>VYXC01008615.1:1056557-1393244 GCA_013397175.1 Platysteira castanea | reverse complement strand
AAAAAAAAGGAAAAAAGGATTTCTCCAAAAGAAAATTTCTAAAAGAGAAAAAGCTTTCTTGTCTTGTCAAGTTTTAAACAGTTATAGAAGTAGTTGTTTTTCAATGGCAGAGCCTGAGAAGATAACACTGCTCATGAAGCTTCTCACAGATGAGATTCTTGGAAGTAACTCCCCTCAGGTAAAGAATGACACAAACAGTCAGACAGGTATTGGCTTAATTTTAGTTATCCACGACATAGAGCAATGCAGATGAGTTCAATCAGGTATGTGCTAAGAACCACCTTTCCCTCTCTCTTTGGAGAGTTTAAAGATGATCCTTCTACATGAACTGTGAATTCCTTCACAGCTCAACTGATTGAGCACTGGGGGGAGGTGTGTGTGAGGAACTGTGCTTGACTGATGTGTTTTGATAAATGTCATTCACTATTAACTGGCAGAGAGCATCTCTTAGAAGTGGTGGAAGTTTGCAGTAAGAGGAGGGCTCTGGAGAGTTCATGTATGTATAGCAGAATAGTTGCTTAATGTTACCAGGCTGAACTTAAAACTGTACAGTGGATTCAAAATTTCAGATATTAAGAAAAACAAATTATATCAAAGAGCTTTGCTTTGCCTTCTAAATACACATGGCTTTCCTTCTAGCACAGTTTTGTTGCTTGTTAAACTTACTTATGAAACAGTATGAGTGAAAAAAAAGGTAAAAAAGAATATTTGCCTACTTAGCTCTCAACAGGTCTTGATCTTTTAGGGCTGAGCCTTGCAAGTAGATAACTCTTTGGGACCACATGGGGATTTGTAACACCCGTCGGACCTGAGCATCCATCTCCGTAGGACACAAAATAACCACATAATAGTCCTGTTAAAATAGAAAAAAAATGGGGAAATAGTCATGAGTTTTGTTACATTACCATTTATTGTTGCTGGAGAATGAGTCATCAGTGACTTGGGATGTCAAAAATGTCTCTGATAAGACACTGACAGTTTACTTCCTCAAAATTTTTTCCTTTACATTAATGGGCCAATCCAAACTGCTTCCTGTGCTACAGATAGCCCTTGTTAGGACAAGTAAGGATGTTCTGAAGGATACATAAGTCCACAAATGAAAAGGAGGGATAAATGGAACGTGAGAGAAGAGACTGAGAGCTTA
This sequence comes from Platysteira castanea, assembly GCA_013397175.1. NCBI lineage: Eukaryota > Metazoa > Chordata > Aves > Passeriformes > Platysteira > Platysteira castanea. The sequence goes on along the minus strand of VYXC01008615.1, from coordinate 1,392,100 downwards.
GGACAGGCTGGTCACAGAAATCTTCCTTAGGACACAGAGGCTTTTGCAGAATGCAAAATGGCATTGGCTGCAGTGCACCACCTGTATCCTTCAGCTTCCCAGTGCACAGAATCATTAAGGATGGAAAAGACCACTAAGATCACTGAGTCCAACTCAATTTCAGCTGTGAAGGGAATGTATATAAGCCCTTTTGAGTTACCTGTGTTGTATTAGGACTTTTCTTCTTTGTCTCCAGTGTATCACAGAGCCTGACTCATTCTTCAGCTCTGTTAACTAAATGGTGTGTTTCAATTTGTGTTTGTATCTATAAAGAACTGGATTTCTTTGTGCAATTGCCTTTGTCTCTTACTAGGTAATTGTTTTGGGGAATATTTTGGAATTGGGATTTGGCAAATTGCTGCTCAGCCATTTGAGGATTGTATTTGTGTGATTTTTGCAGTAGTTAATAAAGCATGGTACCACAGGTAACTTAGTGAAAGACATAGCGAAGATTTAGTAGAAGAGAGAGTCTGTAGCAAAGGCAATGATAATAAATCCAAATTGATATCTCATGGAAATAAGCTTCTAGATGTTCCAAATAAGCCATATAACAAGTTTGCATTAGCTAGGGAATGTGTGTACACTAACAAAATCTGTGTATTCTGCAAAGTCTTTGTCCTTTACAGTACATATATTTATTTCTAAATTTCCACAATTCCAAGAGGATCTAATCTTTGCAATCCTGTGCAATGGCCTCTAGGATGACCTCGCTTGAGCAGGGAGGTTGAACCAGAGGAACCACAGTGGTGCCTTCTAACCTGGCCCATTCTGTGATTCCTAACACTGACAAAAAACAAAGCAAAATGTGAAAGCCAAAGGATGCTTTGACTTGTGAGGATTTTTGGATCCAGTCCCAAAACAACAGGAAAAAAATAAATCAAGTAGCTTTCATTTATTTTCTGGTTTAGAGTAGAAGCTAAGGAATTTGCATGGAAATACCTGTTTCTAAAAAGACTGACATAATTCAATAAGGCACTAATTCTACCTATTTAGTCTATTCACCTCAATTTAAAATGCCTCCAAACTGTATCTCAGCTGCTTAGTGCAGGTATAGATTCCCAGTTGCAGGTATAGATTCCTGTCTATTCCCAAAATCAGTTTTACAAATTAAAGACCTTTCAGAAACCTTTCTTAGAAAAAACCAAACAGTGTTTTGAGTTTCTTTTTTGGATTTATTTTTCCACTCTCAGTACCTGCAGTCTGGGGTGGGCATAGAACTCATTTAAGAAATCCATGAGTAAGTCAATCTTCAGGGAGCTCACACACAGCACAACGTGTTTTTCTGTCTGAGCTCTGTATCGACTGTAGTTTCCTCCGGACTTTTGCCTCTCCATCCATAAATATGCCAGCTGCTCAAACTGCAAGAGATGCCAGTTGTCAGTGAAATGGAGACAAGTAGGTGAACACTACAACCCTATAATGGCTTGGCAGCGTTGCATTGTTCATCTCACGCCTCCGTGAAAAGCTGCCCTTAGCCCACAATATCTTTTTCTTTGTAAAACATTCTCTAATAAGGTGATCACAAACCACAGCAAGAGTGCCAAAATCTAACACACACAAACAGCAGTGAAAATTCATTGCAATACCATGAGAATGCATTAAATCATGAGAGTTTAGAAAAGAATGAAGGCTGGTGCCTTATTCCTTTAAGTATTTTATGCTCCTGAGCTCTCTTTTTCTAGGATAACCTGACATAATTGCTTCCCTCATACAGAAGGTTAAATTTTCACACTTACTGTGAATATACTTGGAGAGAGGCACCATTTTTCTTAGTCTGGGCAGTAACTCTTCCCAGAGATTTTATAATATACTGAAGGTGATGTTCTGCAAACTCTCTTATCTGTCTTACAATTTTAGATACAACTTAACTACACAGCAGCTGTTGACACAGCAAGTTTGCCTTTGTCAGCTGAACAATAAATGCAGGCTAGCAGTAAACGTTACTACTCTGAATCCTCCAGACCAAAGAGAATACTGTAATAAACTGTAATAAAACATACAAATACCAGTTCAAAGCTTCTTGTAAGTAATACGTGTTTAATACTGAGCTCAGTTTAACAGTATGGCTGTGTGACAGCTGCTTTTTCTCATCCACATTGCACTGATGGAGAGGCTGGATTGTGAGTAATAGCTGATTTCATGTCATAGCAGGGCAAAAGCTCAGGAGACAATGCCTCCCACTCTACTATGTCTGTAGAAAACTATATGAAGCCCCATTATCACTACAAAGGTATAAAATAAAGTAGCTAATAATAGGTAAATTGATATGAAATGCTAGTAGATGCTAGGTTATTTACTGCTTATGTGGAGCTCTTGGGCCTGAAGTATGTATCAGAACTACCTTAAGGATGAAATTTCTGTGTCCTAGGAAATTCCAAATTTCTTAAACAGAGCACATTTTAGTTTTCAATAGAAGATATATTTTACTAATTTTTCACTGAATGAGAATATACTTGTGTTAGTGCGTACGTCTATGAATACATACATTAAATATTTAATTAGAGTGTTCAAATAACATCAAGAAAATTAATGCTGAAAGCTTGAGCTTCCAGCCTCCCAGGGTTTGTGTGTTGTCTGCCCACAGTGAGCTTTAGTTCACTGCCAAAGAAGCAGACTCTGGTAACTATGGCTGTGTGAGAAACTTTAGAGCTTCATGGTCTAGCAGGTCTACTGTAAGCTTTGATAAAAACGCAGAGTGTCTCCCCACACTCGTCTTTTTCTGGCACAAGGGCTGGGTGATCACCAAGTGTAGAACAGTGAACATCTTGGCAGGGTTTCCCATGTAACCTCGGGAATTCTGTCATCCAGCCTCACCTAATGAGCTGGAAAACGCTTGGTACGAGGTTAATAAAGCTGACTGACTCCTTGAAATACTTGGATTTTCATAAATTGCTCTTTCCCTGTTGAAACTGTTAGAAGTCCTAAAGTTAGGCAGGCATGAAAAATTCCTAACTGTGCTGCTGGCTCCATGTGCATGTGTTCCATACACAGCTGTGAACCCAATTTGCTTGAGTTGCAGATTTAATGAGATTTTTTTCAAGTTAGCACTGAGCTGTAAGAGTAAGAGAGGAAGTGGAAAGAACCAAGATTAGAAATGGGGAGAGCCTGCAGAGGAAAAGCTGTACTCATAAAGAAAGTGCTGGCTACTGTTGTGGGGCTTTTCTGTAATCGCTCCATTAATAACAAACCCATATCCCAGGATAAAGGAAGGCCTTTGTGGTACCTGACTGGAGCAGACAACTTTCAGGAGCACTTGGAAACTGTTATCAATGCTTTGCTTTTTAGTATAAATCTAGAGTATAGGAGAACATACAGGAAAAAGGAAAAAAAATAGGAGAGATAGATGGGGGTTTTTTCTGACATTTTCTGTGCAATAATAATAGCAACAATAAATTATTTCAGTTATTATTCCTTTGTTTCAAAAACAATTCTAAAGAGAAAAAAAATCTGCATTTACCTGTATGGGCAACACCACAAGAGCAACACAGATCATAATGACAACAAGCAGCTTTGAAGGCCATATCTTGGGTGTAACATCCCCAAAGCCCACAGTGGAAAATGTCACTATGCAGAAATAAAGGGAGTCAAAGAGAGTCAACCTGTTTCCTGCTCGTTCCAGATGCTGAATTCCACAAATACTATGTAGAAAAGAATGAATAAAGACATGAAAAATAAAAACTGTTCAAGCTTGACGATTATATGTGCAGAGAACTATTTTCAGAATTCATAAATTGCTTAGCAAAGACATTTTTTTCAAAGAAAAGTAAAAATTAGTATCAAACCAGAAGTGCTATATTGTTGCAATTTTGAAATGTCATTTGTAATAAAAGAAACACATTTTTGATTATTCTAATACGATAGGCACAACTGTTGCTAGGCTTTGCTTAGTGGCTGTTGTGAAGGAGAGGTGGTATATAGAACATCATGGATTGATGCAATTCCTTTCTAAACCAGAACAAAACAGATGGTATAGAGCTGCCACCATTCAACATTTTTTATAGATATGTTTCAACTTTTTCAGGGAGGGTTTGCTGCCACGGCCAAGAAAACTGCACATACTGCTTTCTTTAAATCTATCTCTCTTTATGTTGGTCTCTGTCCCTTTCTGTGGCAAAAGTTACTGATGGGAACCAGTTATGAGAGCACGTGTTTCATATTAGAAGGTTTCTGTAGGTACAAGTGGGTACTGACTGTCTGGAATAAACGGAATGTGAGAATTGCAGGCTACTGAATTATCAGAGGAAAAAGAGTCCAGGGTCAGCCTTCAGGTAGGAAGTGGAAGGTGACAATTGGTAAAAAGATTCTGCTCACTGAAAGTACAGAGTATAAATATGGGGCTTGGCTGGGACTGTAATAGCAGAGCAAGTGGAGTTCACCCCTTCCAGCCTCACATTCCTGTGCACAAGTAAATGGCAGCCCGAGTTAACTGGTAATTATTTCTCTGGGAATCTGCATGATGCACTTTTGGTTTTGAGAAGCAGTAGCAGAATCTCTCCACAGGTCATCCTCCTATTTCATACACTGCAGATTTCAGAAATACTTGACTTTGTAAATATATACTACAGCAAAGAGCTTCCCAAGCTTAAAATATGACCTTCTCTGATACAGTGGAACTACTTAGATCAGTTCAGGCTTTTAAATTATATTTACCTATATAAAAAAACCCCAATGTGTGAACCACCCTGAACAACGCTTTTTCCGTTTGGAGCTAGCAGGATGATTTCTCCTCAGAGAATTAGTAAATAATGAATAAATCATATCATATTCCTTAGTAATTATTCTAGAACATACTAAATATTATTTCTTCATATATGGTATCCAGATGGTCAGAGTCCCTCATTAATATCTGCCATGGGAAGATCTTTGCATCACCAGGGAGACCCTGTGTTTATAACAGTGTTAGCAGTTGTTCTTCTGTTCTCTGTTCTGTTCTCCAAATATAATTTAGCTGTGGGCAGTGGCATTTCCAGAACATATGGATCAAATTCCCAGTTTCCTTTTCACAGTTCTAGCATTTGTAGTTTTCACACATCTCAGAATGTTCTAAAAAGGGTGGGGTTTTTTCCCCTGTTGTTTGCCTAAGTTTCATGCTTCAGTCAGAACTGATATTTATATTCCTATCCAGTTCAACCCACATTTTTCACTGGAGTTGTAATCTAGATCTTCCATTATTTCACTACATTCACAGTTTTTCTGTTGGTTTTTTTTTTACTAAAAGGATAATTATATTTTTGTCCCTGAAAATACAAACAGAAGGACTGTAAGGAATTATGCTAATGAAGCTTTATTTTGGTCTCAGACAAGGAAGTTTCTCAGCTAAAGCCTTTTCTAGTTTTAATATGAAATAAAGAAGTATATTGTAAAGGCATGAAAGCATGGAAGAAGAAGCTATTTTAGTATCAATACTCACCTAAGTTACGTGCAGTTTTAAAAGCAGAATGGAGATGGATTTTTAATTCTTTATTTTTATTATTCCTGATCACCTGTGTGCATTTTCTTCTCTCTAGTTGCCTTTTGTGGATATATCCCAGAAACACATAACCTTGACTTCAGGAATTAAGCTCATAAGGGCCAGGAAAGCAACAATTACACTGAGCCAGTGATATGGTTCCCCTATAACAGGACTATTACACCACTGCACTCAGCAGATTAAATATCTGCAGATGAGGTTTTATTGAACCATAATGTATAAGCCTGTCTTTGGTAGAAACGTATTTTTTTCTGCTGCTCATGCCTGTGAAATTACTTGGTGTTTGTAAATGCAAAAGGCTCAGTTTTACTCCTTGTATCTGACAGGATGGATTNATAATAATAATAATATTGAGATTTCCATAGCCAGCCCACTCAATCATACTGTAGCTGAATTGAAATAAGGTAATATACCATGAACCATTTCAAAGCCTTTTTTAAGTGAACAGTAGAATTCCCATTGAATTTAGTGAGATCAAGATTTCATTTTATCAGCTCTACCCCTTACAGTCCTATGTATTCCTGTTCCTTGAAGCCATCAAAATAATGCGCCTGATCCAAAATGATGTGGATTCAAGATGTTTCTCAGTGAACTTAGTGGGCATCAGCCAGAGCTTCCCACATTTAGTTAACAATATTAAAGTCAGTAGGACAAGGGAGCAGCTTCTTTGCTGAAGAAGAAATTCAGCTCTTCCAACAACTTGTTGATCAAATTAATTTCTTTCCTCGAAATTATTTGCACCTCATTTACAGTTCTACCAAACTGTACTTGAAGCCCTCACCGTGCATACAAGGGGATGATAAATCCAAAATCAGGTTACCAAGTCTGGGTGTTTTGGTGCTGTTTGTCTTTACTGGAGCCAGAGAGCACCAATCTGCAGAAAACACTGACTTTCAAAGAGACAGCTTTATGGGAGTCTGGTTAACAAATAAAATATTACCTCTGGGACTACTCCCCCAGAATATTACACTTTCAGCTCACCAACAATGCCTTTAGAGAAATGTTACTCAGCACTGATAGCACGTTCCCATCTGTCTGGGAATTACTGATTACACTGCAGAGAGAGTGCAGGGGAACATCAGTGCATGTCCAAGAAGCCAAGTCCACATGGATTAGTTATTCCATTCCCCACAACTCATTGACATCTTTTAATACATCCCAATTCCTTAGATGAATAGTAGTATCAGCTTTTTTTTTCATAAATTAAGTGTTAATCACTACTTTTAGCATAAATCCTGCATGTAAAAATACATGTTCTTGTCTCCTTTCTTATGTTTCCTGACATAATGAAATGTGCAGTATTTTGGGCTTCCTATTTTGCCTGTTTTAATTTTTTTGGTGATATTTTTATCCCCTTGTTCTTGTTTGCTTCCTCTTCCTCTTTCATCTCCTAAATATAAGTAATTTATTTAGTAATTTATTTAGTCATCCTTGGACAAACAAAATGACTTCAAGCAGGAAAGGAATGTACAGTAAAGGCAATGCCCACACCTACTTCTTTTTGTGGGGAAAATAAATCACTGTAATAATCAGTACAGAGAGAGTCCCTAGTTAAACAGAAAGCCAATTCTGCACCTTCTATGCCAATTTTGGGATTCCTGTGAATTCTGGAAGGCTGTCTCTTCATAGTGGATCTAAGGGAGGCACTTAAAACAAAACAGAATTGCCTTAATGCAGAGGAGATTTAGTATTTCTAAAAAAGCCCCACAAAAAGCCAAACTAAGTGTCTGCTGAAGCAAAAGTAGTATCAGAAAATGCATTACAAACTTCCAGAGGACAGAAATATGATTCCAAACACTCTGCTACCACTGCACTTCAAAAACAAAAAGTAAAGACAGTAACATGTAATCTCTGAAGACTGGTAATGTTTAGTTTGGGTATTATTTGAACTTTTGAGAGTTCAATCTCTGTTTTACTGGAAGCTTTCTTTCTAGTTCCAGGAATCTTTGTTTGCTTGAGTATCTTATGTGCCAAAACTAACTCCTGTTTGTAAATAAGCTGTCTCTACATGCACTATAGAAATAAATACTGCTGAGTAAAATAATCCCTGAGACTGTCAGATTTTAATCATGCTGCAGAAGCATGTCACAGAAATGGATGTAACAAGAACCATTTGGATAGTATTTTGCAAATATTTTACATTAACTATCCTTATTTATAACCAATTGTTTAGAGTCCTTTTAATATCAGTTTATATTTTCACTTGTCAGCGTTGACAAATTAATCTGATTTCTACATTTCCATTTCTTGAGAAAATTACTGTTTACACATACAACCTCTTGAGGTCTAAAATAATGCACCAGAGGCTGAGCCAAAAGCCAGAGCTGCCTCTGTGTGCTGAGGATTAGACAGCAACTACCAGCACTGTTTTGGATTTGTAACTTTGAGCTCCACCTTGTGTAATTACCATGTTTAAAGCAGATGGCTGCAGGGATTGGCTGATTAATGTGTTGAAATCAACAAGGATGAATTTTATCAGATTCGGTGTGGTTCTGTGGCAAAGGCTCAGTGCTTCTGTGCTACAGAAGTTACATCTCAACTAACTCACAGCTGTAGCAATTCTACTTGATCAAGTGCCCCCACTAGTTTCTCACACTCAAAGCTCTTTACAATTTCCTCCTATCCTACCAGAGAACAGTGATGCTAGAACAAATTAGAAATTAAATTCTCATTATTTGATTGTCCTATACTGTCAATTGCTGTTAATGTTATTTTAACATTTTCTGAGGCTACTATCATGGGTTTTTTCTTTTTTCTTTATGAGAAAAATTGGAATGAACTATCAGTCAACAAAATTGTTCATAGACCACCAACTGTAGCAAATATTCATGGGTAAAGTACAAATAACAGCAAAATACTGAAGGAAAAGGACCATGCTGACTTTCCAGGAAATACAGACAAGCATTTGAGACGTATTTTACCACTATAGCAACTGTAACTGTTTAAGGAAACTTCCTCAATCTCTACACCAAAATAAAATGTAGCTATAGAACAGTTCATTCTTCAGTCTCAACTCTGGGAGATCTAACATCTCATAAAATTCTGATGAATTTATAGAGGTTTTGCTTTAAATTGGCAAAAGGTGCTCAGTACTTGCTGAAGATGTTAATATTAAGGTGGTGCCAGTCTTAAGTCCTTGAAGTGAAAGTGGTGTTGGGACTAAATGCTGTATCTGGAGAATGCCCTGCTTTGCACAGAGGAAAACAGTTTTTCATACTCAAAATTGTCTCTGTGGGGTATTCAGTCTTCTCTAGGGCATCATGCAGAGCCAGATGCAGCTTTGTCCCATATTTTGAAATTAGACATTATTGGAAAAAGCAATTCTCAGTGTGGAGAATTAGTATTCATACAATCATTAAACATGCAATTTTCACTTCACAGACTCTCAGTTGAATACTAATATAACTGGAGTGACAATAAACTAGCATTATTTTTCATTCCCTGTATCAGATGCATTCGGAAATACGGTCTGCTGACTTCTGAATGGCAATATGTGCAGAATGTGAAGGTGTTGCTGATCACCCTACCTGTGACCTAAAAACCTGATGCTTTCTGACAGAAATCCTGACTCTTGTGTAAATAATGAAGAGGCAAACAGAAAGAACAAGAGATGAGCAGAAACTGCAGCAAGTAAAAGACTGAAGCAACAATCACAAAACGCTCTGACCAAGAATAAAATGTCAATCCCATCTAAAAACCCTGAAGATGACATTTTAACTTGCTAAACACTAAATGCTTCAATTTTTTACAAGTGTTGTGCCTTTTCTCAGGTCTTTTCTAAAACCAGTGGGGTTTTTTTTAATTTATTTTCTAAGAGCAATTTTCCGTAAACAGTATTAAAAAGTAGATGTACAATTTTCATAAAGTTAAAATGACAGAATCTAGTACAATATATCCTGTAAAATATATCAAACTTAAGCATTACAATGAGAAGATGCTATTTTCACCTTTCATTCCACATAAAAGGCTTTAAACCTGAAGGAATAACTGAATTCCAGGACATAGAAATTATCAATTGTATACAAGACAGTGAGAGAAATGACAAAGTACTGCTGACTGGAAAGACGAATGTTGTTATGCTGCCTTTAAAGTAAATCGGTAGAGAAATACACTTGCTGTTCTTAGCTGGCAACAACTGATCTAACAAATGCAGTAGATCAGCTGCAAGGTGTTCACTGACTGGACAAAACAGATACTGCTGGATATTGTGGCTTCTTAATATTAAAGGACAAAAGTTGTAACAATCTCAGTCATTTCTGCAAGTCTAATGCCACTTCATCAGACAGTTCAACATAAATATTCAATTTTTCCAGATAGGTTCTTTTCAGAGACCAGCATTCATTTTCATACAACAATATCCCCTTTTTTTTTTTTTTTCTTTTTTCAGAATAACAATAGGGAAGGGAAAGACTGGGATTAATTCAACAGGCTTTGAATCAAACTTTTCAGTTCTGTTGGACTTTGAAAATAAGTTGAGGTAAAGGTGATGAATTTACTTTTACTACACAACAGTGCCACCATGTCAGAAATTAATTTGGACTTTCTCTTCAGATGGAAAGGTCATTTTTGTTTGTTTTCCAATTCTATCTTTATCCCAAATGATGGTATTTGATGATATGTTTATTACTTACCCCTGGTGTCTCTTATAAGCATTTTCCTTCCCCAAAGATCAGAACATTATATGCAGCTAATGGTTGCAAAAGCTCAACTTATAAAAATAAACTCTTCCCCTAGGAACTCATGTGACTTCCAGAAACTGCAGAACATCTTGTTAAGCAGAATAGGGTATTATGAAATGACCACGTGTATATAAATATTTGTCGAATCTGAGTGAGAACCTTTCTACTCCTGCTGCTGCCTTTAGTGGAGTAAGAAGTGGAGCTGCAGTTAAAGAGCTCTGGTCATCGAGACTGCGCCCGCAGGGTCCAGCTGTGGGCAGCCTTCAGCTCTGTGTTTCCACACACAGGTCTGCCCACACTTCAGCCTCTAAGCCCAGAGGACCTCCTGTATTTGTGCGTGGTTTCAGTCTGGCCCAGAGCTTTTGTAAACAAAGTAAATTTTGGCAGCCCAGCCTCAGTGTGTCACCACCATGGCACCCAAGTGCCTGCTGGAGCCCGAAGTTCTGGATTGCTCACACAAGGAGTCAGTAACTACTCAGGAAACAGAATCATGCAGTCAGGACTTAACCACCAGATACTCCTCACCTGCAGAGTGCTACAGAATTAGGTGATATTCTATACCTATCCTTCCTCAGGAAGAATAATTAAGTAATCTATTTATAATATTCAAAAATTATATGTGTTGTGCTGGAAAATTCAAATGCAAACCTCTAATTTAATACACCCGATATGTTATGCTTTAGAACATCATGTTTAATGTTTCTTGCAATAGTTTTGAAACACTCTTAGGGTGTAACAGTTGTTATGCAAACCACCCACATGCCCTCAATCAAACTGAACTAACAATTGAAAGATTCATTATCCGAATATTTCTTAAATGTGCGTAAGAAAAAGCTAACCAAGTGTGCAGAATATTCTGTTAGCTACTGACAGAAACCTTTTGTTAATCTTCAACCTAACTCAAGTTCATGGCATATTTTAATGACAAATGGATTTAATTTTATTGTTAAGTCAAAATTCTCTCCTTATCAGATTTTGCATTTTGATTCGATTTTTAAGGACATTAATGGATCTTCCTTACACTTACATCCATTTTTACATCTCCTGATAGCCTCTGATCTGTCTGCACTTTGAATGCAACTTCTTTTTGCTGCTCTCATTGCTGGTATTGAAACAACTGCTTCAGGACAAGCCGAGTTACCTTATTCCAGCAGCTGCAACGTTTTATGGTTGCTAACACCATAAACAAAAAAGAATTTCTTAGAAATTAACAGATAAGTAATATTCATGAAGAATGGACTTTCTCGCACTGCTTATCCTGCTGTGAATCTCAAACCAGTAACAAATACAGGCTGGAGTGGTCTAAAACTTGCAAGTGACTCAAATCAAATTCCACTTGTCTTATCCCCTTTACCCGCAGCCATGAGGGGGCAGCCCTTTGGAAAGCTCACATGTGATATTTTCCTTTTTCACCTTAAATTTCCATAGACTTTGGGTAATGGGAAACTTTGTATTGTCCTCCCTTCTGAAAAATGTAAATATAGAAAGAGTATTTAAGACAAAAGGCTGTAGTCAGATCACTTGAGGACAGTGGTGTACATTTCTTCCAATTCAAGCTGCCCTGTGAAAACACTGACTCATCAATGGTCTTTGTTCTCATGATGAGCATTTCCCTTCAATATTTTGCCTGTTATGTGCACAAATTTGGCATCATTTAAGCTTGTTTCATATGCATAGGTGTTTTAAGTGTTGGTACCTCTGTCAGTGAGGTCACCTGTCCAGGAAAGAATAAAGGCCACCAGTTACTGTCGGAGCTGTAACCTCCCTGTCAACACTAGAAATAGAAAATCTGGCCAGTAATTACAGAGAGAGCTCTGCAGCTTGTCAGCTTGTCAGGGTTTGCTGGATCTGGGCAACAAAAGTAAACTCTCTGCATGTGTGTTTAGTTTGTCCTCCATGTAGCTGCTACATTCCATGACAGCCTTGAGGCAAAGACAGTTCAAACAGGCAGTGAGCTAAATGGAAGCATTTGCTGTGCTGCTGCTTCACAAGGGGAGTGTCCACAGAGCTGCTTAAATGGGTGCTCTATGGGCAGACCCAAGAAAAGTGCCCCAATGTATCCAGTCTCTGTCTGTTTAGAACACTCTCTGTAGAATCTTGGTGAGCAGAAAGTTCACTGCAAAGTGCAATATACAAACGGGTGTGTGGAAACTGCAATGTGACTTAAAATATAGTCTGGGGTTTTTTAAATACTCCTATGGTATGCTTTGGCTCCTTTATTTCCTAACAATTTTTTATTAAAAAACCAAAAGCACACATGAAAATGTGTGCCACATAAATAAATTTTCCTTGTTTGTGTTCCTACTGGAAAGGCTTTTTACTTCAGTCGCCTCCTTGTTGACCTCCTGTCTTAGCTGGAGACAACCTTTTAGACAGTGGCCAAGGAAACAACTGGCCTGTGAAAAAGATATAATCAAGCATCAGACTTAATGCTTAGGTTTGCTAAAACACCAGAAAGGGGGGAAGTGTTAAATAGAGGTTGTCTAATGGGGTGAAAATTACAAGAGGTAATCTGTGAGGAGATAAAAGCAATATATTCTATCATGCATTACAGGGTAGACTCCTTTATGGTTCAAGTTTCTGCTTGGAAACCCAGCAATTCTTTTAGCTAAGAGCCAGAGGGCTTGGATACCTTGAACTGTCTGTGTGTTGTTTGGTTTGATCAGCAGGCTCTGGGATTTCATCAGCATCATTTTCTTCCTGCTCCTCACTGCTGTAAACACTGGTTTCCATTGAAATCTGGTGATTTCAATGAAATGTTTTAGTTGAAGGAAAAGTCCTGAACTTTAGAATACTTAAAGAGTTTTCTGAAGGTCATAGAAATTTTCTCTGGGACACCTGTTTTCACAATGCGCTTGCCTGAAGAAAAACTTCCAAGTTTAATGATTTCTTTGGCTGGAATTCAAATGGATCTGTGCATATTACTCTTCCTGAAAATCACTGAAATCCAAAACCTGACAAAACTCTTGAAGTGTGAGGTTTGACTGTTTAACAAACACAAGCATGTTTCTAGTGCACATGATTAATACTCATCATCTAAATAAATAGTGTACATGATTAATACTCATCATCTAAATCATGAGCACAGGTCATAATTGTCATAATGACCAAAAAACAGGAGACATGTGAATGAAAAGGGGAACTCCCTCAAGCAGCCAGGATAATAACATGGGATTAATGATCACAGCACCAGAGAGAGGAAGGCAGGGAGGAAGAAGAAGGGAGATCACTGTGACTACCAGGACTGACAGCATATTCTATAGTCTCTGCTGTGTTTTGTCTGGCATGTTTTCCCCTTGGTTGCTTAGCCCATGGAGAATAATCAGTAAGATTTTATTCTTACTACACACTCACTACAACTCTTAAAATTAGACTTTCACTCTGAATATTCAAGAGGAAGCATTTCATATTTGCCTTAAACTTGGCTGAATATTTTGTGTATTTTTTTTCCTTTCTAGTTTTAGAATATTAGCAAAGTGAACAAAAAGAGATCAAGTGAAGGAGTACAGTTAAAAGATGACCCACAACCATTCTTTTTGCCACAGCGAAAGTTAAACCAGAAGTAAATTTCCTTACTGAGAGGGTGTTTGGGCAGTGCAACAGGTTCCCCTGGGAAGTGGTCCTGGCGCCAAGCCTGTCAGAGTTCAAGAACCATCTGGACAAAGCTTTTAGTCATATGATTTAGTTTTAGGTAGTCCTGTGAGGAGTAAGGAGTTGGATTTGATGATGGGTTCCTTCCAACTTGAAATATTCAGTGATTTATCCAATTTTAGTAAATGCAAGTACATGCCCATATGTAGCTGTGCCCTCTCATCAGTAAATTTATTTTTAACTTCTTTGCATAAGATATTTGCATTTACTTGTTTTTCTCTGCTCATCTCTAATGAAAAGAAACCTGCAAAATATAGGACTGTATTTAAACCAAAAAGCAAATTAAGTGCTCATTCTCAGCAGCTGACTAAGGCTTGTCATGTATGAAAGCCAATGGTAATAATGACCTAAAATATGAAAAAAAGGAGCTGAAATGGAATGCCACAAAGAGTTTTGTTCTGAACGATGCATGCCGTTACAGGAGACCATCATGTACTGGGTAGCTCTGAACAGCGCTGTCTCCTGTGTGATCTCCTGGTCCCCCAGCATCAGTGCACACACTGTTTGCTCTGCAGTGTGCTTACCAACGGTGCTCCGTGCCCAAAGCAACTGACAATTGCAGTTCATGCCTGTTGTTACATTTTCAGTCTGCAAACCCATGGTTTGTTCTTCAGTTTTTACTAATGAGCACTGATTATTTTTTCTTCCCTATCACTGTGATTCAGGCACTTCTGCTCTAATATACAGTTATATATGGCAGAAATGCACAACTTCCAAAAACGTGAAAAAATATATCTGTGTTTGTGCAAACAATGGGAGCATTTATTCAGCCTGAAGCATATAATTGAGGTCCTTTGTAAGTATACAGTTAGCTATTTTACTGAGGTTGAGATAACAGAACTCAACTAATTTACTACTTTTAACCTTTTTTTATAGAAGGTTTTAATTGCCAAGTACAGTGTGGAAGTACAGAACTCACTTATCAGAGTGCTGTTTATCTGGATTGTACCCTAAAGAGTCTTTATTTACAAAGTTCTATTTGATGTGTATTTATCATCCAAGTGTGACACTCCATGGCTGACTGTACCTCTACTCTTCACTTCTTTGAAAAATATCCGTCTCAACATTACAGTAATTTCTAATGGAATATCAGGAATACAGAATTTCTTTTTCAAATGCATTTTAGATATGTTTTTTTTCTTTTAAAAACCATTGTAAGTGCATTAAAATCCTTCTTTTTAGATAATGTCATATCACAGCCTGATCTCTGCCAAAGCCTCTAAGATGTCCTTTCAACATTCCATACAGTTATGCCTGATACAGACAGAGAGGGTGATTAGCTCCTGGTGGCTGGTGCCAAGTTCTGTCTGTAGGGCCAAAGTTATAACACTTTTTTAACTCTTCACTTTCTGATTTGAGAAATATGAACTTTGCTAAACTTCACACCCTTAAAATATAGCTGTAATGTGAAAGAGACAACAGAAGTGAACAAAGCACTGAAGAGTTACGCTGATCACAAATCAGCATTATGAGCCACTGCTCGCTGGAGAACCAGAATAACTGATGGCGTCTGATAATAACAGTTAAATGTGTTAGCATAAACCAGCACAAACATCAAATCTTTGTAAAGTAAAATAAATGGTTTGTCAGCCTAATAAATCAGTCAATGAAAGATATATTTATTTTTCTAAGTCTGCACGCTAATGACAACTTTATTTTTGAGCCAGGAATTGTGAGTGATGATGGTTTGATGCCAGCTACTGAATGGTGAAGTAACATTCCCAGCATAGTTACTCACCATTGTTACACTTGGCATTCTGTTTGCTATGTCTAAAATGATAGGATATTGTCAAAGAAAACATCTGAGTATCAGGTTTTTCTTTTTACTGCAAAGACAAAATGTGAAATGTAATGTCTTCTTGTAAGGAAAGAGATGGAAGACAGGGGGTCCTAACACCTATTTTATATATCAGATTGCCCCTTTAAGAGGAATTTTACCTGCTTTTATTTAAGTCTTCCCAAAACCAAAGCAAGATCTAAGATTTATTTTGCCAGTATGATCATATGGTATCACATCCTGCAGACTCTGGTTACACTCCAGATCAACTTTCATTCCAGCATTTTATTTCACTGAAGTTATTCTTGTCACCCTTGTTCTGAAGGTAACAAACAACTTCTGCATATATAACATTTACATTTTCACACAAGAGATCTACTTACAAGCCTTCATGTTTATAAACCAATGGAAAGCTTACTAGAAAACCCACATCCTTATAATCTGCATGCCTGTAGAGTTCACCTCCTGGCTCCCTATGGCAAATCCTTTTCTCTGACTGCATTTTTCCTGTGAACCTTTTTTCAAGTGTTGATAATTTTGAAGACATGCACATCTCAAATGCACTTTGCACATACTGAAATACGGTAATTGTTTGGGGTTTTTTTATGGAATAAGGCAATCGATTTTTCTTTGATATTCCTTATTCATCCTTGCTCTTTGGACAATCATTTCTAGATTATCTCCAAACCCCATTTTATGACACAGAAAGCACACTTTGCTAATTTAATTTTTTAATTTTACTGAGGCATTACATATTCCTCACAGTCACTCTATTTTATGCTATGATCCTGCAAAGGAACAAGGACAGGAATGCATTTAGACCAACTCTGAGGAATTTTATGTGTCGCTTTACATGTGTTGGCAAGCCATAATTAGTTAATATTAGCAATAAGCTTGATTTTATTATCTCTCACAAAATTCAAAATACGATTGCTGAAGAAAGGATGCCATGGAGATGCAGTCTTAGAATCGTATTTCTAAAAGTCCAAATGTTATATGACTCAAATTCATTTGCTTTTTTCCCTCCATTTGTAATGGTAATTGGTGTCTGCTGCCAGAACAAGCTCTGCTTGTCATGGTATCTGATAATATTATTACTGTATTGCAAGATGTCATGATAATAAAAGCTGAAATTCTCCCAATGGCATATTCAGAGTGCATAATGTTTTCCAAAATATTGTGTCTCCCTAATATTCTCAATGCATCTTTAATGAAAAGTTGTCAAGATTATTGATGTAAATATTAGCAGCACTTGGTATTTGAGAAATATTTTTACATCCCATGGAAGTTATTGGGAAAATAGTGGGAAAGAACCTGAGTGACATTTTATCTCCTTCTTGGGCAGGAGTTTGGGTTTGAATAAGTGATTTGCGCTCTCTTTAAATAGGCATATTCTGATTACTGAAGTTTCAGTACCTTCACATGGCATTAAAAATTATTAGAAGAGAAAGATAAAAATGCTTCAGAGGATAGAGGCTGGAACTTTCAGAATGGTAACTACTTCAATGTCTAACTCCCACCAAGAGATGAGGCCTTGGAAGACACGCTGAAAATTCTTCCTAGTGCCAATATAAAAAATTGATTTATAGATTACACTACTAGACTGTGAAATTGCAATTACATTAATGGTCAAAGGATGATTTACCTGACCTATAATGTAGAGGTACACACATATTGTACTGAAATACTGAAATATTGTGCTCTACAACAGAGAACAAAAAATGAGGATAAGTTAATTCTGTCTTTCAAATATATACACATTTAACTTTGCCCACCTTTATCTACATTCAGTTTGGAACTACTCATTTTCAGATTAATAAATGACCTGCAACCTGTGCTAGAAATTAGCAGTTTGTAACTTGAAAAGTACATGAAGCTGACTCATTTTCCAGGGTGAAATAAAAGAACAGAAATCTCTCAATCATGCTGTTTACTTGCTTAATTTAATATTTCTATATATATTCCAAATAGGAGAATTTGCTTATAAATGATGGTGTTGACACTCCATTTTAGAGAGGCTTTGTAAAGGCAGCTGAGCTATCACTTAGTCTGATTATTTTTTATTTTAAGCAAACAAGATGACTACAAATGAACACTCTAAGAAGATAATTTAGATTGAACCTTCTAACCTTTATGACTTCTTTCCACAGACCACAGTAAACAGACTATTCAAATTGTTATTTATTTCACTGGTGTCTGTGTCTAGTTTTAAATATTCCATTACATCAGTGGCACAGAGAATTCCCTGCATGGGCCATGGGAAAGATGCTGACCTAATTATTTTAGAAATAACTATGTAGAAACATCTAAAAAGATTAACAAAGGAAATATTATGTCACTACCAAATTAATAACTAAAATAGCATGAAAATCACTGTATAATTACCTAGGTTTCCATAGAAACTGTCTTTGATAGGTAGCCAAAAAGACTTCTGATTGAGCTTCAATACTTCTGCTCTCCCTGTAATACACATGATTTCTGATCTGCCTTTTGCAAACAACTAGCCAGCACACATCCTCATCCTACAGTCTTTAAGCAACACTCTTCAACAGCACTAATCACCCACATGCTTTTTTCAGATCTCAACTCTTGAACTTCAATATGCAAAAATATTTTTAAAGTGTATTATTACAAATACTGAGCTATCAACAAAGAAAGGAAATTAATTGTATATGGTAATGTTTCTGTGCTGTCACAATACAGTAGTTGCATAAAAATATGAAAAGGCATTAATCAAAGAAACAATTGTGGGTTTTATTACATTTTTTCATGGTAATTTTTCATTACACCTGCTGGCCTTTTGAAAAGCCTTGGCCATTTAAGTACTAATCATAGGCACGTAAGCAAATGGATCCCAGTGATAGCAAAGGTGAAAGAAGTGTGGCTATCCCATAAATTTGTATTCTGAAAGAAACTCTAAGAGTTTTATCTGAATTTGTTTCATTTAAATAATCTAGATTAGCAACTATTTGTGGCAACACTGTTTTCACATGCTACATAAATGGCAGATTGCAGCAAAGCCACCTTAGAAATTTCTGTACCTAAAAAAGATAAACTCTGTATTCAATATGTTTCTCCTACCAAAGCCACAGAGAATGTTGGCCTTGTGATCATGCACATGCTTTTTCCCAGAAGGCAGTATTTCACATAAACTCTAATTGAATTTATAGATTATTTGCTCACAGGTAACAGGTGGATATTTTAGAAAATGTTTTGCTGTTGACCTCCCAGGAGCTGCACAGCCTATTCATGGTCCTATCACTTAAGGAAGTGTTAAGGCAGTGTCTGAACTCGACCTCAATTTTCACTGTACACAGCAAAACCACCCATCCACGCTGCCCTGGTTCCAGCCATTGAGGAGCAGGACAAGGGGAGGATAGGAATTGGTACAAAGGATGTGGAAGGTACTGCATGTGCTACTGGCCTCCTTCTAGATCTATTTGCTCATATTTGGAGAGCACTGCATGGGAATACTTCAAAACAGAAAACAGAGATCCTGTGTTTGAAACAAGTGGGTTCCTGATAGATCTGCTTTGTTTTGGAGAAAGAAAAGTACCACTGCTATTACTTCAGTGCTTTGTGGGATTCTTGTAATAGCTGAATAATTTATTTTGTATTATTTACAGTTACTTAGAACTTTCAATTAATGTCATATAATATTCTGGGATTTAAATCCTGTAACTCTTGTTTACTCTATTAGCTCCTGAAACTTCATAAGCTTTACCACTTTAGAATCATTGGATTCTAAAAGACAGAAGTACAGTCTTATCTTGTGCTGTCCTGGACTGCAGAAGAGCTCTCTAAATCCAACTGAGACTGGTTCTGAACACTGAGAGTGCTGTACAACAAAACATAACATCACAGAAAGAGCTGCAGACCCAAAAATCCACATTTTACTTTACATTTCATAATCCACCAACACTTGTCATCCTACTTAAGGCTAGGCATCTTTCTTGGATAACTGCCATTATAGGCTCCTGTCAAAATCAACACAGAAAGGTAGAGAAGTTGAGACCTCCATGTGGTGATTTAGTTCCCTTCAGATCACCTTCTGAGATGTTTGTATCTACTTACTGATAATAAAGGGAACTGGAGCACTGAGATGCCTTTTTCTCTCTAAAATTTTCTGTGATTAATCCTTTCTTGTTGGGTGGGTTTTTTGCTTTGACATATTGTTCCAAATCATAAGGTCTTGCCTTGTCTTGTTTGGGCTAGATCATTGTCTGGATTTGTCTTCATCCTTTCAAGCAACTTACTCCTACTGCTTCCTCTGGATGAGAACTGTGAGGGGGTAATTGCCATTGAGGCTATAGTACTGGCATTCCATGTGTATTCTGTAAGTTACTGTGTGGAAACATCCTTCTTTTCTAATGCTGAAAGCACTGAAGTGTAAAAAAAAGTAAAGATTGACCTCAGTGAGCTTTCCGTGAATGCATAAGCAGAGTTTGTGCAGGTTTGAGTATGAAAGAAGTAACTGTCCATCTCAGTTTGTAGCCACCTTTCTCACAAGCTAATCACTCTACACTGGTGATACATGACTAACACTGCTTTAAAATTCAAAATAAGTTTTAATAGATGATTCACTGTCTCAGAGAAAGATGCCTGAAATACTCATTCACTGTTATTTGTCTTCTTGTACAGTTTACAGAAATAATTAGTACTCCATTTGACAAACAAGTGCAAACATCCATTAGCTTAATGACACAACACATATTATGACTAGGTCTGTAACTCTCACTAGAACTCCCTCAATGGTAACTGCTGAACAGTCTGTCGTATTGGAGCACAAATGTTTTAGTAGATGTAAAATTGCTCTGGTTACAAGGCCACTGAGATGTTTAATGAAAGAAAAATCATTGGACAGCCTCATCTGTCTTTGAAGTCAGAAAAAAAGAGAAAAAAAAAGACTTATATGTAATCTATAAACTACAGATATGTGGATTTGGTCTTGTATATTTACTGACCCGCAAATGAGTTCCACCCCCAGATCCATAAACAATTATCACCAAAGATCAGAGTGGAGTACAGCATAAATTTTGTTGTGATTACTGTTTGTTCTGTAATAACATTGAAAATTGTCAACTGTATAAAACCACAGAAGGAGCCTTTTTCTACTATATTGTGAGTGCAAAGGACAGCCTGAATAATGGTATCTAAAAACTGTGAGATTAGCCAATCAGTTGTAACCTAAGATAATTAATATTTTTTAATTGCATTGGAAAGCTTCCACCTGAGTTATAAGGCATAAGCTGGAAGGTGCCTATCTGTGTAACCAGCACTTACAAGATTCTGATGTGGAGATGTATGTGATGGCTTTAAGGATTATGCACAGGGTGAAATTTAATTATTTTCTGTGGGTTTCCTGCTAGTTATGGTAAAGTTATTTTGAAAATATTTATTATATGCAGACAGGAACCAAGTCAATGAGGAATCTTCTGGGCTTCATACTTCTTATAAAATCCTGTCATTCCCATAAAAAGCTCCATTCCCTCTCTGTCTGTGTCCGACAGAAAAAGGTGGCTTTGAACAGAAAACCTGTGTTTTTTAAAGCTATATTGGCTTCCCAAGTGCTGATGTTGCTCTTGCAGCAGGTGGCACAAGCCTGGCAACCAGGAGCTGAGGGGGCTGTGGGGTTTCAATGTAATCCACACAGTGCCTGAGCGTCAGCAGGGAGGCTCAATGAGGGCAGGTGTCAGTGGTGCCAAAAGCACACCGTGAGCATGTGCCCCATCCTGTAAGGGGAAAGTGCTCTGCAACTGAACGCACTCTGCTCCAACTACTAATCCAGGCTTAGGAATTTTGCTGTGCTGAAGCCACGGTACTACACGGACCAGGGCAGTATTTCTAAATGGAACCAAAACATGCTCGTGAAAACAGACTGGTGATAGCTGAAAAGGTTTGTGTGTTGTGCTCCTATAAGGTATGGATAAATCAAGTGCTGGCTCCCAAATGACCTGGGTACTGCGTGCCTTTGCAGAAAACATGAAAGATCAGTCTGGTGAAAGACATCCTTAAGTGGACAGATTCCAGCAATGGACTTTGGTCCTCTTGCAGCAGGAAGAAACTCATAGAAGCTGTAAATGATGTCTCTTAAAATTAAACGCTCTCTCAAATTCACCATAGATATAACATAACCAAAGACACTAAGTTAATTGATTTGAACTGTTTATAGAGATTTTTTGGGGGTATTTTAAATACATAATCAGTAGTATAAAGAAAGAATGTGTAAAAACGCCATTATGTGTGTTCACATAAACAAGAGTAACAATTGCTTGAACATAACTCCAGTCTCAGAGAAGCTGCAGATGTTTGAACTACTATTCTCAGTCATTCCAAAAGGGCTTCATTTCCTTAGTTACTGCATTTCTGGGTGACTTCATCTGACTTAGCTTATTTTCAAGTCTAGCAGGGTCAGTCCTAGGTCAGTAAATAACGAACTATCATGAAGTAGTACCTGCAGCTGTTGAGCCCAGACATAATTACAGGTGAGCTTGCCACTTCCTGCATGTTTACTGCCAGTTATCACAATGCCTGCTGGTGAGCAGGACACATAATTTGTGCAGCATTTCAGTAAAATACCCAAGTAGGTAAGTAAAAACAGGTGAAGGAATATTTACTCAGTAGCACTGTGTACTGTAAAAAACTGAAAAACAAAATTAAAAATGTCCAAGTCCTTATTCATATAAAATTACACAATGTTCAATAGGAGATAAATATCACAAAAATTCATTACTGTCTAGAACAGGCAGCATTTGTCATTATACAGGTGTGTGGCCCCTAAGACAAAGGGTAAAATTGGATCTTTTATTTAGCCACTGGCAAACTCCTGTTCTAAAAAGCTACGTGCCGTGTTACACTTATTACCAAAAGGGTTAGGCAGCACATAACAGTGACCATCAGAAAAGCAAGCTAGAGAAATAAAGTAAGAGGAAATCTAATCACTGTCTTCAAAATGACACCCCAAACTTTATCAATGTGCTGACCTAAAGGCATCTTGTCTGGCAAAACAAATATAGGTGATTTAGCCTGTCCACACAAAATCATCTTCTCTCTTTACAGTCCTCTTGTACACCAGCTTGTATCACACTGTACACCATCCTGTATTCCCCCTGAGTAAGATTCTCAACTCTCAGGCACTACTGATGAGAAAATTCTGTATGCTAAGTAAGCTACAGAGCTCCTGTATAGCCAGACTGATCATGTATTCTCCTTTATCTGCCTCCAGCCCTGCCTAACACTATATCCCTCTGGCACAATATAAACATGGGGCAATCGAGTGGTGTTTTTTGTGGATGTAAATTTAAGTTTTTCAGGTCTTGCAGCAAAACATTCTTCAGAGTAACACATTTTGGTTGTTTGAACCTACCATCCAGTACTGCCAATTTCCTAGATTAATAAATTTTACACTCTCTGTAATCTGGATTATTAACAGCTATCCCCTGTAATCCTCAGGGGAACCTGACTTGGTCAAAGACTTAAGGCTGAGGTATTGCACATTCTTCTCTGCCCCAGCAGTCAGAGGGAGATGACCTTGGTGTGAGTCAATATACTTCTCTTGGTATTCTTCACATCTGAGTGACCTCTCTGCTGAGATTGCACTCGTATATAAACATATATAAACTTCCCCCTACTTTATCCTGTGGTTTTGCATCATCTGTATTTCCTTCCTTAGAGTGAGCAGGATTCCCTTTCCCATGCATGCACATTCTGTTCCAAACCCAGTGCATCCAGACCCCAGTAGTACAGGTGCTAGTTAACACTTTCACTGATGTGTTTTACCCTTCTTATTTCAGTGCATGTTTTTTTACCAGGCCTGTTTTATCACCATGCAGGAGAGAAAGAAAAGCCAATATATATAATAAAAAGAGAGGGGATTTGGCCACTTACCAAGTGAAGATGAGACATAATAAGGTAGATATTAAAATGAGGACTTGGTTAAACATTGCAGACTGTGTGCGTTGGATGGCTCGGTGAAGATCGTTCTGTATTAATGGAAAATAGGTGTTATTTTGGGGCTTGAAGCCAGGCTCTGATTCTGCAGAGGAATTATACAGTGCCCTGATAGAAATGCAGTCACTCAAATGCACTTAAGAGTCTGCTGATAATATAGAAGGGTGCAGAAGAGCCAGCTGTGATTCTGTGATTATTTAAGTAGTTCTTTGTTCATCCCAGCACAATTCTGATCCTATTGCAAGCTGCCTTGAGGTCTGCTCATGTCTAGCTTACAAATTACAGGCTGCAAGGCCCAATTAAGGCCTAACAGTTGAGTTCCCTGCAATTGTGTATGAATGGCAGAGTAGCAAAAGAACCATCCACTGCCATTTCCTTTATTGGCACAGTAACAATTTCTACTAATTGAGATTTCATGTCTTACTTTTTTCTAATTTTGATGCAGAAAGCAGTTTAGTAATGCTTGACCATTTGTATAATCTAAATACAGATCTGGTTAGCTTCCTATTAGGGTTGGACTGTACTGCCAAAATCCCACTAAAGACAATATACTAAAAAAATACAACTCTAGAATATTTATTTCCCTTGCATACTTACAATCATATTTTCTAAAGCATGCTTTGCCAGCCAGCAATTTAAAAATACAGGAATAAACAGGTTTCTTAGGACTGGCCAGAAAATCTGAAAGAAAAATTAACAAATTCATTAGAAGCTTTTCTGATGAGGAATAGAGCTTTTCTATTCAAGCAGCAATGAAACACTTGGGAAAAATACTTACTATTAATGTGATCTAGCGTGAGATTTGGCTTTAAATAACATTTTTGTCTTCCTTTGTGATTAACCACATGCAAGATAATTAGGTAAAATAGGAACACAGTTTTCACTGCAGACGTGAGTGATTCTTATATTTTTTTTAACCAGCTGGTTTATTTTCTTGATTGTGCTGTAGTTGGAGTTAGAGGGATTTGGTTTTGTTTGTGCCCATGGAAGAGGAAGTAGAAAGTTATCTATATTACTTTACTCCAGTAGCAAACTATCTTCTTGTTGTTGACAAATTTCTGTTCCCATAGGCACAAACTCATCATCCATATAAGAATAAAATTTACTTTAAAAAACTAAGAGTATTTGTGCAGCTATAAAAGTGCAATGTGCAAATGTATTAATTCAAACATGTTTACCGTGATGATGAAAGGGACAGCATTAATTATTTCCAGGAGAAAGGGTATTCTCAGAATTTGTTCCCAGATATTTCCCTTCAAAGAAAAGGAAAAAACCCCACAATGTCACAGTCGGCTTATATATAGTTCTGATGAGAAATACACGTGATATCCCAATGGAACATAGAGAGTCTCTCCCGTACTTGAAATTCAGGAAGATCATTCATCTCAGATTTAAACACATATGACAAATCTGAATATAGAATATAGATCACGCTGGATCCTTTATCCCGCAGCTTATCATAATGTACTTCCCAAGTAAAAGATATATACTTTTAAACTTCCTTCCTTCCATCTTTTGCATTTTTATTTTATCTTTACTTTGCATTTTTTCTTTCCCAGCTGTTTTGGAGAGGGAAGTAAGGAAGACATCGAGTATTTAATATTTGAATTAGGACTACAGTGTCAGGTTCTCTATTTCTGCCACAAACACTTCAGGGCTTTCTGGAACTTGATCTTGCTTTCATGAAATGAGATGTCTTCCCACATATTTCAATGAAGTGGTATTGATCTTTTAATTTGCTTACTGCTAGCTACAGGATGGGGGTAATTCTAGTTTTTTTTCCAAATCTGTGCAGTGGCTGTGAATGAGTAAATGTTGAGATGAAAATCCATATATTAAAAAGGGAAGGTAGCTGAACTTCAGTGACTTACAGCTTTACTAATGCTGTGTATCAGGACTCCATCACAGGTAATGCAATAACAGTGTGGCACATATCATGGCAGTATTACAAGGGTTTGCAGTAGAGCATTATATTTTCAGTTGCAATGATATATTCATCTTCCCTGAAAAAATAACCACCTGATACAGCCACTGAAAATTAAATACAAACTCCACAGCACATAAAATTCTATTTCCATTTTTAACTCTTCACATCTGGAAGCCACTACCCCTAAGGGGCAGGGATTATTGTCTTCCATGTAATTGCAACTGGTGGGACTCAGACATACAAGTGAGATTATGAGGCTGTAAACTGAGGGGTTTTGTATGAAGAACAAAATCAACGTCAAATCCGATTTTTCAAACTGAACCTTTTTGTGATTTCATTTTTAATGTTAGGAGTTTTCTCCTCTGCATTACAGAGAAGAAATGTCACATAATTTATTTGTGCAGGCAAAATGCCTGTATGGATGGGCTCCAGGTAATTAGGGATGTGTGCAGCTGTAGGATTCTGGCTTCCACATGGAAATGCATCATGAGTTCTGTAAAACTGCCTTTTGCTGTGAGAATGATGGTGCTGCTCAAAGCAGTGAGAGCGCCTGTGCACCAGGGATATGTAGGATTGCCAGATGTCTGGGACAAGTTTTGACAACGGAGATTTCTGACGTAGACATCTTTCGGAATTCTGGCCAAGGACAAACCCTCATGTAATACTTAGGCTGTGAGAATGCAGACTGTAAACCTCCCATGCCTGCATCCAAGTGATCAGCATCACAACACAGTGCTACATCCTTTGCATTCCCCTTCATTTAAGAGCTGTAACAAATGCAAATTCACTGTATCATAGTAGCATGATATGCTACTATGCCCTCACTATTCTGCATGTTGAATCATTTCTCGTATGTCATCAAGCAGGTATCAGAAAGGTCAATCTCTTGGAGTATTCTCTCAAATGACTGCTTTTTTCATTTTACAGGTTATTTGTGAAATCCTAGTAATGTGCACTCCAATGCAAACACAATCATCTTTCTCTTGTTTTCTTCCTCACTAGTTCTCTTACTTGTAAAGGTCAGGTACCTAAATTGTGAAAGTTTTGAAAGTGTTTCTGTAAAATAAGTAATCTGTCACGGATTTACATGAACCAAGGCATCCTTGGTCACCTTGGCTGTGCAGAAAAGCCTTACAGTGGGTGAAATAACACCATTCTTAGCCTTGAGAGACCGGTGTAAAACTAGGAAAACAGGACCAGAGGGAAGGAGGTGTTTGCATCAAGTGGATTCCTAAACCACATTTCAGTACTCTTGTTGTTCCTTAGATTAGCCCTTTAGTTCTTTCCCTTATGGGAAGTGGAATCACAGAATTGTTTCAGCTTCTGTGGCAGGTGTACGCAGCAAATCAGGGTAGTGGAGCTTTCCATCCATCACACACTAATGAATAACTTCTCATGGAAGCTGATTTGCCAAGAATTCCTCTTTTGTACCCACTGAAATTGATGCAAATCACAAGCAGAATGGATGAGGATCAAATGCTGCCCAATAAACTCAGGAACAGCACAAACTGTGATTGCCCTTTACTGTTTGCCACCAGGATATAAATTTTGAACTATTTCTGCCTGTAACTGATTTCCACTTGTAACCCCCAGCCCTTAAATAATATATGCTCCAAGGATTAAGAATAATTTTTAGACAGCAGATAACTGCAAGCCTCGTAGCATTATTGGGCACTAAGGAAAACATTTATGCCATAA
The DNA here is from genome assembly GCA_013397175.1 of Platysteira castanea. Taxonomy (NCBI): domain Eukaryota; kingdom Metazoa; phylum Chordata; class Aves; order Passeriformes; genus Platysteira; species Platysteira castanea. Next base: position 1,364,909 of record VYXC01008615.1, on the reverse strand, counting down.
TCACTCAATAAGCACACTGAAATAAAAGTCTCTAAATTCAGTGGTGGCTCTGATAGCTACTGAATGTCAGCAATACAAAATATAATACAAAAAAAAAGATTATCCCCCAAGATATTTTCAGCTTTAGAAACCAAATCTTTTTGTATTTTCCTTGATAAACGATTTTAAATTATTTTAGTATTTTTCTCTTCAAGACACTAAAAATGCAGAGATAGAGCAGAACAAAATGTAATGAAGAAAATGGAATAATTATACTAGAAAAATGTCACTTTTAAAAGAGAATGCAAATACAAAAATACATTGTGTTCATATCAAATGATTTCAAGACATTTTGAAAAGATATTCCAATAGCATCACACAGATGAAAAACACAAGTATTTAGATATTCTTTTTTTTTTTTTTTTTTCAGGTACTGTCTTGGCCTAGTTTTTTGATGCACAGTTTTAGAGGCCTAAAACTTGAATTATATGTACTGAGTAGCTACAGCTTTGACATTGATGACAATTGTGTCCAATACATTATGAACAGACAGATAAAACTGTGCAACTGAAAAATCAGTATCAAAAAATCAAGGTCACTTTTGAGAATGTGTTTTCAAATTACGGTGTGCCAGTGGACAATGGAAAATAATTGCTGACTTCCACTCTATAGATATTGAGAGTTTGCTCCTAAATTTGGGAAATTTTGGGCTGCCTGTGTGACAATATGCCATCCTCCAAAAGTGTGTTTTTCGCAACTCCCGGTTTGTACTCCAGTGTGGGCACAGATACATAAACTTTATATTGAAACATTTAACTCATTTTTTGTAATGAATGCCTAAAAGTAACAAAGAGTACTTACCTTGTAGCTTAGATAACTTAGCAACAGAGTTTCAAAGAGACTTATCACAGCCACAGACACCTTAAGTGAAAAAATACCTGTATTAATAGCAGCTTCCAGAGAATAGATATTAACATTACAATGAAAATAAAAGATTATATGAAACATCTCTTCCATGAAACCCTCTCAGCTAACAGCATTTTGCTTGAAGCTTAGATAGTGTTATTTTTCTGAGTTTCATCTATTCCTAAACAGCACCAGAATCCTTCCACATGACAGAGAGAGAGAATAAGGAAGCTGTAAATAAGGAAAGCCAGTCTGCTCTTTACTTTCTTGTGAAGATGTTATGAATATGCGGAAAAGCAAACATTTTTCTTACTGTGTATAATTCAGAAAGTTGAAAGCAAAAAATGATAAAGATGAATAATTATTGAGTTTAAGATTTAAATGCAGCTGAGTTCAGTTTCCCAGCCTTAAATAGACTAAATGTAGTTAGTGTATGTATTAAATACTTTAAAAATATTTAAACAGTCAGATATCAAGATTGTAAAACAACATACTTAAACCTTTATAGACATTAAATAACTATAAAACTTACTTAAATCCTTCGCACAGAAAGTATTTGTATTTTAATGGTGTATTGTGGGAATATTCCATCAAGATGGAATCTATCAGGCTGGAGCCTGAAGTCAAGCCTCAGGATTTCCAACTTTAGGTCAATGCTCCCTACTACTGAAAACTCCAAAGAATGCACAATCTTTGTAAAAAAGACGCTATGAATTGGGAAATTATTAAAAGATGCAAAATTATTAAAATAGGCAATCAAAATATATCTGTTTCTCCAAGTAATTACTACTGCCTTAGATAAACTCAGGCTTTATTTACAAATAAGTTCCTACCTTATCAAATAAACATATTAGAAAAGGACTGTATCCATAAGCAAATAAGTATCTCAGTATTTTTTACTTAAATTTAATAATCTGAATGCTAGGTCAAAAATTATTCAAACTGTGCCTATTCTAAGGGTATTTTCATCAAGGGCTTCTTCTCTGGAAAATTGTGTATTACACAGAGGTACAATCATTGTATTGGCATTGCACCAAACATGGTGAGAGAATATAATGGTATAACCATTCTGGGAGCTTCAATAGAGAGTTTTTTCTTAGTAAAAAACCACATTTCACAGAGAGAATCGGTTCAGATCAGCTGATCTTTATGCTTTTACTGTACTTGGTGTTCAAGGAGATTTTCTTGCTTCTATCAGCATTTCCAAGTATCCTTTAACACTGCTACAATTCTGTAAATCAGTATCATCTGCAGCTGATAAATGGAAATAATTGAATTGGTCATTTACATATTACCTGTAATCCCCATAAAGGTAAGCTTCGATTCACCCAAATAATGGGAGACCTGTTCATTATAGTAAGAAAATAAATATGAAATTAATAATAATCTGGTGTTTCAAACAAAAAAAAGTTGTACATGTGAATGGAAATTAGAGCAGCCTTACAGAAAAAGAAAATTCTCAGTAATAAAAAATCTAATTCAGTAGTTATCTCCTGAGTATTGACATGGCTTGTATTCCTAATCCAGAGCAAATAATTAGGTTCCTGTGGGAAACTGACAATCCTGTTCTGTGAACGTTTTTCTATCTGTGTAATGGTATAAATGGTATCCAAATCTTAGGGGCTATCTGTCTCAGAAAAATCCTATCAGTGCTAATAGGCACTTGATACAGCACCACTGGAATGGGACACTCTCAATGGCACAGTAATTTCCTTTTAATCATTTACTGCTACTCAGAGCTTTTTTTTAAATTAAGGGCGTCGGTTTTTATTTCTGCAAGGTGTCAGCATTGATGGAACCCAGATCTCACACCAGCATTCAGTCCAGAATTCCACTTCGCAATAAAGAGAAACATAATTAACGTAATTAAAATATTAAATGCAGTTTGAACATTCAGAAATATAAGTAATGGCTAGAGATTTATGGAAACCTCCCTACTACGTGTTTAAAAGCCACTATTCCAGATGGAAACGGATTTGTCTTCCTGTGTCCCTCCCCTTCCCACCATTTTGTGGACTGTGGACTTTTGGTTTGCTGTTTGAAATGAGGAACTCACCAATCAATTGTTCCAGGTGTGTAGTTTTGATTGGAACAACTCCGGTTTAATTCCTTACTGATAGTTGCCATACCATCCACGCAAAGTCCATTTCCATTAGCAAATGCATATGGGAACACAGTCATAAAAACACATGGGAGGAAAGGGATATTAATTACATCATTAAGTGGTCCATGAAATGCATGCAATAGTTTGAAACTCAAGGCAAGCGATACAGACATTTTTAAAAGTAAAGCAACTTTTAGAAAGTACTGCTGTATGTGTTCCATGTCTGTAGATAAAGGACTATGAAGCATTCCAGGTTACATTTTTTAAAAATTTCTTTTCAAATCTAAAAACAACACAACTGAAATGATACTTTGTAAAGCTGAACTAAGGACACAATATATACGGAAGATCAGGAGATGCTAGAAATCCTATCCCATGGATAGGCTGTGATACAAAGACCACACTCTCAACAGGAAAGACTGCAGCAAACTACACCTGATAACCTCTTCTGAGGATGTGAGGAAGGCTGGAGATTCATGCAGAAGTATTTCAAGTACAAAACTGGTGATACCTAAGTAAAAATACTGGCTATTACACATGTGATGTTATCTTGCCTTTAATTGCTGGCACAAATCTTCCTTTCAAATGGTCATGTAAGGATGTGGGAATATATAATTTGTAAATGATGAAAAATTTCCGTGCTCATCCTTGGCAAGCAAGGTCAGCAGAAAATAAAGGGATCTGCAGCCCACAGATTGGCAACAACTGTATTTTTACCAACTGTGAGTGGGACAGTGCTAAACTGTACCCATTAATAAGGATGCTTTATGTCTTAAACTCTTTCCTGTGCACCCGCTGTGCCTGAATGAAAGACACCAACCTGTGCAGGCATTTCTTGAAACACAGGAAATAAATCTGATGACAAGAATTCCTCCCAGATTTGTCACTTTAAAACCAACCAGGTGAAAACATTTTCTGTGGCCATGCTTTCAGCATGCTGAGTAGTTTCTTTCATGGGGCTGTGACACAGTACCTAGAAATTATATTTGCTTTCATATCACCACATCTTTAAGAATGCATTCAAGCAGGAGATTTTGTATCCAGCCCTCAGGATCTCTATGGCATTAATGGGGTGCCATTTGTTTATAAGACTGGGGCCTTAGTGAGCAGGCAGAAGGACTTACCTCAATCTTCTCAGACAGACAAATGTTGTTCAGAGACAGAACACACCAACTACTCTCTCAGATGTACCACAACACCATGTAAGGGAATAACATATATAGAAAATATAAATACACTCTCTGGTGAATTGTTAAACACTTGGCTTGAGGGACATGCCAGGAACAGCGTGAGGCAGTCAGCAGTCTGCAGATGCATATGAATATGCATCTCTGCATATCAATACAAAAGTATATTTGGCACGAGGTCTGATACTCTAACCTTGCTGCACACCCAGACATAACCATGCAGTACAATATACTCATCTGGGCTCAACAGAGATCTCATAACAAACGAATTGCAGCATGCCACAAACCACGATTAGATGGAAGATGGTAAGTCCCTGAGTTGCTAATATGCCTAAATATCTAAGGATGGATTTTCTCTTCTCCACAACTTTTTATGAAAATTTTACTGTTTGTTTCTTCTTATTGAAGAGACATTCTAAGGTATATGTGGAGTCAAAAGTAGTTTTTTACAGGTCTTGTTTTTCAGGAAAAGCTTTTCACAGCCCTTTTTCAGATCTTACCACTTCTCATGATAAATTTTGACCAAAAAAAAATCTCAAATGCATCTTCTGTACTTCCTATTCACATACTCTTCTCTCATGCACTGCTGAATAAAGCAAATATTCTTTACCTCTCTTTGCTTTGGATTTCATTCTTGAAAAGTAGAGTATTTCTCCTGTGCACTAACTTTTTCTGTTATTATCCTTACTAGATTTAACTGATATTCAAATATTAAAATTAGAAATCAAACTCTGTCCCTTGCCTAACATTGTGTGAAGACTGCTGGTTTTATCATCTCAAGCTTAGTGTTTTCTTATGTGCTTTGTTTTTTCAGCATTTAAGGACAAAAGAACTAAATCAAGTGAATGGAAGTAAGCCGATGAAATGTGATGCTTATTAGCATTAAAAACTGAGGAGATTCAGTATATCCAGGATACAAACACAAGAGAGGTACAGGATTATATAAATTTCATTTCTTCTACATTTGGTGGTTAATCGTATAACAGATTTAAAAAGAAGAGTCATACAGAGTACCATACTGACAATTCTGGGTGTGCAAAATCATGCATTATATCCATAAATCATTGTAAGAATAGAATGTACTTTTGGTCTCACTCCCCTGAAGTGTTTAGAGAAAGCAGAAGGCTAGAAAATTGTCATCAATATCAGCTGCATGAAAGCTCAGTTTCTTGTATTTATCTGTCCATTTCTGGGATCTGGGGTTTTAAGTAAAATGATTTCAGCAAAATCCTAGAAGAACTGTTGCAGAAACTGGGAATCAGATATTTGCAATTTTACATAGAAATGTTACATAACAATACATCTAAAATATACGTTTGCACAATTACATCCGATGCACAGTATCTAAGGAGAGAGCCAGGATTATTTTAGTGGCAAAGGGAAAAAATAATATTGTTATTTTAGTTCTTATTTCCATTCACAATGTAAGACCAGCTTTACAATTCTTTCAAAATATCTGTAAGACATAAAAACAAGTCCTTGTTGAAAGAATACCAAACCGGTATTCATTAATTTATTTCTTGCAACTTAAATAATGCTTTGAGAGCAGAAATGAGAAAGAAACCCCAACCATTACCATCCAAGTCCTTGTGTAGGATCATCCAGGAGCACACGAACTATGTACAGGAAACAGCTTAGTAGCTTGAGAGAGAAATTGAATAATCGTATTCTCAGACCTAGTTTGAAAAGAAAAGAAAACACTGAAGTAAGTTCAGAGGTTTCACCCACCTTTAAGGTAAAACAAAAAGGAATTTGAATAGTCCTGCAGTAAAAAACTATGCAATGCTTTTTGAGATACAAGATACAGCAACAGGAAGAAGACATACTTTCAACCATAGGCAGGGCATATGCAACAGCCAGTATTTAAATATTAATAGCTAAAAAAGTCTTCATGCAGTAGCTTCACATACAGAATATATTAACTCTATCCCAACTTATAAAATATTAAACAGGAGTTATTTAATGTTGAATAACTATGCATTCAAGAATCAGGATATCTAAAAGTCATGCTGAATGCACAACTGAACTGAATCAACAGCTTGTTCTACAGACCATGTGAATATTGAGATGTTCCAGCTGAATGGATATACCAGAAATAGTATCACAAAATATTACACTATTTCCCACAAACATAGGTTTGGTGCACAAAGACAGGATTCCTTCAAAGGGATCCACATGGACACATTTCTCTCACATGGGCAATTTATTTCATCGCCAACTGGAGCCATTCTCTACCACAGTGGAACTTTGCTATGTGATTTTGCAGTCATTAGAGGATTAAGGTTTTAACTTTCAGTACTGCTGTTAAATTCAACAGACTTTTTTGCAAGTGTGGGTATTTGCATCTGACTCTTAGATGTAAGCTCTCATTTACTAATTAAGTTAAAACTGTTAGTTGACTAATGTGCAGTGGCTGGAGGTCACTTTAGCATTAATTTTTTTTAGTCTTGCAAACCAAGAGTCCAGTCCTGCATGGCTGAGCGCTTCTATCCAAAGCAGAATATTCTGAGTCTTACCCAGATGGGAGTTCCCTTGCCCCAGTCACAGCAAGGACATGGTGGTTTCTTGTTGTGTTGCAAATACTTCAACAGGTCTGCTGAACCCAATGTAATTACTTCTGTGTTTTAAGAACTACAGCTTCAAAATGCATATCCAAAGCTGTGTGCATACACTCCCTTCTAAGGAGAGAATCACACTCATCTTATGGTAATATTACTCCTTTTTTAAAACTTTACTCAGTCCTAAGTTCAAAATCATCACCTTACAGATAAAACTGATAAATAAGTTTTTATATCTACTTCCTTTCCCATTAAAACTCGATCTACTACAAACAGAAAAATAGAAAATGGATTCTTAAATATTTTCCCATGCAGTTTCTGACAGAAATCTTAAGCTTTATTACATAAAACTGCTTATTACTTTGAACTGTGAAGTTGTAGTTATCACATAAGAACTGGATGGACTTCTACAGCACCTTGTTTCTGTGAACTAAGGGTTAAAATCCTGTGGCCTGGGAGAAGTCCCACAGCTGTTACTGGCAATTGGGTTTGAGAACATTAACCTAGTGATTCCTGCTCCTCTATCAGGAGTAATTAGCCACAGACTATTTATTCCCCAACATGAGTGAAGGGAGTGAAGCGGTAAGTAGATTGAAGAAGGAAGCAAGCAAGGAAAGAAAGAAAATAAATAAATAAGTTAAGGGTGTTATCCTATTATTTGACTTGGTCAGTGCTATGATCCTCATCTGCAGCTTTTTGGAAATGTTGCTGAAGAAAACATGCATTGTTTGTTTGTCCTAACCCTTTTGTTGAAGTCTGCTGGAATATGAATGGTTGCCGTAACAACCAGGCTATTACAACTAGAAAAGCAGATAATGTTTAAAAAAAACCCCTTAATCCTAAACCAACAAAAAAAGCCTACCAATTTTCTGTTGTCTAACTTTCTTAGGCAAGTACAGAAGTCTGTTGTTTTTCTCCTGGTTTTTAGCTCTGCAAATGTTATTCTTGGTGAGAAACACTTGTTTTCTGCATTGATAATGGCCTGGTTTCTAGTCATCCTTTGAAATGATATGTTGGCTTAAATGCCAAAAGAAAATGGTTCTTTTCTGATTAAAAGCTCCATCAATACAGGGGACTGATGCTCCAGCCTGCTGCTCTAAACCCTTAACTCTCAAATCTTAGTTCTGATAGATGTGGAACTCAGGCTCTGGATATCTCCATAGGAATGGCTGCTTCCCACAGAATGTGAGGTGAGGTTTTCAAACCAGCCGTGCTTTCAGCTACGGCTTCCAGTCAGCATCTACAGAGAGTGCATTTCGCAGCTGGGGTTGTTTACAGAGCGAGGCAAAGTACAGGTTCTGTATCGTAGGTGATTGGGTCAGTTATTAAAATATAAATACAGAACAACAGGCTTCAAGTCTGTCCTGGGTCACCTCTCCTGCTCTGTGTGCCTCAGCCATTAGTAACACATGCAGTTACCCTTGCTGAAGTTTGGATAATTAATGCAGGCCTAATAAATGCCTTTTTTTTTTTTCTGGTAGAAAGATTCAGCAGCACCCTAGCTGGGGATTCACCTGTGAGTTGGAAGCAATGCAAACATGTTCAACTATCATGGAGATGCAGGATTTCAAATGTGGGAAGGAGGGGGACAAACACTACAGAAGGCACTTAAATCAGGTTTTCAATTATTATTCTGTTACAGAGGAAGCATTTCATATTTGTTTGCTTCCTGTCTATTTTTGTTCTGTATTTCACATGCTGTCAATAAATCAACATGGTCTGCTTGATTTAATTTCTTTTTCTCCATTCAGAGCCAGATTGCTCAAGTAGCAGGGTCATTTACACAGAATATCTCTCTATTTTAAATATGAGTGGTGTCTGAAACTTGTATTCAGCTCCATCACTCATGCACTCTGATGCAGTTATGTATTGTTTAATGGGAATGCAATTTCACTGTGTCTATGGAACAAAGTTGTTACATACTCTTGTCTTATTTAAAAGAATAATTGATAATAACATTTCAAAATCTATTTTGTTTTGTGAACTAAATATAACTGCGTCAAATCTTAACATTTCCTTCTCAGTTTAAAAAGATATTTGCTATTTTTGCAGGCATTTTTAAGTATAGAGTGAGACATTATGTTTTACTGCTTCTGACTGTGACTTTCACTTTTATTATAAATCCTTGATGCTTTCCTTGTAAGTATTTTTGTAGATTAATTGTCAGATTTAGAGAGTTGGTCTAAACAGAATGACAGATACCACATGAGGATTTTAGAATCACTTCCCATTATTCCTTTCTCATAAGTCACTAATACATTGTTGGTTTTTAGCAAAATCATTCCAGTGGCAGCTGGCTTTAGGAGCTGGACCAAAATATACTCTTAATAATTCATATCCTAGCGATAGTTACCCTTCATTCCCTCTTCACTGACTTGAAACTTCACTTACTTTCCCTTTGAGACTTGCTGTTGGCCGTGATAATGCAGTGTGTGGTCCTGGAAAGTACAAGCAAGTCACGCTGGTATGAATATGTCATTTTCTCTTTCTCTTTTTTTGGAGGGGTGCTGAGTGACACCTCTGTAAGATATTTTTTCCTACATTGTTTGAATTTGATTAGACATTTGCTTGCAGAAGATTGAGTGAAAACTAGATTGACATGAGACATAGATGAAGGCTTGTTTTATCAGTTTTTTAGTTTAAACCACAATAATAATTAATAAAACAGTTGATATTTCAAGTTACTGGCCCATATGTGATTTAGATCAGGAGAGTATTCTGTAGAAAATTCCTATAAATTCTAGAGCTGACTGCTCTGATTGGCAAAACCATGTGATATTATCAAAAATTGTTTGATGAACAGGTTTGATTTAGTTACACTATCCAAAAATTTGCTGAGCCTACTAACAATTACCTTCTCAATGACAGCAAGTCCATCTTTAATATGTGAAGGAAGCTTTTCAGTGCTCTCGCCGAACACTGACTAAAATCTATTCTCTTTGTTTATCAGCTTCCTGATACCTCTGGGCAAGAGATTCCTCCAGTTTCAATGGAGGACTGAACGAGTACACCTGACTGAGTGGCAGGTTACTGTGTCAGCAGCAGGGTTTTGGATACTTTCTTTTGGAAGATTCTGGTTCTGAGTATTTGGGCAAGAACCAAGATCTGCATATGCAGAAGGAGTGTTTGAACTTACTAATTCTGACTGCTTTGGCTTGGGAATTTTTCTTGTTTAATTCCGTGCTCTGATGGCTATCCACATCATTCCTATGCTATTTAGGCACCTGAATTAAGACAAATTTCCCATGTGTGTCTAGGTAAGCGTAATAAGTAATGAATTCTCCATGGATGAACCTCCAGAAGCTTTGTTAAACCTGATTCTCTAGCTAAAAACCAGCAATTCATTCCAAAGCCCATACTGAAAATGTCACTCATTCACAACTCGGTGCCTTTTTTTTTCTTTTTTCTTTCCTTTTAGGGGAATATTTTTCTTGCTACATTTTGGAAAGTAAAAGAAGCTTAGCCAATAAAAACATCAAGTTCTCTGATGTAAAACTAGTATTTATTTATTTATTTATTTATTTATTACTAGCTCTTACAGATAGAAGATTTTTTGGTATGTTTTATTTTTAAAAGCTTGATCTAGTCTCCCCAGTTTTGTTTGTCTGGATATTTTCAGACTGGGACATCAAAAAACTTCTTTCTTTTCTCTTTTCTGTCTTTTTCCAGACACAAAATCATGAAACAATTTGAACTGTATTACAAAGGACAAAATGTATTCTTTGCAGACTAAAAGCTTTATGTATAAAGCTATTGCAATTTTAGTTCTTTACATATGAAGGGCAAACAGAGGTAACTTCAGTCCTGCTACACAGAAGAAAATTGAGGTCAGTTACTGGTCTTCTGACCTATGAACTCCACTGTTCTAACCAAGATTGGATAATATTCCACGTTTCCACCCCCCTGGACCAGCTGCATGCATATAAAAAGATTAATATCTTAGTTCCTCCACCTTACTCCCTTCCATGATGGCCTATGAGTTTAGGCACATGAAGATATATTTAAATTAGGCTGCAGGCTAATGACAAGGACTACATTTCAGAGGTACCACATCCCCAGCAGTCTCCTTTCCAACTTTTTTTTTTTTTGAGTGCAGATAAAGTTTGAGATTTTAAGAATACTTAATAAAGTAGAACACTTCAAAAAGCTTTGCAGCTTCTTTCCTTTACCATCTTAGGTGTCTTTGCCTTCCTAGTCACAAGGTCATGACTTGTCACTGAGCATTGCTGCCAGATCTATGCAAATGAGTCAACTTGATCACGACACAGAAATAAAATCATGATTTTATTTAACAATTGGTGACATCATTAATTGTTTGATCCTGCATGAAAAGCACATTATTTTCAAGTTTAAATATTTTCACCCAGATGAAAATTAATAATAATAACTTCACTGTTGCCTTCAACTGAATTTGATTTTACTTAAAGTATCACAAACATGCTTAACAGAAATTAATCCAACTGCTTACTTGATCTTTGGTTTTTGATGAAGAAGAGCTTTAGTCTCTCTTTAAATGTATTTTCATTCATATAGAATTCAACTTGCACCCTGAAATAGTAAAAAAGAAAATATTAAGATTGGCTGTGAAAGATAATAAATCAATATTTCAAAATAATTTGTTTCTCTAATCATCCACTCTTGATCTCAAACTGGAGGGACATTTAGTAAGTGTTCAGCCAAAAGCTCACTTGGCTTTGAATGAAATGCTGAAAGTTTAAAAAAAACCCACCACCAACAAGCAGAAAACCTTTTGTTTATCCCCTTTATATGCAGAATCATTTTCATACTACTTGGACAGTCTACACTGCAAAATAAGAAGGATCTATGCTTTTGGGATTTTCATTGGATGACCATTCTCATATTTGATGTTAGTAGGGAAGATTTCCTTGATGTCCAGGTTAAGCCTTCTATCTCAGTTTAACTCCCCTCCTGTAAAAGTGACATTTTAATGATTCTTCTTTTTTCTTTCTTGTTCACACCTCTGTTAAGTCCACTTGTTTGTATTCACCTATAATCAAATGTGCATGTACCAACAAAAGCACCCTCTCTGAACTTTGTTTTTTGTCATCATGAAATACTGATAGCTGAAAACCATATTATGGTGCAACCACACAATATTGTACAGAAAATAACTCTCCTCCTGATTATATTAAAGCAACAGGAACATCTTTCCTCCATTCCCCTCAAATCTGCCTCCGTTTGAGAACTGTTCTATTACTGCTAAAGAATAAAGTAACATCACACAAGTGAGTTACTCCCCTACGTCTCCCTCTCTCTGTATATCATCACGGTTTGCACAGCTGCATATACTTTTTCTGTTCGTAGGCATGCTTGAACTTTATTTCAGCATTTCTTCTCAGCAGTCTTTTCTTTCATCAAATAACTCTACTTCAACTACCTGGTTTTACATGTAGTCATATTTTTCTAGCAGAATCCTGACTTTGGTTTTATCCTTTTTGCATATGAAGTCTTTTGCTGAAACAATTTTTGTACAATATATTGTTATCTGTAGTGTCTCTCGAATCGTTGTCTGTAGCATATATTTCTGTACACTTATGGAATTGGAGGGTTATTTACTTATGGGCTTAGAATGGGTGGCATCTCAGGTAATGTGAGTTTTTCATGCTTGCTTATTACCAGAAGTTTAGGCACATCACGTTGTAGGACAGGGTCATAAAAAGAAGCCTCTGTGATTCACTCAGTGAATCAGTTAATTTTAACTAGTCATTGACTAGTGTGTTTTACTGTAGTGTTCCTTGTGGGATGGCTAATTACACTGCTTCCTATTCAGAGGAAGCACAAACATAACCTTATTTTTAAGAATCTGTATTTTCCAAGATGCTTACTGTCACTAATGCAGTGACAGTTTTAGCGGGGAGCATCTCCCCTGATTTGGCAGCTGCCACATGCTAAGTGTATATACTTAATCTTCAAGGATACATTTCAGGAGGTAAACAGTGGCACAAGCTATTGAAGTAAGGGACGTTATTGAAAAGATGCATGGTGTTTTGGGGGGTTTCTTACACATCCTGATTTAATCTCTCAGAGCTTTCGGTGAGAAAATTTCAGTAACCACTTATCATGAGAAAGCAACATGTTAACAGTAGGCCATGATTTAATGATAAAGAGGAAAGAGGATGTGGGAGCTAATCACCCTCCTATCACCAACATTATGAATTGCTCTGATAGCCTTCTAACAGCTGTCTGCTTGGCTTTTCTTAGAAACCTGTGCTCACAGCAGACTGGGATTCCACAGTGCAGCAGTTTCCACGGCAAAATGGATTACAAATGCTGCTAATGCCACTTCTGTGGCTCCTTCTCCTTCCCCTGACTTTTTTAAACTTTAGTAAAAACTGTAGTGGCCTTTTACATTTGCAGGAAATACATTATCACACACCTATAATCAATGTACTCTCCTGATACTCTGGCTACCAGAGAATATTTCACTTTGTTTCTTGAAGGTTGCTATTTACTAAGTGAAGTATGACTGGCTGAAGGAGCCCCTGGCAAAGACAGAAATCTCCAGATACTGCTCTTTCCCAAGACTGCTTTTTATTTCTAAGGAGAACACTCATTCTACTTGAATGTTTTTTACAATATTTTAATGGTTAATATTTTACCTCAAGTATTTGCTCTTTTCTGTATTTTTCCCACTATGGAGTGTAGCCTAGGAAAGGAGAATTTCGGGAACCGACAAAAAATAAATTCTGATCCTCCATTGAAATATTGAGAACATTTTGTAGCAGTAGTGGTGAAGGGTTTGAACAAACTTTCTAGACGTAATTAGTACAAGTTATTAAGGATATTTCAAGTGAGAGAGTGAAATTCTTTGTGATACACATATAAAACATGATTAGTCTCTTGCAGGACATTCAGAATTTGATTCCAAGCAAATGGTTTTGACAAAATGGCCCATGACACCATGCAGATCAGGGTGATAGTACATGTACATGCAGAATAGATTTGGGTTTATTCTGTATTTATAGTGTAATTTGAACAATTTGTACTTCATGTTTACCTTCCCGTAAAAGACAGTCCACCCTAGAGAACGAAGTCAAGCTGAAGGATTAAAATGATGATGATGATTACAGGGACAGAAACATTTGATGAATGTAAGGATTCTGGGTTTGCAGTCAATTAATCGCTTCAGAATTTTTTGGTGTATGTAGTTGGCATTGAATATTCCATGAAAAGCTGCTTTTGGAAGTTAAAAGAACAGGTCTTATGCTTTACTGACTTTCACCTCAGCTGTGTTGAAAATGCACAAATACCTGATGTTCCTGTGGCAAAAACTACTGAAGTTATACGATTGTCCAGAAAACACAGTGTGGTATTCTTAACTGTCTTAAAATTCATATTGGCAGTGATCTTCACTAATTTACACCCGAAGAACAGTGATGTCACTGAAATAATTTCAAATCTTTCAAATTGTAAGAAGCATCTTGAAGTACCCCAAGTCCAAGTACACACTGCGTTCTTATAATTCAGTTAAGATGCAAGCTGAGTAGTGCATTTTAATGTAATACGAAGTATAGCAGGAAAATCCTAATTCATGTCAAGGACACTAATGCAGAGCACTGCTGATGGCTGTAAAATACTGGGACCGATTTGTCTGTGCTCTGGCTACTTAACTCATTTTTCCTGTGACGCTGTCGGGCGGTGTGCCCTCGGGCAGAGGGGATGGAGCGCCCTTCCTGCAGGCGTTCCCGGGAGGGAAGCGCCTCGGCAGGGTGAAATGTGAAAGGTGCGCTCGCTGGCTGGCTCCTCGTCGGAGGAGGCACGTCCAGACAAGCCCGATGTGCTGGCTGGCATCGCCCGGGGGCAAAGAAGTTGAGGGACCTTCTGTGTAGGTCCCAGCAGGTTTATTAGCTAGAGGGTCCAGGGAGAGAAAAGACCCAGGACCCGACTTTCCGGGCCATTTTGTACTGGGGTAGAATGGGGTGGAGAAAAGGCGAACAACCAATAGGGTACAATCGAAGGGGAAGATGGAACTTATGGAGAATGGAGAACAGGGAGGCGGGAATTACAACTAGGAGCTAATAGGGAACCGAACAGAACAGAACTTCCTGGACAGGGGGGATGTGGCTTGGACTCAGGTATGCCCAGTGGGATGTGGCTCACACCTCGGTGCCACCCTCCGACTCACTGTCCTGGGTGGGGAAATCCACCCACTGGATGGCGAGGGCTTGATGGGCGTTTGATTGCCACAGCCCCAAAGTGGGCTGGGTCACCGCAACATTCCTGCATTTCTCCGTTACCACTTACAATGTCCTTCTAACCCCATAGCCACACCTTATTATAGTAACAGTATTATCTTGCACGCTCAAATCTACAAATTGTCCTTTTTTTTATGTTAAAAAACAGATTTGGCAGAAATAATCACAAATGAAAGTATGAGCTGCATTTCTCACTATATGCATGCCAAGAGCTGTAAATGTTTGTGCTTTCTATTTATTGATGTTGGAATCAAGAAAAGGTATTAAGTGTACAAACAGAGCCAAACTGAAGAAAAATACTTACATTTCTTTAAATCCATCTTTTTAGAAAGGGACATCTCATATGTTTCCTACAAAGAAAGCCTTGTAATACAGAAAAAATACAGAGGATTTTTTTGGGGGATTTGCCAATTCAATATATGTGAAATCCTCTTAGATTTCAGACCTGAAAGCTTATTATGTAGGGTGCTTAAGAATGAAGCACCTGAAGTGCTAAGTGAACTGCTACGTTCTGATCTTATTTTACTGCAGTAGAAAAGGAAATAGGCATTTTTTTCTTACAGGTTTTATTAAAAGGATTAGTGTGTTTTAATGATGACTGTCATGGGAAACACTTCTATTTGAAGTTTTGCAAGTTCTGAAAGACTCAGAACTCTAATTTGTTTTAAAAGCACAGTAAGCACACTTATTGCCATGCACTGTGCTGATAAAATCTAACTTTTGCAATATGGTCCTGCATTTTCTTAAAGATGATTCTAACAAGTGCAGAATGATTAAAACTGACAGGTATAAGGTCATTTTCTGATGGGGATTTTTATCTGTTTATTAAGAACAAACCAATAAATATTTTCAAGGTCTCTGCAGAACTGTGTTTGTGTAATATTGTCTTGTGGATTCTTTACGATATGTCACACTGGGAAATGACACGACAGAACACAAGTCCCACAGGTATTTTTGCTCAGCAGCTCCCATTTTTATCAGTGAATCTGAGTGAAACTATTTAGTGATGTTTTTCCAGACATACCTCTATTCACTTGATTATGTAATTGGATGTTAACATAACTAATAGATTTATAGATACCAGGTGTTATCAGTGTCACTGTAAATAATTCTCTGCATTAATGGAGACAGAAGTAGCATGAGCTGAGTTAATAACAAGTTATAAAATAAAGGATTAAGGATGCATAAATAGCCTAAGAGATTAGAACTGTATCTTGTGCTCAAATTCTTTTTAGTGTCTCCTTCCCATAAGTGCTGCTTTGATTGAAACAAATTAAGACAGCTTCAGAAAACTTGCCAAAACAAATTTTTCAGGTGGCACAAAGTAAAACTTTGTACTTGCAACCACAAAAAAATACATTCTATGTCAAGGCAAACTTGCCTTTACCTAACTGTTCAAACGTCAAAATGCTAAAAATTTCAGCCCTTAATTAAAATGATCTTCCTTACAGTTTAAATAGTATGTGTGTCTGTATTTTTAGGGATATAAATAATTTCAAAATCTGATTGTAGTCAGCTTCATGCTCCTCTTTGCAATCAGCTGGCCTCAGTTACATAAAACTGTCTGTGTGAAACTGATACAGGTCTATGGCAGCAATTTAATATTACAGCAATAGAGAGAGGAAATGACATTACTTTTCAAACATTTCTGTGGAAAATATCCTAATTTTTTCATTCCTTAGAGGGAAAGATTTTTAGGGGAAGACTAAGAGCAAGAGATTAATTCAGCGGCAGGTAGTATGCATGCTTTTCAATCAATTAATAATACTTTTTTTTTTAATCCCCTATTCACAGTCTTGCACACTCAAAAAGGAAATTATCTCATTCCTGCACTCATGCAAATCCTTCAAGAAGTCACCATTCTAGTAATAGCGCAGTAATAAAAAGAATGAATTTGCAGTCTGTATTAATTGTCATTAGAAATTTTTCTTAAGGAGAAAATACTATAATGCTTTACTGTGGGAAGAAGAAATCTCTAAGCAGTTTCCCTCACACACTTGACTTTTTACTGCAAATATATTTTTCTGTTGCAAATCTATTACCTAAAGTGAGAAAGTTAATAAAACAAACGTGACTGATGCATTAAGAAATCGTGCACTGTGAAGCTAAAGTTTGAAAGAAAACCACTGAAAGAAGATGCTTGATAAATTTAGTAGACCTTTTTTTAAAACCTTTTCTTTTTTTTTTTTTCCCCATACAAGGTGAGGAAATGGATATTTTAAAATGTTTTTATTGCATGTAAAAATAGCTCTTTTTAAACTTCTGGGCAAAAATACTTCATATGTAGGATATATACAGCATGGAGCTGCTGCAATGAAAATCCATTTTGCAAGGCTTTTTCACTGGGTGACTGAATATCAAAGAACTCTGAGTAATGGGATATGCTCCATGAGTTTGATTCCAGGCACTGTTCAGTTTTATGGAGTTGTGCCAATTAACCAGACCTGAAGAGCATGAAGGTTAATTTGTTGAGGTTTCATTCTTTTGATAATAGTGGCAACTACTTGTCGAAAAGAGACTTGAAGCAAACTTGTTGAAATAGAGCATTCTGTGATAACTCCTTTCTGTCAACCTGGGTTTAACTCCATATTAGAGCATTAGGAGCAAAATATAAAGTAACCCATTGCAAGCTACTTTTTGTGCTCTATTCCTCTGTATCACAACTGCTTGTCCCTGTCACTTGATGATCTTCTAAAACAAAGATCCTTCCCCTCCAGCACTCCAGCCCTCTCCCTGTCCTCTCCCTGACAGGTGAGGTACACACAGGGCCAGGCAGTTTGCATGAGCATCTCATACACGTTGTACAAATTAATTAGAAATTACTGTTCCTAGAGTGACAACACGCCTCAGGTTGTTGATTTAAAATTTAACAGTATTTTCTACTACAGGAGTTTAATGCTGATCACTGCAAACCTTTCATTTGAAGCTATTTATTTTTGCTTACCCAACCTCTGTGTGTTGTAACGTTGCCAATTAATTGTTACCTCATTAAGACCCTTGTTCTCTCAAAACACCCCCCTTGGTTATTTCCCCAAGTAGACACACCTGTGTCTACCCTGAAGACAGTCTGTAGGGTCACAGACAGTTTTAGGAGCTTGGTAGCTCTCCACCTATTTGCCTTCTTGCCCCCAGTCTCTTTCTTTGGTCCTCTGAAACCTTTTTCCCTGCTACTTCATCCATGCTCAGTGCACAATTTACTGTCCACAGTCCTCTTATTCCACCTCCTCCTTCTTCCTGTTCATTCATCCAAATTTTAAGAAAATTTCCAGTCCCTTCTTCAACAGTTCCTTTTCTCTAGTTCCTTGCAGATTTCACCCTTTCTTTCTTCCTCTGTGGACTACACAGTTTCACTATTTGATTTGAAAACACTGAGGAAATGGCACACTGTTCCACCTGCGGGGTTTCTTGTTAGCTCTAATTCCCTACACAGACCTTTGCTTTCAACATATCTTTCTTCTTTACACTCTCCCCATCAGGGATTGTAACTCAGGCTCTGGACTTTACTACTCCTAAAGTTATCATTTCATGACTTTGAGAAATCTGACTTTTGAGATGTTTACCTTTCCTCTCCTCTTGAATTATTTCCTTGACTTTTAGTCTACTTCCAGTATTGCACATTAGGATAGCCAACAAATATCAAGGCTTTCATAAATAAACTCTGCAGCACTGCCCAAATGCCACATGGGCAACTCAGTGTTGGTGCTATGGCTCTTGAAAGATACTTCTTCCTCAAGCCCAGAAGAAACTTAATGGTGACCACTTGTGAAAATATCCACTGTACGTCCAAAATAGAGGGACAGTAGTGATGGAGCTGAGTCATTTCTACCCCAACACTTAACATGTGATGTTGTTTCTCTGTAGATTTTATTTTAATAAGTTTTGGTTCAGATTGCTTCCCATTTAACACTTTTCTCATTACAAAGCAAGCAGTAAACACGATGAGGGACATTGTCATGGAGATTATCCAGATAAAGATAGAAACAGCTGTTCAGATAAATAACAGCCTTAAACTGGTCTGGTGGATTTTGTTATGTCTAAAGAATTACATGAATAAAAATCTTAGAGACTCATTGCTTACTTTAAATATGGCAGTTTACAGGTCCACATATAAAGAAATCCCTGTGAATGAAACGTGCCATCTTTGCTTCTTTTTTGGTTTGGTTGGTTTGGGGTTTTTTTGGTGTAAGTGTAGTAGTCCAGAGCTTAAACCAGCAAAAGACGCTGTGTGAACTTAGGTCTCACATTTAATGAGAGAAAGGATAGGCCCATGTCATGATCTTAAGGAAATGCTGAGCAAACTCTTCTCACTTTGGTCCCTTGCAAATGACTCGAGTTAGCCTGTGATTATGGCAGAAATTCAAATCTCTATTCACTTAAACTCTACTTCTCATCTGTAAGAAAAATGTCTCTGACTGTTCTGTTACTCCTCTTCTCTAAGGAGTACTCTAAATGAGTTACTTCTCATTTTTTCAGGATTTAATCTTTTCAAAAACAGCAAGTAGAACAAAGCTGAGAGCTGTCTGTACATGGTATACTCACAGATTAGATGGCTAATCCCAGTTTTATTTTTACTTTAAAATTAAGAGATTTAGTTTTTTTGCAAATGCAACAGAAGGGGGAATTTAAAAAAGCAAATGGATAGAAAAATCAAGAAAAGGAACAAAGAAACTTTGTGGGTGAATCCCAATCTGTCATTTTTTAAGTATCACATCACCAAGTGTAAAATACAATTTTAAATATGACTTGTTAATATGTTACCTGAAACCAGAACCCTCTTCCTGGTAGATATGATCCAATGCACACTGAGATTAATGGAGTATTCGATTCACTTAGAGCTGAGTAAAATAATCAAACAGTAAAAATATTCAAGCTATATATTTTCCTATTGCTTTAAGCATTTAATTAGTATTTCTCTCCCAAAATAAAGGTAATTTTTTTTTCTATTTCAACTGTACAATGTGTTTTACATAAAACTGGGAGGTCAGTGTGAGATTCAGTAGAGCGTATCTACTGACTTTAACATAATTCCACAGCTTTTTATTGTCACCATCTTGTTCTATTATTATTTCTGTTTGCTGGCTTTTCTTCTTTTGTTCTTTTTTACTGTATTATGCTAGTTATACTTGGCAGTCTTCAATTATAGACAACAATTTATTCAGTGTTTCCTGAAACAAATGCACAGTATAATTATATCAAGTAGGAAAAACAAATTTCAAAGGCTTTTGGGTGTGTTTTTTTTCCCAAACTCCAATATTGGGATTTAGTAAATTAATCTACATTTTTACCAATGACATAGTAAATTATAGAGGAGTATTAGCTGCACCTACCCCAAAGGAAAAGGAACTTTATGAAAAATGGCCTTAAACTACAGCATACAGTGTGAATTTACACAATTTTATATGGAGTCTTACTCACTGATTAACATTTCATAAAGAGAGAAGTTTGAGAAATGCAGTGTTTTAAGATAGAAATGTCAACATGTCATGTCAAAACATGTCCTCTTTTCCGCTCTGAAAATTGTTTGGTTCAATGAGGTAATTATAGTTTAAATTTCCTTTTAAGTAGAATATAGACTCAGTTTTTCCAAGGAAAATGCATTCATCAACCAAAGTATAGGGTTTTTTTCATTCTAATTTTGGTACTATCTGGGATTTTTGACCCAATTAAAACAGAACGTGCCTTCTATATCTCCTGTGATGTGATGTGATACTAACATGATGCCTCAAAACTTGACTCACACAATTCCCTCACAAACAGTTCACTCTGCTGTGGAAAAAACCTTGCAGGTAAAATTCTTCTCCTGTGAAAGTTTCGTCTGCAACTCACCTGTGCCCATTCTGCAAAGGCAACGCAGGTACGAGCTACGTTTTCAGAAACCAGTGGACTTACTGCCAAGTCACAGGAAAGTAAGCAGTGAAATTCCTGAGAAATAGTAACCTTCACATATTTAGACTTCACTTAAGCAGAATGAAGTCTTAGTCTCCAGTGCTCTCATCTGTAGGCTGTGTGTGTGTCTCCACACCTGTGATACACACATCTTTGATTCCCTGATTATTTCAACTCTCGGCTGTTTCCTTCAGCTCAGGAGATGTGAAGCAAGAAAAGTGCTCAATTTCACTCCCTGTTACCACCTTTGCCACTTACTTCTTTCCTCCCATCCCTAATCCTCACAACTTCCTCTTGCCACCCCCCAGCTGTCACCACAGTTTGCTTTGTCACCTCCTCATTCCCTCCGGAGAAGGATATGATGAGTGTGGAATAAGTGCCAAAGCTGCTCTCCAGGGCCCTCTGCAGCAGACTCACTCTGAGTAGCTCACAGAGCACAAATAAGTCTGGCTAAATTTTGTGCTGTGTGGAAGGTAAATCCTTTTATGTATCTACATAGCAATGTAAACATGTTTATTTATATAGGACTGACAAGATTATTGTACTTCCACAGATATTGCCTGAAAACTGTGCTTGACAGGTGCCTTGTAGTGCAACAGAGTGCAAATAAAAGTCTGACAGTCCAAATCACTTTTGCAGTAGTAATCCACAAAGGCCAAAATCATAGCACTTATTCTTTCTCCAGTTGTGCCTTTAGAAAAACCCCCACAACTAGAAGATAAATAAACAGAAATATAAAAACATGAGAAACAATTGAGAAACATGAGAACATGAGAAACAAAAAAAGCTTAAGCACAGGTTGGAGGAAGCAGTAGCAAAGCCTTATGATGGGCCAAATACAAGCAGGTGCCCAGGATTTCAGTGTCTGCAGTAGCAAGTATACAACGTCATCGGGCTCAGGCTGCTGGAACAGAGGGGCACTAAGTTCCCCTTCTCTTGCAGCCTGCAGAGCAGTGAAGAGCATCCCTGAAAGGAGGACAGGGCCAAGCTTTGGGCTTTGGTTTGAGCTCGCTATTAGAGAGCTGCTGCCAGAGTCTGGCAATGCAGAGGGGTTCAGGACATGAGGTATATCAGTATGACTGATAAACTTGCAGGCAAGGGTATACACAGCTTGGAAATTATCTCTGTGTGTGTGTGTTCAGCATGGAGTCTTCTACAAGTGGAGATTTAGGATCTGTGCAGAAGCAGCAAAAACATTAAGGAATAGTCAGTTGCAAGCCTTCACTTAATCATGTATTTGATATCTATCAGGCTTTCAGGACAGTCATCTTGGCAGTTTTTAGTTTACAGATGCGATAGCTGTTTGATTTATGTTTGGAACTAGACAGTCGATTATTTATGAACACGTAGTACACTGCTCTCAACAATGCAATTGCTTGCCAGCTATCATTAAATCCATCAGTACTGATCAACCAACACTTGATTTGCTTATTACCAGATAAACTTCCAGTACAGATTTGTGTACAAACCAGACAGAAACTCAAAATCACCCAAATCAGGTTGTGCTGACTGTTGGCAGACAGCAGTAGGCACATTGTCAAGTTAGGATGTTGTTTTATGACCAGCGGAAGAAGCTGCCATCTGTACAAGTGAGGGAGAGTCTCTGCTCACACCCTTACAAATGGGTGATTTCTGGATTAGTCTGACTGGGACTTGGAACTAATTGGAGACTGTTTATATTCTTTGCTTTGGAGATTTTCAATCAGAAAATCAGTTTGTTGATCAGAATTACCTTCGTCACTGTGACTATTAAACCTAATGCAGAGGTACAGCAGGAGTAAGCACTCTGGGACAGTGCAAAAGGCAGGCCCTTAGTGTGCCCTTGCGGTGTGTGACTTGCAGTGATTGCAATCTCTTTGTACTGGTATAAAAGACAGCAGGAATTTGCTGCCACAAAGTTAATGAACCAATTAGATGTCCAAGTAAACAAAATAACGGGAAGAAGGGTGGGTGGGGAGACAACAACCAAAAGCTCTGCTCTACGATTGTCCCAGGTGATGTTCATGGAACTGCATTCATAACTGTGATCACAGAGGTAGTTTATGCAGAACATATCACCTTGGTACTTGACCATGCTAAAATCATCTATTGAAAGCACTTTTCACAAACACAAGTTACTCCTGTCTAAAATGTTACAGATGTTTCTCTGCAACCTTTCCTTAATAACACTGCCTGTAAATGTTAACTAATACCAAAGCTCCAGAGCACATTTTAGCACTTCAGAACACAGCATCAGGACCACTTGGGTACCACTGGGAAAATGCTGATGATTTGTTTCAAAAACAGCTATATTGATGGTAAGGACATAATTAAGATAATATGGAAATGTGTGGAAATGAGATAAGTGTTGGTGGAGGGAAATGTCCAAAAAGAGGCTATACCAGAACGAGGTTATATTCAAATAAGCAACAGTGTGTTACTTGCTCTGCTCTTACATTACTTCCTCTTATCACTTACCACTGTCTGCTAAATAAATGACCAAACAGACCAGTTCAATCTGTTAAGTAACAGACTAAGTCTGCCTTTGTGCAGACACTCTTCAATTTTAAAAGAAACCTAATTGAGCAAAGACAAATATGGCTGGCCAAAAAAAAAAAGAAATATATTGTAAGAGCTTTCACCCTTTTAACAATGGCAGTTAGAAAACTTAGAATCTTAAATTTCAGCTGTATAAATTTACACCATCTACTGAAACAGCATTATCCACTGCTAGCTTACTAAAATAAAGCATTCTATAATTCCCTATTTCAATTTGTAGTGTTTATAAAATCAAAATTGATCTTTTTACAGGCATAGTCAGAAGTGCAAGTCAGACGTACAAGAAGATGCACAAATACAGTATTCCCAAAAGAAGGCTTTTACGGGTCATATTTTTGTGCTAAACTGATTCTGGAGAAGTTGCAGTTACCCGGAGTCAATAGCTAATAATAATAATAGTAGCTAATAGTAACATAATAGTAGCTAATAAAATAATAGCTAATAGCTGCCCCACCCGCCTGCACAAACACGTATCTCACACGAAGGCTATCGAGCCACTGTTCTGTCAAAAGGAAGGCTGTGTTCCATTTCTCGATGTAATCTTGGCCATTTTTCCTACATTCATTCTTCCATTTTCATGTTTGCTGTCTTCAAATGTCTTTTAAAAATCAAGCCGACCTCAAAACCCTCCAACAGTATCTCTCAAGTGTCATATATCTTCCAGATTAATGGTAGTTCAGCACCCTGAATTTGTCATTGTTCCGTTCATATTTGATCTATGCATGCTAGTCCTGTGCCCCATCTACTCGCTGCACACTGCTTGATTTCTACCCCACTCTTTCTGGGAGGGGAATCCTATGCTGCTCTGTTTCTCTACACTGACTAGGCTCCACTGCCAGACACTGAGTTGACATATTTTGTAACCACACAATTACAGATAAGAGTAAAGTTTAAAATAGCAGGTAAATAAAACCACGGCAAAAGGCGAACCAAAATATTCTCATCAGGAATGACAAAAATACAAGTACTAGTTATCATGTCAACAAGAGATGAAAAAAGAATAAATGGCACCCATGCCAAGATCTACAAGTTGGATTTAGCCTGGGAACAAACTAAGAATGAAGCAAATGACAGATATAAATAGACTATGAGCTGTAGCACTCTGCTCCATTATGAGATAATTGGAAGAGATAGATAAGGGGGAAGTCTAAAGTGAACATCATGTACTAAAATTTTTATAAGGCATTTCAAAAAGTTCTCTGGAGATTGATACTAAAGGTAAAAAATCACACACTCATACAAAGGAAAAGACGTAAACAATCCAAAAAATTAAAATAAACATGTTATAATATAAAGTGAGTGTCTATCCTCAGAGAAGACTTTTTTAAAGAAAGGACAGTAAAAATACTGTAGAGAAACTGTAGAAATGTGCCGTTTTTTCACATTTTTAATATAATCAGCTTAAAAGTCAGAGGAAAAGAACCTACTGAATAAGAAGGTAACAACTTGAAAAAAAATACAATACAATACAATACAAAACTCTTTTTCATAAAGAAACGTACAGATAGAACAGAGAGACTTCTAATAGAATAAAACAGGTAACTTCTTATTGACATAGCAAAGCAGAGGCTGGTTGCACCTATAAAGCAGAAAGAGACTAAGCAAGGTAAAATCAATCTTTATTTGCCTTGAAACTAGACACTAATAACACTCAAACAACAGCATTTAATAAATAATTTTCAAATTGTATACATCAGCTTAGTTGAACTCAAAGGAATTATAAGTCCATATACTTCACTCTATGGTGTGGATATATTAATTGATAGGTAAAAATGTGTTCATCAATATTTATTAATCAGAGTCTGACCTCTGTACATCTGGTCTTAGAGGAGCTAAAGACCCATATACATTTCCCCCATAAGCAGACATATATCCTGCTCCATTAAATGAGATTTTTGCTGTTTGTCTCACCACAAGCTAAGAATTCATCTTAATATCTCACAAAGCAGGAGCAAGAGGTAAGAACTTTGATTTGTGCTCACTTTTCAATCTTCATCCCTTTGTTATACGGAAATTAGTCTACTCCAGTAACCTTTCAAGCTCAGGTCTCCTCATATTCTACTGCATTCACCCTTTCTGTGATTTTATCTTGTAATGCAAATGGAGGGTATATATTTTTGACAAGGAAAGAGAAAAGAAGTATGAACAATTTCCAGGATCATGCAACTTGGAAAATCAAACAGTTCCGAGGCCTTTAATAATTTTTTTTCCCCTTTTTAATAGCTCTAAGTGCATGTATCCATCTTCCCCTCCTGGTACCTCTGTGACTGAACTGAGTCTGAAATTGCATTGTTACAGTTGGAGATCTGAGAAATTACCTGAAAGGCAATGCAAAACTTAGGACTTGTAGTTTACCAACTTCATTGGAAGAGCAGGAAGACAATGGTTACATTGCTTCCTACATTTTGCACATCTAATCCACTCGTTTTATCCTAGGTACTAAGAGAAAACCTGCCCTTCTCTTGCATGTCTTTGATTCAAATCCCTGCTGTAGCCTGGGCTCCTCGCATTGTCTGTGGTCACTTGCTTATTTCGGCACTCTATTCTTCAACTCTAAAAGGTTTCCACAAAAACTACGAATAGATAAAAGTTATAAAATCATACTTTCATACCTCGGAGTGCTGTGAAATGTACATCATAATCACTAAAATGTGAATGAAACAGTCTCAGTTAAAACGACGGAGTGTAAAATGCCTTGTTTTCAAAATGCTTCAGATGCTTATCACTAATGAAGCCGTGCAATAATGGCTGACTTGGGGCAGTTTGATGAGAAAGCTGTAGCCCACTCAGTCTAGACTAAGAGATTAAATTAATTAGTCTACCTGCAGCTCTGGTTTTGTTTTTCACAGAATTTTTTTTTTTTCAATTCTGCACAGTTGAAATGGAAATTAGTATAATTTATCAATAGAATAATTTTGTTCCAGTTGACTGTATTGAACTCCTTCTCCTCTGGAAATGGAAAAGTATATCTCAGATATATTCAAATACACTTTTAAATAGCATTCCTACTGTATTTATGGAGTCTATCTATGCCTGTATTTCAGCATTTATCCAGCAATCCCACTTACGCTGTCATATAATGGGTGAGATGATCAAATACTGATGGGAAATTTTCTATACCACTCTGGCTTCTCTCTATCATGTCTTTAAAAATCACCAAATTTCCAATGAAGCTACCGATTTAACTTTAAACACATGTGACTACATTCTTTTTTATTCTGAAGATCAACTTGACATGTAATTTGATTTTTTTATGCTTATCTTTGTAAACATCTTATCAAAATTTCAGCCAGACTTTAGAGTAAGATTTAGATCTTCTATCTAACGTTAGAGAGCTATGTAGTAGTAATTTATGAGAGACTTCCTTGTAAGGTTAATGAGAGCAAAACTTCCTCTTGGCTACCTAAATGCCACCTACTTTAATGCTAGCTTATCTGTGATGATAAATTACATTTTAAAGTAAAGCTTTACATGCAAAAAAATATTGGTTTGGTTTATTATTATTTGGCACTGTAAACTTCAGCCTGGGGTACTTTCCAAACTCAAATAAATGAAATTAAAAGAAATACTGGACATGCTTTGGTTCTTAATATAATTAGTTTCCCAGACTCCTGATCCTCCAAATTAGCCAGTTTACATTCTCTTGAAATAATACTTGAAATGGGACATGGTGCTAAGATTTACAAGAAAACAGAGTGGTACAATATGCAGTTATCATTTTTGCATCTGCTTGCTGTTTAGCAGTGGACTTGTAAAGAAGTTGTACTTACAGAAACACCCAAAGCATCTCCATCCTTAAAATACTGAATAACAACAAATTAGAATATTCTTTTCAATATTTTGACTGATACACATCTTATCTGTAACCTCTCAGTCTCCTAGAATATTTTTAGATTGTCAAACACTGGTGGCTAAGCTGTCACCTGAAATATTCTATTTAGGAACTGACAGTATGCACTGCCATTTAAAATAGATAAAATAAGAGGGGTACACTGGCAGAATGCCCCAGGAACCTCAATACAGGGTAGCACAGAATGGGACCCAATAATTACTACTTATACATACATCCCAACTCTGCAGGGGCTGAAAATGTAATCATGCATTTATCACGACTCATTTATCACACTGAGACTTAAGAGTAATAAACTATTATTTCATATTTGATAGTGAAAAAAATCAGCATATGAATTTAGAGAACTTCTGTTTTGATTGTGTTTCTATTTTACCTATTATGCCTATATTTATCCTAGTGAAAAGGGCAATTGGAGCTAGCTTTGAGTTTTCCATATTCTGGAAAATCTCTGCAGTTATATCTGCTGCCTTAATAAGTTACACTGGATCAAGGTGCAATAAATAAAGCTGCTCAGAAGTCATGACACTGTATTGCCTGGTGCTTCAATGGAAAAAATCCTCTTCTACTAAGACTGAGACCCATAAACATTCCTGTTGAAATGAACAGGACTCCTCTTTAGAAGAAGGTGGTGTTCAATATGAAAAGATGAAAATCTCTCTCCCAGTTACTTAAAAGGAAGTTTATATGTGTCCCAATCCTCCATAACTGTCAGGACACTTTCTGGCTAACTTTCTTCATGTAGATTTAGTGGGTTTACATTATTTAAATGACAGCTAGGGAATACAAGTCTGGCCAAAACAATAATGTACACTAGTGATGGAGAATTTGTGCAAATGCACTTTAGGTGGCATGGCAATCTCCCATGTAAAACACTGGTGTTTGTCTTCCACAGTAGAGTTTCAACTATAAATCTGCTGGAGGTGAAGGTGTGATTAGGAGAAGAGGAGAGCATGGCAAATAGGGAACAGAGCTGCTATTTGGGTTTTTTATTTAGCTGTAACAAAAAACACCCAAAATGATACATAATGAAGCTTAATTTGTATAGCTCTTGCTTCATTCTAGTCACAGCCAGCAGTATTCCCAAAGGAGAAACATCACTAGTTAATAATAGCAGTCTTATAGGTAATGATACTATATGTACTACTTTTAGAGTTTTTAGATACTAAAAATATTACACTATTATTTTTTGGACCGCATTCCAAAATTATGTACTGACCATTGTCACAAAACACACATGAGCATGGAAAAACCTTACATCAGATCATTTAACCTAAATTTGTGTGTTTATTTCTTCTCCAAGCTACATTTTTCCTTCTAGTAGGAAAGGATTAGGTAGGATGCAAGAGTATGACAAAGGCAATACATAAAGTTAGTTTAAAGCTTCAGGCTTTTTTTTCTGTACTCTGCTCAATTCCCCACCTGTCCACAGGTTTACTGAGATTAACAATATTTGTTTATTACGAGGCAAGAAATTATGGGAACCATGCCTGATCTGGAAGGAAAGAAGTCATAAAAAGTCAAATGAAATTTGTCAGGAACTTCCCCCAGATACCTTAACAAGCCTAGAAAGAACTTTTCTGAGATTCCACTTATAGCTGAAGTGTTAAAAAGTGAAAAAGAAATAAAATTATACTGCATATGCTTTTTACACATGCCCAGGAGCAGGGTAACTTTATAAAAAGGAGTGTCTTTTTAAAGTTACATACTGAGACAGTCCACATATGCAATCTGGAAACACTTAGACAACGCCCCAAAATATGCCATTAGAATGCCAACAACTCTGAGAAGTAACACAGGGCTGAATATCAGATTACAGCAGTTTTCCTGAAATTATGGGAGCTGCGTACACTTCCAGTCTCCCACAAGCACGCGTTTAACAGCTACACAAAAGGTGAGGATTTAACAGATAAATACAAAGAGAAGGAGCATTCAGGCAAAGCCTCAGGAAAAGACATAAACCAAGAGCCCAATACTTGACAGGAGGTGTCTCTCCTGACGCTTCCCACAGAGGAAAGGTTGTGGAGACTCCATTTCCTCTCCCAAATCAACAGCAGAAGAGTGCTGATGACATTTCCTGCTGATGACTCCTTCCAAAAGAATTGCACCTTGATACATATCTGTCTTCATTCTCTAGTATTTAAAGCTGCTTTGGCTCCAATGTTGACATCCAGATGGAGGATAAAATATGTAGGGTTTCTGAAGTAATACTTGCAGCTTACCATACGTATACAGCACAATATATCTAACAGTGGATTGGAACTGATTCCTTCCTTTCAAATGCAGCCTGATGCACAGATATGATTATTGTTTTACACAGAAAAAAATTACAAAATTTTCATATAAATTATAAATGTCTCATTAAGGAGTGGCAATGATTCAAGAACTCTGAACGCATAATTGAACAAGTGCTTTAAAAGTCATTATTATCTCTAAAATGTCACCTGTCTGATACTGTTCTCTCCCCAGCTAACAGGGTACATATAATTACTGACTTCATATAAATCTCAGTCTCCTTACTCAGAGTGAGCTATTACACTTCCTGATTAATCATAAGGCATGGTTTTAATTATCCCTTCATTAGTTTAAGAAAAATTTAAAATATCAAGTTTCACAATATTTTAAAAGTTTAATTCCGTCATCTTTATTCATATTAAATAACACTTAGTACTCTCTGAAGTAAAATGCTGTTCATCAGTTTTATCGCTGGCAGTATAGTTTGCCCAGTGCTTAATTTTTCAGAATAATGTCAAACTGAAAATGTGCTGTGTGTGTGTTTAGGAAATCATTTAGCAAGTGCCTTCAGAATACTGGTCTAGTCAATGTAAACACCATTTTCTCCCCCTTAAATGTAACTTCCAAAACGAATGCAGAAATTTCAGATTTTGCTGGGTTTTTTGACAGTCAAGTTATTGAAGGTCTCTTTAGTTAACTGTATGGGTGAGGTGGGTCAGGACAGGTGCTGTTCTGTCATCTTGTTTTCAACCTGATAGAGATCGTAACTCTGATCAGATTTAGGTGGCATATATGGATACAATGAGGAGAGGTCTGTGCTCATGGACAGAACTGGCTGTACGGATGCCAGGAGGTCTGAAAGCCAATTCTCCAATGTCTAAGGTGATACAAGAAAGCACAGCAGTATTCCCAGTATTCTCAGCTCTCTCCATCTGGCCATTTTTGTCACTGTAAAGTGGCTCTGCCATCTTAGAAAGGAAAGGAATTTCTAAATGTTCAGTTCAGCTTAGCCTGAAGTCAAGTGAGCAGCGGGTTGCTACACGACTCCACACCCCCACTCATCTGCCTTAGAAGAAGACATTCACATCGTAATCTTGATAATGGTGACCTTCTAACAGCTCATTCTTATCTGAAATTAGGAGCAAAACCTGAGGTCTTCCACACCACTCTCAGGCCAGCCCATGCTATATCCCAAGAGACTGCCTTTCAGAGGCTCCTGCAATTTTCCTCTCTCCTACACACTCAGAGGTACTTCCTCCATAATCTGAAACATTCCCAGGAGCCAGCCTTGTTCTTCCTACACAAAATGCTCTGCCAACACCACGCTGAAACCCCAACACTCTGAATCACCAGTTGAGCTGGTCACAAACAGTGACTGCCACAATTAATTGTCTTAAATGGATTCATAATGTCAGCATGAATTTAACTCACTTTGTTGTTTTTCTCTGAACTCAAACTGTGATCTGTGAACTGCCAAAAAATAGAAAAAATTGAAGGAAAAACTAATCAAGACTTAAAAATTAATTCAGTGCATTTTGAATGTTGTTTGTATCATTTTAGCTAAATTGTAATTTTCATGCAATCTGCGGTCAGTGCCAGTACAAAAATAAATGATCATGTGGGTCACTGTTTGAATGCAGTTTGTAAATGAAGTCCTCAGTGTCAATGAGATGCACAGTATCTGCAACTGCTCGTGAGATTAGCTTCACTTTTATGATACTTTTAGTTGGGTGAAAAATCTACTTGGATTTTGATAGCCTTTATAAAATCAGGTTGACTAATCAACATCTGCACATTACAGAGCACACACAACATTGCTCCACTTTTTGTGTTTGTATTATTGTCTTTGAATTAGTACTGAGAGAGCAAACAGTAATTAAAGACTGGACATTATCTACAAAAATGGCTTTTCAAAAGATATGTTGAACTGACTGAACCCATTTGAACAATGATCAAATTCTAGATTGCTGTACACAGTGAAAACATAGCTTGCTCACTTCTCAAAAGGGTACTTTCAGCTAAATATAGAGCTTAGCCTTTAGTCCTCTGTTAGAGCTGTCTGTGCTCCATGGTGAGAACTACAGGGCAACAGTGATAAGTGACCAGTGCCTTCAGCTTCTTTGAGTTTGGTGTGAAGATGAGAAACTAAATCCCATTCCAGGGTCAGGGAATGCTGTGTATTAACACGTGTTATTCAGAAGCAACAAGCATAACCACGATTTTCCATTTGCAGTGCAGCTTGTTGGGTTTTTTCCCACTGCCACTTGGTTCAGATTATGTTTGGAAACCCTGATTTCATCTGTACTGCAGTTTTCTTGAGCCACGAGGGCAAGAGAAAACAAACTGAGAAAAACATAAAATCTCTAGAAGATTTCTGGTTATTTGGAACAATAAATGAGTGAGGCTATTTTATAATGTTTACTCCTTATTAAATATTTTAACAATCACTATACTGTGAAGGAGCTCTGCAGCTTTAAGCTACAAATATAGTAAATGCCATTAACTTTAACATCATAGAAAGCTAAAGGGCAAAACTCTTTTCGTTACAAAACGCCAAAGGGGTTTGACTCAGGGTACAGAACCTAGGAGGGAGGGCCAGACTTTCCTGGCAGAGCTAACCCACAGTGAGGCCTGTTGCTCAAACTGTGTCATTGTCCCTGCCAGGCACATGACCCTCGTGCTGGCTGTTGGAGATGCAGTTATTAATGGCTAAACCTGGCAGGAGACTTGTCCCACCCAGGCACAGCGGTAGGCAGAGTCTTCTCTTCTTTCGCTAACTCAGTCGATAACTTGCACTGATCTTAACCTAATGCCTTCCTTCCACACCTTCCAGGGCTTGGTACTTGGCAAGGCAGGCACAGAGATGACAGACTTGGCAAACTGCTTTCCACCACAGAAGTACAGCACTTCCCAACAGATATCCCAGTAAGTGGAGGCAGGATTTGTCCCTCGAGATACTTCTGAGTAAATAATAATATCACTGTTTTTATCTGTGAGTATAAACACTGGGTTTTGTCTCCTAATGACTGTTTCTGTTTTATTGCTACTTCCCACCAGGAAGTTGACTGCTAACATAATTAGCAGATGATTGCACGGGGGAGGCTGAAATCTTTAACAGCTGTTTTAAGGCATTCTGCACCAAATCTTCTATGCTGCAGAACATTTACAGCTCTTGAATGGCACTCTCTCCAATAGCACAGATTATGGGGCTATGGAGTGGAGGCCTCCAGGAAGCACTTAACTTGCTCATTTACTTGTAAAAAAAAGGTGAAGAATTCACATTTAAAGTGTTTAGTGGATTAGTACAAGCGTCTGGGCATACTGTGTCAGAATTCAGATAAGATAAAGATCACCTTTAATTGTGAAGTCTAGAAACTGAATGTATAGCGCAGAAATGGTTAGCAGAATTACTTTACAACTTCACTCTTTCTATAAAAGAAAGTGCAGCCATTTCTGATGCTCCAAGTGATCTATTTCTTTGTTACAGGATAAAGGGGAGAAAATATGAATCAATGTTACCATTTGTTATAGAAGAGTCATTCTGAACGAAAAGCATAGTGCAGCACAGAGCTTACTATTAAAAAATAAATAGTCTTAATCATTGGATGTGATAGAATAATATTCATAAAATTACGAGGGGAAGAACTGCATTAGCTCCCCATGGAGTATTAGAGAGTCCGCCAGATGTAAAGTAGTATGTGTCAAGTTGTAGATGGAAAAATAAGAGCTTTAGCAGTAAGTCTATAATTAAGTAATGACTGAAGTACCAAGTACATTTACAAACTGCGCATCATGTTGTCCCAGAGGAGGAAAACTACCTGGTCTGTGAGAGTTTTCAAGATGAGACACTTGAACGGTTTTTGCAGCATAAAACTCCTGCTGGGATGTGCTACCAAAGTCATCTTCGGACAGATCCAGTCACAACAGCACCAAAATGTTACTCTTTTCTTTCCATGTCCTTCCCCAGTTCCACACTGTGCGCTGGTTCAAGTGGAATATAGAAACACAGAAACAACGCATTTTGGCCTCCATTGTTGTTGCAAGAAATATGGTAAAATGGAAATTAGAGTGAGGCTGATGGCACTGCCTTCTACAAAGCATTACTTCCTCTCCCTTATACACAGGTGTTTTATCTCTAACAGGGACCCCATCTTAAGATAAATTTAGAAGGATGGTGAGTATGGAGATATATTAACAGTTTATTTACATGGGTCTGTACTCCTAAACCTGCTGCAAGAGTGTAAACTCAGGCCTCTCGGTGTGGCAAATGCAGCAGCTTTACAAATGTCAATATTTTTCTTTCATCTCTTTTTTAAAGCAGTAAGAAAGAGCTTGGCCTGTACATGCAGCAAGTTTTTTCAGGGTTTAGGGCAACTCAAACTTTCCAGCCACTACCATGCAGTCTCACTGCAGATATGGAAACACTTGCTCTCTTGGAGAATTAAGAGTGTTAAGATCTTGAGCAATTTCAATCAAAATCAAGCTCTTACAATAGAGTTTAGGCTTCTATATCTCTTTATGGGTTTCGAAAATGTAGTTACAAGGGCAAATCAAGATAAATTTGACAGTATCTGCCCAAGTCCTTTTATTTGTAGCCTCTGTTAAATGAAAGAATTCCTGTAAGTTAACATGTTTTCTAAAATGAGGAGGCCAAATTGACTAAAGTGTTTCTTGAAGGAAAGAGGAGGATTATTTTGAAGAAACTGTAATAGAATTTTCTTTTGAGGAAATTATAATAGAATTTTTATCCAAGTTGAATCTAGACTCAGTTATTTTAAATCGCTTGAATCAGAAATGTGTGGGCTTTTCATCCCCTTTTAGTTTAACAGTCTCAGGTGATTTCCAAAAGGAAAGGCAAAGGGAGGGCTTTACTCACTAATTCACACCGTGACAAACGACTGTTAAAGTGCCTTCTGAGATCTGCAGTGGGGAGCTGTTCCTTGAAAGTCACCAGTCAACGTGACAGCCAGCAGGATGCAATTGTCCAAGTGATGTGTGGAGGTGTTCTGTATTATGTGAATCTCCTTCCTCTCCAGATAGGTGGTAATGTGCATTTATGCAGAAAGCACACCAGAATGGAAGGCTGATTTTAATTTAATCCTGTAAGTACTCAGTGTAAGAACAGTTCTTTCACAAAGGTAAAATTTAGCTCTATAGTTTTAAAATTAAAGTATATACTGTAGCAAAATGACTCAAATTTTAATCTCAATACAGAAGCAGGATTTGAAATGAATTTCCAGTACCAGTTAATGTTCTTGTTATATATATACAGAATAGAAAAAAAAATTTACAGAATTGGGAAATGTAAATTTTTGTTCCATGACTGAAATTGTAAAAATATCTTGCAGCAGCATATAGAAAAGTTACGAAATCTGATGCTTTGAAGGTGGGGGTTGGACTACCCACAAGTTATCTGTTCGTATTGTTTCCTTGGACACTCCAACTGCCAAACCATTCCTAGGCACTGCACAGTTCAAGACATTTTTGTCAGAGCAGGGAGAGGAGAATTTGAACAGTTCACCAGAAGAAGCAGTCACGCTTCAGTGGTGGGAAACATTCCTGGCTTGCTAGAATTCACTAAAACAAATGCAGTTTTCTACCTTCATTAGCTTCTAAAGAAAGGATTAAATGTCTGGACATAATTGATTTAAGAAATGTGAGGTAGACTGTTCTCTGCAAGATACTAAAGACTTTAATAAAAAGGCAGTGATATGGACAGAATGCAAATGGTTTTTAATTTTTAACTTAGAATACTTTCTTTACACCTCTAGCGTGCTGTGGTTTGGCTGTTTTGAAGCACGGGGTAACTATTTATGTCCACAAAAACCTCTTCATTGTAGCCTTCCCAAACTTACATGGGAACCTAAAATAAACATCTTCTTTTCTCCCCTCCTCTGAAGCAAATTATTTACCAACTTTGAACATGTCACCTCTTCACCAGGGGGATATTTCCTAATTTTCTTTGTGTTGCTCTTCAACAAAGCTGGTAAGAATAAGGATTGATAATCAGTAGGGTTATGAAGCGTTTCATTACCTAGTTTACTGTTCCAATCACAATTTAGTGAAACCTGGCTGAATTAACAGGTGAATAACTTGTGCTCATCACTGAGTTCCCCCTTTATTTCTGCTCACTTCTCAGCAGCCAAACTAAGAGGTAAAATGCCTTATGATGGTCAATAAACATCTCAGAATATCCAGCAAATCACAAGAGTCTGTTTTATTTTCAGATACTTTCAGTAATGAAAGCAAAATGTAAGATTCACAAAGGGATATTAGCGATGTTTACAAGACTAGTGAAAAAGTCAATGATCCAATCTTCTCCTTACCCTCAGCCGAGTGCCTGGGATATTTACATGGCCAGAGGAAACCTGATCCATTGCCGGATTCACCGCCCTACTCGCCACAGAATTCACCCAGCTGACACACAGACATGCTCTAGCTGGGCTGATGTTTTACATGCTGCCTTGTAGAAGTGTTTCCCTTATAAAATGATTGTAGTGTAAGCATCAAGCTTCATCTCCATGGCTTTCAAAGGGAACCAGATCCTTTGAAAATCTAGCTTTTCAAAAACCAAAACTGGTTTTAACATCCTGTTTTTGAAAAAAAAAAAAAAAACCACTCAGCAAATTCAAGAATGCCAATAAATTATTCAAAGCAGCTTTCTTACTGAACAAAATCATTTGTCAAAGATTCACTATGTTCTTCTGCACACAGCAACTTCTTTTATGAAAAATAATATACAATCCAATTTGGCGGTTTGTGGAAGATGACAGCCCAGAACCCATCTGTTACTGAAGCCAACTGCAAGGCTGGCTATGAATCTAAGCTGTGAAAGCAGAATTTTTGGGGGGAGGGGAAAGAAATGCAAAAGCAGTGAGGGGGATGTTACCGTATTGAAGAAATACAGGTAAGGAATGGATTATGAACTAGATAGCAAAAAAAAAAGGAAAGTCTGAGTGAAGCTCCACTGTAGGAGAAGTCTCCAAGAAAACAAAAAGATCAGAAATCTGTCTCCAAACAGGGAGAGATCTAAGAACAAAATTCATGAATGAGAGTCCCGTTACAATCAACTAAGCATTTTAGCACATGTGCATTTTATAAATTAACAGGAACATTTAAAAGAAATAGGTGATCAAACTCTCATCTTAAAGAAACATAATTATTAAAGTTTCAAAATTGAACTATGATTGTGTCGGAAATATATCTTTCAACAAAAAGGAGAGGTCACAATTTCAATCATATTTATTATCAAATACTATCACATGACATATAATGGTGAACTATGCTATTAAAACTGTGATTTGGTGACACAGAATCCTGGGTGGGTTGTTGCAGATGAGAGGAATAATTCCATGTCCCCTTCACTCTAAAAACCCAACAAGCTTCAGAAAAGAAGGAGATGGACCCTATCAGCAAAAAGCCAGCATTTTTCCAGAAAGGGCATAATGGAAGGAGAAAAAAGATCCCTCAAGGATGAACAGACTGGGAAGACCAAAAAGAGAATGGAACTAAGAGAAGACACAGACTTTGGCTGGTAACAGACCTGAAGTTCACACAGATGGAAAACCCTTAGCATGCATCACACTGCCAGAGTGGAGAGCAAGTGGAATTAAGAAGTTGCAGTGAACTGGAAATAGGCAGAAAATTATTTGCAGCATCTCAGGCAAAGGCCAATAACTAAAATGAACTGTCTTGACCACGTGCTATAAGGCTACTTCAGCTGTGTTTCAGTTTTCAGATACTCCATTCATAGTTAACATCCACTCAACTGAAGAGGTTACAAACAACACCTCTGGCAATGTCTATATTGCACACTGCTTAGAATGGGATACAAAGGATGTGCCTCAAAACCAGCTAAGAACCATTTACATAAGAGTGCAAAGAAAAGACAATATAGCAGACAAAAAAAATTACATACTTGTGTAATACCAATCATTGCAAACTAATAAGAAGCTGATCTCAGGGTCCCCATAGATCTGCAGTCTTCCTCATTCAGTATTTCCTGGAAGTATGGCTAATATTCAAAATATTCCACTTGACACTATTTCTATGCAGAACATGCATGCTGTTTCTATAATGGATAGCAGCAATATTCCAGCAACATAGGAAGGAATGAATATTTCAGTATTACACATGATAGCCTCCAGTTCAGGAAAGTAAGAATCTGGACAGACAAACAAAAGATAATACTCAAGATCTTTATAAGAATGGCTCTTGTTCAGTTACTGGAAAGCTGGTATCCAAAAATACTTCAGTGGTAACTTGCAGAGCTGGAGGAGAAAGTGCTGCTATCAGAGCCTCATGTAAAACACAATCTTGCTGACACTGTGGGGAAACCCCTGCACACCTTCCTGCCACTGTGCAGCTGTGTCCAGCCTCAGCACAGGACAATGCATAAAGATCTAGCAAGCCATTTACATTTTTAAATTTCAGATTGTGCCAGAGAGCTTTCTTGTCATGGTTGTTGGAATATTAATGAAATAATTAAAATAGACTCTTAATTTTCCACCAGTTCTTTGCTGCAGTTTTCAAACTGCAACCATGCTCTGGAAGGCTTTTATGCTATAATTCTGCTTTCAAGATTGTATTAAGGATTGTTTATTTTCATTTTGTTGAGTGCACAAAGACCTGAAATAGACAATAGCTAAAAGGATGCTTTGGGTTATTCAGTTACACTATTTACTATCTGAGACCAGATCACACTTCCTCTGTAGAAGGTAACTTCATAAAGTGCAAGTCAAACAGCTGGCGTCAGGGAAGTGCATGACAGAAGTTTAAACTAGAGCTGGGAAAAGTGTTAAGCCCCAGAGTGATCCAAAAAGATATACAAAGAATATTTTGTACATTTTGTGTATTTTGTTTTAGCCATCAAAACCCAAAACAAATAAATAAAGTTGTTAAAATAAGAAAGGTTGTGGAGTTTTATCCTATTTCAGTAGGAAATAAGATGCAGGTATAGGATGCTAGATTTCGTGAAATCTCAAAGAATACTGTAATCAGAAGTAATGACTACATTACAATATACTTATTTTTTTTTTAACAGTAAAACCATGCTTTGATAAACACACTATTTAACTCTCTATTATGTAGTTACAATGCTGTCATTTCCAACCAACAGCATTCATTTTTTGTGCCTATATTAAGATGTCATTAACCATTTCATACCTGTCTGAATAAACACCATTTGTTTAACTGCTTCAATGTATACCATATTCTCCTAAACAAAGGCAATATTTAATTACATGTTTGCATGAACCTGTGATTATCAATCAATAAGAATCCATCATTCTTTAGGAAAGTGGCGAAAATCTGAACAATGTAGAACAGCATTAAAATCAAAATTTCTGACTGCCAAGTTAAAGACATACTCTGACAATGCAAATATATTGAATTAAAATCTATCCAATATGTTGCCGAATTTGCTTTTCTGTCATTTGACTACAAGGAAGTGTTGGTGCAAAGTGGATATGACATGTAATTCCACAAAATGGGATCATTTTGCAAGATGGGATCATGTAGTAGTCTATGGAGACACAAGGTTGTATGGTCCAACAGAGTGGAATGATGCTGGTGCTGTTCATGAACGCTGTTCAATCAACATTTTGAAACTGAACGCACATTCCTTGTTTGCTTGTATATTTTAATGTTAGGGGTTCTTTGTTTATTATTTTAAGGACAACATTTAACTTGAACAAACAAATCTTTTTCTATCGGGTGTAATAAAGATGCTGACAGATTTGAAAGAATTCATAAAGGAATAAAATAATGGTAGTTTCATCCACGCCCAGGATCCCAGCATTAAAAGAAACTGCATATAAAGAAGCCTTGATACAGGACAGCGAAAGCATCCCGCAACTAGCCTTTGGACAAACGGGAAAAGCATGTTTTGTTTGGGACGTTCCCTCGGTGAACGCTGTCGTACGGAGACGATCTCTTACCTGTCCTGCTCCCGCTCCAGCCGTGCCGTGGGGCAGGGAAAGGCTCCGCCGTCGGCAGGAGCACTCCGGAGGCTGCGGGATGCCCCGCGCTCGCTCAGGGGCGCCGGCCCAGCCGGCCCCGGTTGNGCGCGACCGCCCCCCGCCCACGCCCACCCTCACAGCGAGCGGCGAGCGCGCCGCCGCGGCCGACAACAAAGGGCTGTGCTACGGCCGGGCCGGCGGCACCGCACCGGGCTCGGCAGCCGCCTCAGCCCCCGAGCAGCCCCTGCCTCCTCCCCTCCGCCCGGGGCTGCCTCAGGGGTGCTTTTCCGTAGGCCCCGAAGCGTGAGAAATAGGTGTTTTACCATCGGTAGCTTCCACATAGCTCCCGTGTTAGTGGCGGCGGGGTCATCTGGGCACAGCTGGGGCTGCCACAGCCCCGTCTCCTGCTCACGTTAACCAGACTCACCTGGTCAGTGCCAGCTCCTCTGAAATGCCGGGTGTGAGCGTGCTGAGCATTCGGTCAATATCTGCGTTTGCTTAATTGGAAACAGTTTANGGGCGGAGCGGGGCGCGGCACCGCAGCCCTCGGCGGCCCTCGCACCCCATGCCGGCGAAGTTTCCCCCGGGGCTGCGCTCCCGCGGGCCGAGGAGCCTCCCGGAGCGCTGCCTGGCCCCGCGNTGCAGGCCCTGTAAAAGAAAACCACAGAGAAGTTGAACTATTTCCATGGTTGAGATTTGTAGGTAATGCCTGAAGGTGTGAGACTCTCTGAAAGTATTTTAATTCTATGCTTGGCTGATGAAGCACAAAATACCAATATGGTGATTTGATTGAATGCACTGTCACTAAAAGTGAATAATGTTTTTAGATTTGCCCTTAAGGGGTCACTTTAATCTAGGCTGTCATACTAATCATCTAATGTTCTACTAAACATTTGTAATAAACAGTGTAAGTAAAAACTGACATTACTCTATTTTCTGTAGCCTGCCCCGATATGCTTTCCTCAATTAAGTCTTC
Source organism: Platysteira castanea (assembly GCA_013397175.1). Lineage (NCBI taxonomy): Eukaryota > Metazoa > Chordata > Aves > Passeriformes > Platysteira > Platysteira castanea. The sequence goes on along the minus strand of VYXC01008615.1, from coordinate 1,324,515 downwards.
ACCTAAACTATTCACTTGTAGCAATCATTCCCTCGAGTGAAGTTATGCATAATCTTAACACTGGTCAGTTTTTAGATTTTGCTGGATCAGGAGCTAAGTGATAAGCAAGGAATTATTTCCTAAATGTGGTTTAAATAGCATGTACTTAATAAGGGGCTTGCATGGATTCATCAGGTGTATTGAAGAGTGAACCTTGCATTTTCCATTCAGCTGGGTTTCTGTGTGGAAGGTAAGCTAAGTTAAAAGCTGGCGTGGCAAATACAGGATCAGCTCAAGTATGGCAGCCTGGAGTGTGTAACGTAGCAGTGTGCCCTGCTGAGAATCCAGCTGTGATACAAAGATTTCCTCAGGTAACCAACAGGTAGTTCAATTCAGGACTCAGATTATCTCTGCTGTTGTTACAGTCATTGCATCTCTCATCTCCTTTAGCACAGAGCTCTTAAGCACAGCTTCTGTGATTGCTGTTTCTTCAGAGAGCTGCAATGTGGAGTCCCAGGCCCTATAAAACGCTGGGGTCACTGGAGTATGATGCTTACCCTTTTTCACAGCTTGCTGCACTCAGCATGTACAATGTGCTTCTCAGAAAGCCTTGTTAGGTGAAGCAAAACAGATGCACCTATGTGGTAAGAGTTCAAAGGTAACTTGCTCTTTGCTTTGGCTGATATGGGAAATAAATAAAATAGTGATTTATTCTGCATCCACATTCTTGCCAGTTTTACCATGCTGTGTTCTGAGGTCAGAGCTCTCTAAAAGTCTGATTTGAAAAAGTATCCAGGATCTTTCTTTAGAATATTTGTAACATGCTGCCCATTTTTTTCTTTCTCAGATGCTGCTCCAGTGAAAGGGGCTTTTTCTTGTAAGAAAACATCATTTCCTCTTTTTGCCTGGGTGTCTTTCATCTTACCAAAACTTGACAGGGGGGTGAAGCCTGTATGTTGTAATGTTTTGTTGTAAAAGCGAAGCAGTTAAACTGACTGCAGTCCTTTTCTGAAGTCTATGAATTGTAGACTGGTTGGGAAATTAATGGTGTTTCTACTCTATCTTCTAGCAGCCTCATTAATTTTTCCACCTGAGTTGATTAATTTAACATGTGTTTTCATACTTGAGGAGCTAAGTAGCAGGAGAAGCTTTTGCTCTTTTTCTACCATGGAAAAGCACTTCAGACAGGTAATAGCTGACTGGGAAATGAGCAACCTGGTGAGCAGTTGAGCAGAGCTAATAGAAAACAAACTCATTACTGAGACTATAGTCATGCAATTTATACAGAGGCTTAATTCTGTGCTCCCAAGTAATAGAAACTCTTTGCAATGTAAAATGTGTTTCTACATGTCTGACAGTATGATGCCTGATCACTCTGAAAAGCTCTAAGTGTACAAAATTGGGCAGAAAGGGGGTTTTAGTTAGCTAAATCCAATATTTTGATTAGTAACTGGAAACACTTGGGAAACTTCTCCTCTTCAAGCAGAGGAGACACTGAGTCATCTGCTTGGAGACAGGTGCTGGTAATGAACCATTTTACTGGGTCACCGTGCTCAAGCCAGGTGTTCCTTGTTAGGTGTTTGTGTTAGAGAAAAGCTGTGAGCCACGCTCAGGAACAAACGTAGGTTTGTACTTTCAGGATGATCCTGGCCCTGAGAAACGTCAGAAGCATCTGTGACCCTGACCTGGGCACTGAAAATAGATTTTAACCAATCAGGTTTTTCTGTTTGCCAAAGTGGGCAGGTATAGGTGGGTAGCTCTAAGTAGCTGACTTTGAAATCTGAGAGAGAGAGGGGGTTTAAGAACTGTGTAAGTGAGTTTATTGTTAGTGATTTAATTTAAATCCTCAATCATACCGAGGTACAGAAAGAACAAAAAAAAAATTAGTTTTTCTTTTTAGGTTACCATATTTTCTCTAGCATATAGGTAAAACAGATTGAAGCAATGGCTTCTGGACTTTCTGAACAATTGCGGTGTATAGAGAGTTAAACAAAGATTATTAATACTGTTCTTAATTCAAGATGTTCTGCCCCTTTATCTAAATCTGCAATCTACTGTAATAAAGTAAATCAAAACATCAGGTTAGTTTTTGGTATTTTTCTCTAAAACCTTGCAAGGTTCTCTTTATAATTAATCAGTTTAGTTATTGACGCTCACTGGGACATTCTTTACTGATGGCACTGATACCTAAAATTATTCAGGTAAAACAAAGCCAAAGTTTATTGCAGGAAGTTAGAGAAGCACCTTGTCCACGATAAACTGCTCCATTTCAGCCTCTGAATGTGTTGCTGGTCCTCAGCGTTGAGGTGCTGAAATAATCCTGCCAGACACAGTTCTTGCCCCTGTTCCCTCCATTGCTTTTCAAATGTCTGCCGTGACTCAGACACGTGTCATCCCCAGCTGATAAGCTTATCATCCCAACCATTGTTTTTATTCTCCTAGATAATACTCTGAGGTTGGGGGAAGAGAGAACACTGGTAAATATAAATTTTTTTAAACAAAAGGGTGAAGAAGGATGAGGCATTTATGAAGTAAATGCACAGTAAATCCTTTTAAAAGTTCTATAACACAAATAACTTGTATTTATTGTCCTTTCAAGGAAAATAGTCTGCTGTTGTCTGGATGGGACTTGGTAACTCAGCAGACATGCACAAGGCACTTACTGTAAGGAGGAGTCTGGGCTGCAGTGAAAAATGGTCAGTGGAAATTCCTTCTTTGCAGAGGAAATAATCAGTTGTGTGTTTATTTTTTATTTGTCTGTTGGTGTTAGTAAAGGGCTAGGCAGGCTAAAAAAATAAATCAAGCTCATTTTGAGTTTTTTATCCAGGTCTCTTTTTTTTTATTATTATTTTTCTTCCCCATAATTAAGTAGCATCTGGATGTTTATGTTGCTGTTGGGAACTTTGGAACTCTCACATTTCTGCAAGGAGAGCAGTTCTCACTCCAGTATGCCTGTATGGCTTTGGGTTTAAGACTAGAACAGAGAACTAGATTTCTGACAGTGCTGGAAGTCCATGAAACAGTTCTGCATCTTTGGCAGCTGATTAGAATATTTAGGGACTCAGAATTCAGAGTTCAAAATTATTTGGGGTTTAGGTTAGTAAACTGTAGTTCAACAATATTTGATTTACTTTGGCTGCAGTTTCACTTCCAAAATAGTCTGCAAAGGTGAGTCTTCTGTAGAAAAAAGCATCATGACTCTATCTGTTGAAATGTATGTAGATGGAAGTCTGAAGAGTCCTTGCTGATAAATATTCCTTGTATCAGAAAACAGAATTTCAGCATTTAAAAAGGGATGCTTCTCAGTTAGCAACATTTTTTATTTTTTTAGGAATTTGTTACCATCTTTTTTTCTCCCTGTAGCTTTCAGATCGTCAGCTGCAAAAGCAGTCTCAAATCTGAAGTACAGGTGTCTTATCAGACTAAAATTGGGTGTGCTAGAGCGAGTCTCGGCATACTGCAGTCTGAATGGATCTGGGAAGTTAAATCAGTTGCAAAAACTGGTGAGAGGTGCATTTTGAAGACACTCCTTCTTTACCTACCTTGGTACAGGATTGTTATTTAGTGATGTGGAGTATAGGACTAAAGACTACGTCAGTGAATGCCTGAATGGGTTTAAGCTTATTGACTGCAATTTTGAATTTTTAAAACAACTGCACACTGATAATCCTTAGTAGTGTGCCTTGGCCAGGATGCCAAAGGCAGCACTGAGTTGGAGGAGGGCAAAATGACCTGGAAGTTATATAGCCTTTGGTTTTCCTTTACCCAGTGTTTCTGTTTCTTGAGGCTGGTGGGAAGCAAAGGGGCGTTGCTGAGCAGTGCAACATTTGTAGAGCCTCCAGCACTTTGAGATTGTACTTTTAGACCCTTACCTCCACAATATCTCATTCTTGCACATTTTCTTTGTGTAATCTAAAATACAATTTCCTAGGCCCATTTTGTGTGTCTGTTACTGTTGAGTAAGGGCAGCATGTTTTACCTTCTTCATTTTTGTGACTGTAACATCAAATCTGTTAGATCAAGGAGGAACTGCTTATTTCCATTTCAACTCCAACAACTGCATGGACTCTGCCTTATTCTTTTGTGTCATTTCCTATTCAGATGATTACTTGTCTTGCATCTTTCCCTAATAGCCCCTGTTCCCACACATTATAATTTGAAAGCATCATCATTTTCTTACTTCTCCCTTGCTGCAAAGGAATTGTCACTGCACTCCCTCTCTTCCCTTTCAGATCCCTTTCTCAAAAAGGACTTGCTAGAAATTTAGGGCAATGTGAGCTTGTTGGGTTTGTCCCTTTTTTTTGTTTGCTAGTTTAGATGTACTTTCGTTACACCTTACTGGATTCTTGGCTTTTGGGGATAAGGCCTAGTTTTGATTTATTCTCAATCTTACAGTGCAGTCTGGGGGTGGGGCCTGGGTATTACCATAGCATAAAAATGTCTGTGTAGCCCAGAAAGTTTCTGCAGAAAGAAATGCTTGTGTCATCTCCTTGCGAGGTAGCTGGGTTGTGTGCTGGACTAGTAACAGGAAGAGCTGATGGTAACTTTAATAGTCCTTTGGGAAAGTGCAGTCATTGGGGGCATACTACTGATATATAATGAAACTTTGAAAAAAAAATCATAATCATGATTTTTTACAAGCTCCAGACTGCTCCATGCCAGGGTTTTTTTTTCTAAAAGGACCATTTATTTCTAAGCAAATCTTGCTATTCTCACATAGCTTTAAATCTTTATTGATACTATTCCCTTTTTATTGTCTATTTTGCATATCTCTTTGTTTTGTTGTCTGATGCACTTTCCAGAGTGCAATGCTGCAATGTTTGGAATTGGTTAAACTTCAGGGGGAAAAGTGTTCTTGGAGTCCTCCTATCTTTCCACTTGATGCCTGTTTTTTTAAACGGCTGTGCAGTAGCAGACTGTTCTGCTGGCATGAAAGGTTTGATAGTGATTCAGAAACAGTAACAGACTGAAATAGCCCAAAGTGAGAACAGAGTTTTAAGGTCACTGTAAAGCTGCAAAGCTAGGGCAGAAAGAGAAATGAGGGATTTCAAATTTGATAATTCCTCTGAAAGCATAAAAAAAAAAGAAAGAGGTGGTTTCATGTATCTAATTAAACGGAAATGTTGATAGGTAGAGGGCATGTTTTCCGTAGCCCAGTGAGCTGGAGTCTGCACTGCAAGCACGATCTTTAGAGAGCTGTTTCAGACATGGGGCATCCAATATGACCTGATCCTTTTATTCTTCTGTGCTAAGCCAGCCCAGCACGGCTCCGAAAAGGGACAGCGAACGCTTCGGGGCCACCTGGGGTCCTGGTGCACCCCAGCGCTCTGGCATCTGTGGTGACCTGGAAAGGAGCTGTGGGAACAAGAGAAGAGCAGCACTGCGTCACGATAGAGCAGGCTGGTGGGAAATGGTGATAACCTGGGAATTGCCTTCCAGTAAAGCTTCACTTGGCTGTGAGTAGGAGGACTTACTTGATTTAAAAGTAGGGTTACTGACAGCTGCTTTTATATAGGAGGAGAACATCTTTTTTTGCAAAGAACACCTTTTCAAGTAATTTTCACTTCACTTTTGAGTACAGAGCACCAAGGCAGGAGAATGAGGTGGTACTTAAACACAAGTAATCAGAGGTGGGTTTATATTACTTTTAGAATTGGACATATCTCCTGTCATTGCTGCAAAACCGTGCCTGAGCACATGATGTAATCTAATTTACCTTGGAAGACCCTGAAGGAATAATCCTAAAGAATTCCTAATATTATGTTTCTGTTTGCAAGGGTGCTCCCATGACCTGAACAGCAACAGCTGTTAAGATAGGAATGCAAGTTCAAGCACCCAAACCTGTCTGAGAGTGCCTGTGCCCCAGCTGATCCTGTTAAAGGGGGTGACACTACGGAGTTACCAAGTGACTTCTAAAAGAAGAAATTTGGAAAGAAATGTATGGGACAAATGAAATTGTAACAGGAGGGAAAACAGTGGGAGTGGAGCAAGTGGTCAAAACCAGAAGAGGTGGGTTTGACACTGATTGTTGTATGTTCATCCCCTGGCATCAAAAACTCTGTGTGGAAATGCCAGCAGCCTTCATCCAGCTCGGGCAGTGGCTGGGCAGGTGCAGCAGGCTCGGGGACTCACAGCTGGGGGTGTGGTACTTCCTCCCTGCTGTGTGCCTTAGCAGGTGGTAAGGAGCAGCAAAGTACACAGTAAGTACCCACATCTCCTACAGAGGTACGCGTGAGAGGGAAATTGGGTATATAACTGTGGGTGGGTGGGTGCACGCACAGCTTTGTGTGCATGATTAGAACTTTGGGGGATTAGTGAAGAAAGGTTCTTTATTTGTTAGGTGTTTATTAGCGTTTTGTTTAACAATGTACTGCCCATACTTAATTGAAAGTATATTCCACTGATTCCTAGTTAATTGTGTTCTATTAACAAATCAATAAACCAGTTTGATTATGATTTGGTTTAAACGAAGTAAGCTGAGCAGTTTTCCCCTTTCACACCCTTAGGTTGTGATTGTAGCTGTTACATGATGTGTTAGTGTAATTATGAGTCACAGAAGTTGTGTGCCAGTGTGGGGAGAGACAAATGTTGATGCAAAGATAATCTCACTATTAATGCAATGTGGTAGGACATTTTCAGGACAATTGCTGGGCAAAGCAGTGGCTGGTGCTAGAATTCCGTGCTCTAATGAGGTCATTAAACTCAGGTGTGACAGCAAGCATGCTGTTAGAACATGCTGGAATTATACTGGTCAGAGATGCTGTTTCAGCTGTGGCTAATTAAGCTCCCATTGCTAGTCATCATTAGTCCCCTATGGAATACATTGACTTCCTCAGAGCTGTTTTCCTAAAACAAAACGGCTTCCAATCACTGTTCTCAAAATTATTCAGGTTTGAACCAACACTCTGAACTTTGATGTTAAGCCTCCATATTGAGTAAGGAACTAATAAAAACCTCAGTAGCTTAGTCTGACCTCACACTGACTCTGCTTTGTGGAGGAGTTTTGGACAAGATAACTTCCAACCTATCCTTTCCTATGATCTCACGCCCTGAGATGCAGTTTTGCTTGTACAGGGAATATGTGGTGATATTTTGGCTGTCTGGCTGTGTCCACAGCAGTATTTTGAGCGTAGTCACACAGTTCTCAAAGCAGTAGCTCTGCTTCCTTCAGTAAAATCCAGCTGTCTTTGGTTGCATAACTACTTAGATGTTTCTGCCTTTCTCATGAGTAGGAGGTAAACTCTAGAGATAAGTTCTTTTCTTCTTGCCTTAGAGGTCCCGAGGCATGGTTTGTCTGCGTGCTCTGTTTTGTTAGAGGCTGGAGGTGACTAAACAAAGTGAGACACAATTAAAGACATTGGATTTTGACTTGACAGCCCATGGACGAGGTGAGGAAGGAAAAAAGGTTTAAGCTCCTGATTCTATTTCCATTTTGCTAGGGTAAGTTATATCAATGACTTAAGAAGATCACAAACCCAGGACTGGAGAAGACTGAGTCTGGTCCCTTGCTTTGTGATTCAAGGTGGTTTCTTTGTACAGGCCTGCACTATGCCTAGACAAATATTGCTTTAAAGCTTCACCAGCTGAGGTGAGTGTTCTAATTTTCAGCTTAAATTTATTCATAGACATTTTATATCTCTCTGGTTTTGCATACTGATGTTATCTTTTAGCTTAAATAGTTCTAGCAATGCCTGTATTTATAGAGAGCAGTCAGGAAATTTATGGTATTGTTTCAATTCGAGTTCTGGTTCAGCTGCACCTGAAAGTATCTTTGACCATGTTTCAAGCCCATAATTATTTTACAAGTGGTTTAATAATCCAAAAGCAGTTTGACAAAATGTGAACCAGTTTGAGCTTCATGACAGCAGATAATTTAATACTTAAAACTGGAGAAATTGCAGCTTTGACAGGTGCATGAAATATCCACTTACTGATAAGGTGTGCACCAGTAACTGCAAACTGGATGCAGATCGATCATCACAGGGTCATGGAGCAGGGTGAGAGTTCATTCTCCACATGAATGAATTTGTCAAGGGAAAGGAAGAGACAATATGCTCTCTGAAGACATTCCTGTAGGAGAAACAGCTGAATGCCAGTTTTACTAAGACTATTTCTTAGAACTGCTAACTGAAAACACAGCCCAAAGTTTAAAAAAAAAACATTCCACCTGCATTTTAAGAAGAGAAAAAGTTTTAACTGCTCTAAGTGCTGTGGAATTCACGTTTGATTTGGGATGTCTTCTGTAGACACTCGTTTTTATCCCATAGCAGTACACTGGCTGGGCCAGTGATTTTCAAGAAGATGTTATGTGGGGTTTTGGGAACATACACAAGATGGATCTGTGTGTACTCCATGCCAGTCAGACATCACCACTGCGGGGCATCTGGCCTGAAGCTGATTTGTGTCCATATCCTGTGAGCACTTTCTAGTATTACATTTTTTCCCCCTAATTCTCAGTCTCAAATAATTCTCTTCCTGTGATCTACGTTCCCACTGAAGAGCACTTGTAAAGCCAAGACTTTTGATGAAACTGTTAGACTATAAGACCGTTGCTTACATGAACCATGAGGTGTTCCTTTGTTAGACATATAGTTCTTCTTGCATAATTTTATTTTTTTCTTTGGAAAGTTCATTATCTGTCTTACAAACCTCCATCTTATCATTTCTCATGTGATACTGAAGTACTTCAACATCACCTGGGTTTATTTAATGAGGAATTTGACCAAATAAATTTCCTTTGGTCTGGGTAGTCAGTGACCTTCTATAAGAACCAGTGAGTGTCCCCTAAGTCACTCTGTATTTTTACCTGCTTTTTATTTTGATTGTTTGCAACTTACATCTGGAATTATATGTGTAGAGAAGTTCATTTTTACACACACTTAACATGAATTTGTTTTCTAACTAAGCATACAATGCACAAGGAATTGCAAAATAGTTTATTTGTACAACTTTTAGATATCAAAAGCCATAACCTTATATGAGCATGGAAGGGCTAAATATGGGGAAAAAAAGTGTGATGTAAAAACAAGCAGACCACAGGGAAAAGAATGTGTCGACCTAAATTGCCAGGCATTTGTTTATTTATTCATTTAGCAAGCTTTAGAGAGGGGTTTGAAAAAAAAGAAACACTTGTGTGTTGCAAGAGGTTTAGGGGAAGTGACTGCTGAAATCAGAGTATAAATGTTTTGCAAGGTCAGTCCCTGGACCAGTTAAGTAAAAAGGGAGTGGAAATAACACAAAGTAATTTTAAAAAGAGTAGGTTATGTTACTGGATGTGTTTGCTGAGTTTTTGAATCTCTAGAATGTCGTTCCTGGGCTATGCAGCTCTGCTCTTGTGTTGGATGCATTGTGCTGCACAAAGAGGTAAGCTTTAACTCCTGTCTTAAACTCCGTGTGAGGATAGTAACTAAAGCAATTTCTAAAGGCATTGTAGCTTTTTTGTGTGAACTTCTGACAACAATAATTGAGATTTCTCCAGCAGCACTTAGCACTTTTAGTAGTTACTATCCTGTCATAGGACTACTTGCACCTATTTATTTGGATAACTACTGCTGTTATTAATCTGTTGTCCAACTTTTTTAATGGTTGGTACCACTGTAAACTACAGCCAGTCAACTAATTTTCTATTCATTATGTTTGCTAATTATTCTAATATCTAAAACCAGAAAGCAACTGGTAGATTAAATTAGAAATGCACATTTATAGTGTATTTTGTTTCTATCTGGAATAATCTGTGACATATTCTGAGAGAGATGAATGATTACTACATTGACTGAAAAGCTTCTAATATATCTATTGACGACTGGTTTTAGTCTAGGAAATGAGATAAATAGATACAGGTATGCTTCTTTTCATGTTTAAAGAGGTAGCTAGTATTCTATGTATCTTTTCAGAAGCCTCTGATGTTTTCTGTTTCTCTGTTGAATGTATTTTTCTTGGTTTGTGTTTATAGTATTTAGTATATCCTTAGTCATTTAATTTGTTTGCTTTCTGTCTGAGTTTCTTTGCATAGAATGTTGTGGAGAGGGTGCTGTGTGGTTTTGAGCTCATGTGTCTTTGCTTATTTTAGTTGAAAGTTATGAAGACCTTATTAATCAAAACAATCCAGTAATGGATTTAACTTTGAAAAATTGGGAAATTAAAGGAACATCCTATCTTAATGAAATATAAATACTGCCTCAAAGCAATTAATATCCTAATTTGTTTGCAAAGACATGCAGAAAAGTCCTGGAATTTGAAATGAAAGTTTGCTTGAATTTGCACTTTGTTTTCACAATGCTTTCTTTAGGTCAGGGAGATTGGAAAGGAATGTGAATGTAGCAAAATTTGATTTATCCAGGACAATTATTACCACGGGTCATGCAGGGTTCTTATTTAAGCTTCGTGCTGAAAGTCTGTGTGAGTTGTTCTGAGAGCTGAGTTTTGCGCAGGGACTGAAAACAACTTGTACCCAGATTTGTAATTGTGCTTGTACTTTTTAGAAGCTGCTACCAGCATTTTGTTGGCAAAAAAGCCACTTGAGCTATTTCTAACTGGGGTCAAGTCCCATGTAAATACTGAATGAGTAATTCCAGCTCATGGCCTGTCACTAAAGAATTTGAAGGTATCCTTTTAGTGCAGGCTTTCTAATATAGAAATAAAACCCTGCAGTATTGGTGAGCGCGGGATGGAATTAATTGAAGTACAGCCTACCAGCGGATTTCTTCACCTCAAGCCACTAAGAAACTGCATTTAAAAAAACCCCAATAATTAGCTGTAGTCATATATATATATATGCACTCTGACACTTAATGGTAACACAGAGTTTGACATCAGGGCAGGAGTGGGGAAGAGTTGTGATAAAACCCATCAAGGCTCAGCACATTTAGTAATGATGAAGAGATTAAGTAGATTATGTTTAATTTTGGGGGTTTTTTTTAATGTAAACAAGGAGGAATTGAGAGGCTGCATTCTGCACAACAGACAATAAAAATCTGATAAAATTCAGAGGGAGGAATAGAGAAGCTTTCCCTGTACTCACTAACCTATTTTTTAAATTATAGATTTCAGTGTGCACTCTCAGCTTGCAAACTGAAAGTGCTAATTCAGGGTCTAATTAAAAATATGTGTTGTTAGGAACATTCTTTTTCTCGCTATTACGAAGAACTTTTTGGCTAAACTAACCATTTTTAACTCATTTGAAAGACTAGCTGGAGGATTCCTATTAATTTTGCTTATTACTACATTTTGCAAGAAATGTTGTTAGAATTTGAATCTGTCTTAGTCTTGCTAAAAAAGTCTATCCTACATTTTTCATAGTAGCCTAGTACCCTCTAGTGCACAGAAACAATAATTTTTATTCAGATATAATCATTCATAGGAGGGAGAATGCTTATCAAGGTAATTGGAAAAAACATGAATGTGTGGGCACACTTTTCCTATAGCACCTCAAAAGTATTGTCAAAGCTTGTCTAATTCTTCTGGCTACTTAAAACAGCCAAACTAAAGTTATTAAAGCTCACAGTTAACATTATTTTCTTTATATTTTCCAAATGCCATACAGAACACTTAAAATTATACAGTTTTTTTCTTGTAACAAATTGTTTTTCCTACTTTTTAAAAAATTTTATAAAGCTATGCCTCTAATTTGATTGGTACGCCCCTGACTGAAATACAAACAACGAGTTCTCAAGGGTGTGTCTTTGTAAAAGTCAAGTAAAACTCATTTTCCACACAAAGTGAGCAGATTAAATACACTTTCTTCCACATCAGCTACTTAATGTGTGGTTGTGATTTCTGCAGTGCAGTTCAGTGAGGTTTAACTCCACATCCCTCACAAGATGAAAGATCCTAAATATTTTTCCTGTAATCCTATTTCCAGGCAGCGCCTGGACAACCCACAGGAAGGTTTCAGTGAGAATCCTGCTGCTTTCTCAAACCTGTGGCCTTACAGCTAAGCCGGGGAGAGGACACCTATGCCAGCTCTCTGCTGAGTAATGAACCTCCTCACCGAGGGATTTCCTTCTCTGGTGGACATTTCTTCCCCCATTTACTTTCTATACAGAGATTTCATTCCTTTTCCAAGGCTTCATTTCTCAGGGCTTATTTTATTTATTCTTGATAAATACCCACCTTTCATGTTCAGATGGAAAACAGAGTTCATTGCATTTAATTAACTAGGCTGTTCAGACTCTGTTAGTCTGGGTGAAGCTTCAGCTTCCAAAATGAGTACATTTCAGTCACCCAAGCACCAAAAATTAGTCACTGAAATTAGGAAAATTATTTCTTGACAAAATCATTTAGTCTTTCATTAACAGCTTCCCAACATTTGCTTGTTTCCCCTTTAGTCTGACTTTTCTCATTCTCAAGCTGTTGAGGGACTTCTTAATAAAATTCATTCAGGTTTGTTTATTGTAGTTCATATGGACTTGGCTGTTAATTTAATGTGCACTGAAGAAGGCCCAGAAAGGAGCTTTTGGGCAAGGACTGTATGAAATTGAGCTAATAAGAAATACCAGACGTCACCATCCACTCCCCAAACTAAGTCAAAATGCTTGGAAGCTAAAGGTCAGGGTGAACACCCTTTGGGGGTTATATTGTGTAATATAATTATAATTGGAACTTGTAAGTAAGGAACAAGAGGAAATAAGTTTTGGAATATCAGGTGATCTGAGCCTGGAGAGGAAGTTTAGGCAATGCAAAGGTGAGAGAAGGTTTGGCAGAACTTAATCAAATGACATATGAAATAATGTTAGTAGAGGTAGGGGTGGCTGGAGGAGAAAATAGTTTGAAAGGAAATTACAGAGTGCACAGAGCTGTTCTCTGTGGCAGTGGAAGGACAGGCCTGGAGCAGCTCCTGCAGATGGAAGGGTAGGAGGTGTCTGTGGCTGGAACCAGGGCACTGATCTCCTCTCAGGCTTTGTGACTAAAATCTGTTTCATGAGCCATCACTGTCCTGGGTGGTTTCTTGGCACCTGGCTATTCCTATGTCCTGCAAAATGTCTATTCACATTCCTACAAAATGTGGATCCTTGGCTGTGTTGGTAGAGGACACAAGAAAGGAGGCTCTGACACCTGCTAGGTTGAGCAGAAGGAGGAAAAGAGAAAACTTTATTTACATTTCTCATACTTTATAGGGTTCTCAACTCCACAAGGGATTGGAGGACATGTCACTTCCTCTCCAATCCCACTGGAGAAAAAGGATGCTCATCAAACTTGCTCTTATCACAAAAGGAATGAAAAACAGAAAAGACGGGTAAATAAACATTGGCTATTATTTGCATGAAACTCCGTGAGAAAATTTTTTCTGACTCCATATTATACACAGAAGGCGTAGCAAAAACAGGACAACACTTGGCAGTTTCCTATTCTGTGCTGGATTCAGTAGAAAACACATGCTGGTTTGATCGCAAATGGCCCCAGGATTTCTTGCTACATTTCCTATTGCAAAATAGTGTTGGTGTTTGAAACATGTGCTTCAGTCACCAATTTTTTTTTTTTAATTTTTAGCTTGTGAAGAACCGCCTCCGAGGAGGGAAAGAGAAGAGCCTGCTAAAATATGGGACAAACCTCCCTATCCACATGGTACTCAAGCAACATACAATTGTCGGCCTGGATATGTAAAAATTGGACCAGTTGCCCTTCAGTGCGTTGACGGAAAATGGAAGCAGCTGCCCCCAGAGGTAGAATGCAAAAGTGAGTATTTATGCAAAATACCTGCAAATGTTTGATCTGGCAGATCATATTCCTTGCCGATGATGCTAATGTGAAATTGTACCTTTGCCCATAAATTACTTGGTTTTGCACTCTTTAAAGTATCACCCTAAAAAGTATGTGTGCATAAGGGAACTTTAAGTTCCTTTTCTCTAGATCAAAGGATTTATTTTTTTCTTAAGAGAAGATCTTAGTCTAGGCCAGCCTTATTAACCCAATTTACATTATTAAAATCAGCTATTAAGTTTTTAGAAGCTTGCTTTCAGAATTTTTTAATCTAAGCAGGATAAAGCACAAACCTAGCTTCTGAATGCAAGTCAGGAGACAGCTTATTCAGCTACTTCTGTGAAAAATATAATTTCTTGCAAGTGGGGAATTATTTTTCCCTGCCTTTTCTTTTAAGCTGTAATTCACAATTAGGATGAGAGCTGCTATTTATTATGTCTAGCATACTGTGCTAAGAGTTTACAAGTATGTCACACCCTCATAAAGAATTCATTAGTGAGGAAATTGAAGTTTGTTGTCATTAGTCAGCAGATACTTCTTTTCTGTAATAAGTGAGCTTTAAACACAAGGAATTTTAGAAGCCAGGGGTTATTCTTGTGTATCTAACATACAGAATTTTTACTAGTAGAGTATAAATATTTGGTATGATAATATAAATGTAAGTCCTGAGCATCGTTCAGAGATTGATACATGCCGTAAGAATAATAAATTGCTAATAGCTTTTTTTACACTTAGTCCCTGTCTCAGTGTTTAGATTTCGTTGTGTAACTGGTCAGCGAACACGGACCTGGACAGACTTTGGTGTAGTTTGTAGCATGTTTTAGCAAATGCTGCCACCCAGTGAGCAGCTGCCGCCACCGGCAGGGAGCGTGTGGAGAGGGAGGAGGGGTGCTCTGCCCCAGGCTGAGGGAGCACGGTCCCTTGGCAGGACAGAACACAGAAACATCCATAATGAATTTCTATTTTCTCTGAATCCCACTGGAGCGGGTTTAGGACCTACTCAAGCACATCTTCGTTGGAAAAAACTAAGGATGTTGATACACCCCAAGAATTAAATTGCCTTGCTTGACAAGAACCAGGAAAGATTTCTGCTGAGGAGAGGTGATAGGTTTCAGCCATGCAGTTTGTTTTGCAGTCTATATGATAACATCAGAAGGGGATGAGTGATAGGGAGGGTGTGTTCATCTTTGCCACTCTTCTGGGAATGCAAGGTAAAGAGTTGGGCCCGGGCCGTAAATAAAGTCCTGTGGGGAGCTTTGGGCAGGAAGCACTAAGGACCAAAATATCTCCTATGGCTTTAGATCACCCCATTTCACTCAGCATAATCCCCATCAGATTGAGGAAATTCCATTTCTCATCATGGATGGATGCTCTAGTGGAGGCTTTGGACCAGATTATGTCACAAATTGTATGAAAATTGCCATAAACTTGTCGTAAAACTGAATATGAGTTCAGCCTTTTTAAAGGACTAAAACTTACTAATTTGTTTTTTAGGGTTTTTGTTGGTATGTTGGTTTTGTCTTGTTTTTTTTAAATAAGCATACTCCAGTATGTTATCATTGAGATCTTTGAAAATAGTGATAAAAAGGAGAGGTTAATCAAACTTATGCTGAACATCTCTGAATTTTTGAAAGGCTCCAAAGACCCATACTCACTACTAATCACTGGAAAAATGCTGTCTTTCACATTTTCACCTTCCTATGTATGGTGGAAGCAAGGCTTTTTCCTTTTTTCTTTTTTTTAACCAGATAAGCCCTGTGGACATCCTGGAGACACCGAGTTTGGTTTCTTTGAACTTACCACTGGAAGTGAATTTGTGTTTGGTGCCAGAGTTGAGTACAGATGCAATGATGGGTAATATTTGTTTAATTCAATGTATGGGAATTAACCTAAGGTGTTAATTAAAGCATCAGTTACAGATTTGCTCTCTGTAATGCAGCTGCGTCTCACTAGTATTTAATGCTTGCTTATGTGTAGAAAAAAATGTTTGAAGGAAGACATTTCTGGCAGACTCACTAACGTGTCTTCACTGAATGCTTGAAAGAAACTCTTCTCTCTTCCTCCTCTATTCATCTTCTCCAGTGGAAAATGCAGCAAGTCAAATACATGGTATCGTGCCTGTGACTGGATGTTTTCTTCTTGAAAAGCAAATCATCTTCGGTACAGTGGTTTAGCTATGCTTTTGCAGTTGTTGTGTTACTGGAATCCAGTCTGAGTTCCACAAAGAGAGTTCCAAAATCAATATTCTCCTTAATCCCTTCAGTTCCTCACTGTTATTTCAGAGTAGCTGTCCTTCCTCTTGTTACATAGCCAAAGCTTGCTATCTCTGTAATGAAGAAGCCTTCTTACTTATTCCTTCTAATTCTCTGATTTTATTTTGTATTTTCCCATATGCAATTAGAAGAAAGTAATTAGGGAACATGCAGGTAAAAAAACTACTCAGTGTTGTGACATTTTGGTTATATTATTCTGGAACATCTGAAGCCTTCTTCCTTTGCTTCAAAAACAGCAGCACTGTTGTTTCTGTCACGTAGTGAAACTGTATTTTAGCATTTTTTACTTTTTATTTGGTAAGATACCAGATGCTCAGCCTAAGAAATTACCGTGAGTGTCAGGCAGACGGATGGAGCAATGACATCCCTCACTGTGAAGGTAAATGGAGTTTGACATTTAATTCTCTATCAGATCGTCCTTTTATCTGTCTGATACTATCTGGAATAGTCTGTGATTGCTTTACTAGTATTAATTCACATACGTTTAAATTCAGCAGCAGCAAAGCTCTTACAGTGACTGCTCAGCCATTTTAGTCCAACAAGCTGTTGTTAAAAACCCTTCATGAAGTGGAGTCCTGTCGCTTCCAGACTGGCGTAAAGCTCTGCCTCACCTAAAAGCCCTGATAAGAGTAGCTGCTTGCAAAACATGGTTGCAAATGACATTTGGGATGCTGAGTTTCAAACCAGTGTGAAGGCACGTGTGCTTTTAGCTGCTTTCTTCCTCCATCCCTGTGAACAACCTAAGCATTAAGATTTTGTGAAGGTCTCCCTATTAGCATACTGTCGAAGACATTCAGTAAGCAAGAACAAAGGAGATATGGACATCAAGACTTAATAGAATGGATGGCTCAGATGATGGTTTTAGAAACCTTTTCACCAGTTTCAAACATGTATGATCATGAAAATAAGGTTCCTGTTCTTCACAGAGATCATTTTTAACTGCTCTATTTTAACATATGTGGGCAGCAGTGACAATTTTTCTTTAGGTTTAGGAAAGGGTCTCTAAGAACAAATGAAAGTAGATAGCTTGTCTAGAGTTTGTTGTCTATGTTTTGATATTTCCTTGGATTTAGATACTTCACATTTAGTTTACTGGATTTTGAGTGCCCTCACACTTAGGTATTGAGGTCTGTCTGCACCATATGGAGCAAGGGTTTCCAACAGTTTCTGTCATGTGTCACCAAAATACTTCAGTTTCAAAGTCCTCCTAAGTTATTTCTGTCATGGTTGAGTTTTCACTCATGAAATACAATTGCCTGTGAAAGAAAGTATTTGTATAATGTCCTGAATGTGAGGAACCCAGGAGACAGAATATGAGTTCATAGAAAAGGCAGATGACTTTTAAGATGGCAAATGTCAGAGAGAAAAGCAGAAGCCACAGCTTCTTGAGTACCTGCTCAGTGATATCCATGTGAACGTTTAGGAATGAGCTTTGATAGTAATTTCCCCCCTTAATAAGAAATATCTGATAACATAGGTTAATTCTTTTTTTCTTCAGGAACAAAACTGGGAGGTGCAAGAGGTCTAAATTAATGTCTGACACTGTGTTTGTTTACTTTAGTAATATAATTGCTCTGATATCCTTAATTAGAATTTTAGCTAATAACTGAACTGTTGTAGGCAGCCTGTAATGCAGCACTTTTCCAGATATCTGTCCATAGCAAACTCAGTTTGGCACGACTCTAAACAGAGTCAACTGATTTTGACGAATTTTAGTGGTGTCAGTCAAGGCTCATCTGTAGAGTGCAGGATCCTGGGATAATTTAGATTATCATCTAAGTAATCTAATTCAATGAGGTCATCTAATTCAGTGCATGCTCTAGCCTTCAAGGGCAGAGAAGAGGATGATGAGAGCGGGTCTAAAAGCTTCTTCCTATGTTATTCTATCTTTTTGCTTAGGGCTTTGTACTGCATTTGCTGCAAATGATACCTAAATACATAGGTAGAGTATATTTTTTGAATGTGTAAGGAAATTGCAGTGATTTTTCTGTATTTTAACTTTTTTGTGTGTCAGTTTATTTTACAGAATAGACCTCAAAATGACTTTTTCCCCACTTCCTTGTTTTGTTTTTCCAGTGATAAAATGTTTACCTGTACAAGAACCTGAAAATGGAAGGATAATTATGACTGGCGCATTTGAGCTAGGCCAAGAATATTCCTTTGGCCAGGTTGTAAATTTTGAATGTAATGAAAAACACAAGCTTGTTGGAGCTAAAGAAATCATTTGCTCTGCTAATGGAAGATGGAGTAACGATGTGCCTCAGTGCAAAGGTAAAAAGGACACGATTTACTGGGTGTCATTAAGAAGCTTCATTCTCATAGACTCCCAAATACAGGCTGCCATCTGGGAAGCTACAAAATTTTCACTTCACATCAATTAAGCATAATTTGTCTGTAAACAATCTCCATTGCATATATGAAGAAGTAGGATAAGAAAGAGAAAGATAATAATATTGGATACTAATATAATCATAATAGACCATCTGTTTGTTCCACATTTTTCCTACAAGCTGTGTGTTCTGCCAGGCTGCAGTCAAATTCTTTGATATGTCTGCATAAGAGTCAACCACTTCAGTGTTGATTTAACCAAAGTAATCAGAAGCAGCTTTAAATCAGTGTGAACCAAGTTTAATGAAAAAGTAGGATTTTAATTCTTAGGCTATATAGAATACCAAAAAAAAACATGCTGGATTTTTCTTTCCTGATACTAATGTGTTTGGAAAAGTTAGAAGGTTTGTGTTTCGGTTTTACAGAACGACAGAATCAGTGAGTTGGTGTGGGACCTCTGAGGGTCCCTCAAAGCAGTTAGCTGGGGCAAGTTGCTCAAGAACATGTTCAGTCAGGTTTTAATATCTCCAAGAAGGGAGATGCACAGCCTCCCTGGGTAACCCACTGCAGTG
Source organism: Platysteira castanea (assembly GCA_013397175.1). Lineage (NCBI taxonomy): Eukaryota > Metazoa > Chordata > Aves > Passeriformes > Platysteira > Platysteira castanea. The sequence continues at coordinate 1,305,665 of VYXC01008615.1, read as the reverse complement.
GTTGAACTCTTTTTAGTAAAAACATTGAAGTGACATTTTCTGTTTTTCAATTCGTGCCCATTGCTCCTCACACTGTGGCTGTTGGCCAGTGAGAAGGGCCTGGTTCCATCATCTTTACTTCTGCCTGCCCCACTGGAGCCAGGAATTTACACATAAAAAATTCTGTCCTTCCTCCCCCAAGCTTTCTTTTCTCCAGACTCTCTTAAATCTCTATGTGTAAGTTTTTCCAATTCCTTAATTATCCTCCTGTCCCTTACTGGATCTGCTCCAGTATGTCCCTATCTTTCCTCTCCTGGGAGTTCAGACCTAGAGAGGTGTAGAGGGGCAGGATCACCTCTTTTGGTCTGCTGACAACACTTTTCTCAGGGGAGCCCAGGGTATTTTCTTTGCTGCAAAGGCCCATTGCTGGCCCCTGTCCAACTTGGCCATCAGGAACACCAATTTTTTTTCTTCAAAACTGCCTTTCAGCCAGTCAACCCCACACTGCCCTGCCTGCAGCTGGTACTGGTGGATGGGGTTATTCCTCCCAGTTTCTGAACGGAGAATGGATGGGATTGGATTGTCAGTATATATGAATGAATCCCAGGAAGATTATGGTAACAAACACTTAAATATTCAGAAATCAAGTTTCTTAGATTATTTCTATGCTATTTGATCGTGAAGTGTGTGTTTAGAAGAGCAGAACACACATGACAGGATGGCAAATACATTTATGGTTTGTTCACAATTTCAGTGCTGCATTTTTCTGCTTTGAAACACCCATTTATTATATTTTGTATAGCATAAAGTGGAATTAAACATATGTTCTTGTAACATTTTCAGAATATAGCAAATTTCATTAACCAGTGACGGTTCCCATGAGCTATATTTCATTCTAAATACAAAGTAAATTCGGTAAAAGAATCCAAGAGAACTCTTTGGTGTCCTGTTCTGTGACCTAGGAAACAAAACATTGAATATCTTCTGGCTTTATGAATGCATTTTCAGGAAACTGCAAGATCTTGGTGGTTTTATTGGGTTTGGCAAGGAACTGGGAACACTGATGTTCTTTTATAGATATTAAGCATTCTAGTGTCAATTTTTCAGATACTTTAGTTCTTTTCTCCTTTTGATGTCATGATTTAACTCATAATCTACTGGCTCTGAGAGCACATTAGGTATGTTGGAAATTAAAAAGAAATTATCTGAAAAATGGAAAATCCTAAATTTCAGCTAGCCTAGTGTCTTGATTTAGAATGTCATCTGCCTTATCTATTGATTCTGAAATCCATTAAAGTCCAAAGCAAAGCCCTGAAATCTGTCTCATGAACTAATTTGCAATTGAGGCTGTGCTAAGCCACATTTTCCACCTGGAACCCAGAATCAAGTAAGTGCTCGAATAAGTTCCAAACAGCTTCCAAATGCAAAAGTTTCTGTGAATTCACATTTTTTAAAAATACAACCCTGAATTTTATTATCATAGAAATTTACTCTTAGTGAATAAAAATATCTGGATTTTTGTCTGTTTCAATTTCAGAAATTATCTGTGACGTGCCAAAAATTCTGCATGGATATGTCCGTTCTCCAAGGAAGTCTTACAAGGAAAATGAACTAATGCAGTATTTCTGTAAAGAAGGATACAAATATGGTAACAGAGCAGATGCGCTGTGCACTGAATCGGGATGGAATCCACCTCCCTATTGCACTGGTCAGTCTTGCCTGAAGAGGTTTTGTGCTTTTGTTGGCTTTGGAAGTAATTCCAGAGATTAAAAAGTTCATTCATAACAAATCCATCCACATCCAGTCAATATCCATGAAGACTGGAAGGATTAAGTGCTGAAGGGACCAAACAACTGGATAAGAGTTTTCCATGAAGAGCAGTAGCAAAACCGGAGTCTTGTTGTGAATTTCTACAAATTAATATATTTACAGTGCTCAATGCTGCTTTTTAAATCTCAAATGCCTTCTGAGCAGTTTATATGACAAATCCGTAATTCCTGAGGCTGGTCCTGTTTGACATCAGCCCTATTGGTCATGGATTTTACTTTAGTATAATTCAATTACAGCACTTAAAGGCTGTATTTAAATCTCCAAATCCCACAAACAGAAATATGCATGTCATATCCCAACTGAAACAGTTTGATGAAATTTTGAGGAATTTATCAGTGCCTTGAATTTTCTTCAAGAAATAGCCAAAATCTTGAAACTGGGAAAAAAATGTTGGCAACAGGGCAACATTTAGGATTTTATGCACCACCCACCTTCCTGGGACCTCTTCCAGAAGGACTCCTTTAGAAATAAAGACTTGTTGTCAGTCTTGGGGCCCACTCAGTTTTTGACCTTTCTGATTCAAGATTAGCAATGGTGCTAATTAATATGCATTGCCTACAGTTTAGCAACATACTGGTTTTGAGGAGTGCCAAACAAAACATTCTTCTAGACGTAGATGTGCTGGGCTCTGGTACTTGCAGTGTACTCAGTACTGGATCCTGCTGGACTTATCATTGGACCTAGAGGATTCAGCAGTACATGCATGAAAACTGATTCACCCACCCTCACTCCACAGCAGGACCAACCTGTAGTTACCTTACAGTCATCTCCTCCCAGCCCTCAGTGTGCTGATGTTTTCTGAACTGGAAGAAGATAAAAAAACCAAAAGACAGGCTCTGGTTTATAAATATGTTTGCCTGATTTCTCTGAGCATAAAGGTATCTTGAGTGTTTTAGAGTAAGGTTCTTGACCTTTTTCTGTTGTTGAAATACTTCCGGTGTCAGTGAAGGACACTAATCTTAATCACGCAGCCTTTGAATGATCAGTTCCCAGTTAAGTATAATTATTTCTCCATTTAGGACCTGCTGGTGAAACTGCCCTCCTTTGGGACAGTGTCCATCAAGGAGCCCAGCATAGCCCAGCTGCAGAATGATCTGCTGGAAAAAATTAGTCCCATTCAGTTTGATGGCTTCCTGTTCTTTCTCCAACCATTCTCTTTGCAATTAAGTTTTAATCTTCTAATTAACATAACATCAGTAACAGCTGTCACTCTTCTCTTATAGACCCATACATTTCTAAGTGTGAGGAAGAAATGTGACCTTTTCTTTGCTCTAAGAAACATCTTTTTAACAATTTTATGCAGTTATGGCCAATATACTGCAAAAACAAGAATTTATGAAATAAATTTAAACATATTCTTCAATATTTTTCCCCTGTTTTTTTTATTTAGAAATTGTATGCTCTCCTCCAGTAATTTCCTTTGGGAACTTTATACCTCAAAAAGACAAGTACATACTGGGTGAGACAATCACAGTAGAGTGTGATGCTGGATATCATTTTAAAGTGACGACTGGCAGAACCACAGCTGAATGCACCAGGAGTGGCTGGGTGCCTGAGCCAGCTTGTGTCCGTAAGTAGCTCTCACGAATGAAGTTACAATGTAGAATTGCTGGAAGTATCTCAGAGAAAGGAAGTCAAGAGCAAAACTTGAGGAGCCTTAGATATGACAGTTTATTATTTTTTTCTTTGTGCTGTAAAGATTAATTTGATTGTTTAGAAAAATCACCTATAAAAACAATGGTATAATCCAGGTTTAGATTGTGTTTATTAACACAGGTATTGCCTATTACTGTATTTGTAAATTTGTTAAAATGTGCTATAGTCAGTTGACTGTCAGGAAGGTTTGTGCTCCACCTGAGGAGTTGCATCCCAGTCGGGATTAGAGGACATAGGGAGTTTAAAGTAGCCAAACCATAGATAATGATTGGAAGATATCTTTCCTTGTAGTATCACAGCTCTAGATTTTTACTTGGTGTTGTGATTTAGTGTCATGGACAGTCACAGGACTTTATATGTTTTATAACCTGTCAGATAACAAAGCAAGGTATTCTTGATGGTTGATGAGTTCTTTCTTGGGTTAAACTTCCCATAACTGCAATGATAGTTTTGCCCAGTAGGCACAGTACAGAGAAAAAAAAAACCAAACAAACAAAAAAAAGAATTAGCAGCTAGTTTCATAATTTAACACTCTTTGATCTTTGGTCACTGAAAATAAAACTTAGAGTGTGAGAGAAACCCTGACAAAATCAGTCTTGTAAATGAACCTTTGGATAAGATGATTTGAGCTATTTCTGAAATGTGCTCTTTTAGTATCTGAGTTAATGTTTTCTCTGTATCAGTTGGGTTCTAAAATCCAGGTATCATTCTGAGTCCACTTCACTCATTGTTGAATGGTCTGTCCAGTGGGTGAACTGCTCTGCCCTGGCATGTAGGCTCTGGGACAGAGCATTTTGGGCCAAACCTGAGTAAACTTGAATGGGAGCTTCTGAGAATCTCCTTGTACCCTTGACTTGTCCCTGGAAAGGATCAGTTCTTTCGTGGAACCAAGAGAAGAAAATTAAAATGCTGCAGCTTTAAAATAAAAATGAGAAGAGTCAGGAAGAGCTTTTGGTGCAGGATCCCAAAAGTTATAAATGGAAGTGGCAGGAATAATCTCAATTTTAAGAGTGCACAGTTCAGTTTCTATATCTGAGCCAGATGACTGGGCTCCCTTTATGGTCAGAATAGTAAATTTAATCAAGACCCTCTACAGTGGCATCTCTCTGTACAATGAATACTAACCTTTGGTCTCATGAATCACCCTCAGGAGTCTGCTGAGAATGCTGGCTGGATTTCTGTTGGTTGCATTGGAATTGAGGGAAGTAACACAGCTGTAGGCACTGACGAAGACCCCAGGAGCGGGGTGTGGTTGTTCCTGCCCTCCTTGGGATCTGCCGGGGTTTGCAGTCCTGGTTCTGTCCATTTTTGAAAACACTCAGATGATGAAGCTGAATCTGAATTAATTGTGTCCTGAGCTTTTTTATCATGCATGTGTTAATATTGTTACTGTTACATTCTGTTTCAAGGAAAACCATGTGACTACCCAGCTATAGAAAATGGCAGGTTAAGTGAGTCGTATGAGTACTACAGACGCTATTACTTTCCAAGAAGCTTTGGACAGACTGTAGATTACTACTGTGCCAATGGCTACACAACCCCCACTGGACACCACTGGGTTCGAATTTCCTGTTCTGAAAGGGGCTGGTTTCCAGAGCCAAAATGCCTGAGTAAGTACATTTCCACTGTATGCTCAATTCTGTTATAATTATCCAAGGTCTGTGCAGCAGAACTTGTTCTGATGGAACACAAGACAAAAGAGTTTCTGAAAGTCAAACTGCCTTAGCCGACCCCTGGAACTGCATCCAGACTGTCTCCCTGTCTGCAGAGCACAAACTGTCAGCTGGGGACACTCTGAAATGAGTCAGGCTGAAATTATGCTTTTGGATTTTGAAGATTGTTTACTTCTGAAAATATTCATTAAAGTAAGAAACATATAGGAAACCTTCCTCTTCTCTGGCTTCTAAGTAATGTGCAAGGATATACTTCCGTCTGCACACACAAACAGACTTTCTACTCTATGAAAATATATCCTCCCTTCTGTGGCTTGGGCACTTTGGCACTTAGTCTTCGTCCTCACTGAGAACCATTGCCTGGTCCCTTTGGAAAACTTACAGAGCTGAAAAGGTGTCACGCTTTTGCAATAAGCTGCAACTGATCATGGTATCAGCAAGAGAACCAGACACGCTGACTCAGATTTAACATGAATGAGACTTAAAATTAATCTAAAGCAGCATGATGAGATGTCTCCTCTCAGATATCTTCAGTCACAGCAAAGTTCCTGTCTACAGGTAGGGCACAAAAGTGGATTAGAGAAGGTTGCTCTTTCCTTGTTGCCCTCAGTGGAGTGGTGCTCAGTGCAGGAAATGAACAGAGCCCTGTCTGGAGAAAAGGAGCAGGCACTCAGATAATACAATATAACATTCCTTCAGCCATCTGCCTTATGTCTGGGCTCTTGGGGACAGGAGGCCTTAGAGCCAGTGTGCTAAGTTGTTGCTAAAATCTCTAGAGCTCATTTGAGAGGCTGATACTTCCACAGAGATGATAAAACCTCCAGGAGACAAATGCTAGAATTCACTCTGGACATACATCAACATTTTAGAGACATACCAGACCAAACTGATATGAGAAGCACTGAAGTGAGCTAAGCTTGCTTCTGAACAGTAGGTAAGAGATTTTTGGTTACTAGGCCACTTATATCACTTTATATAGTGATTTCCACTTCTGTTCCTGTGGTCCATTAATCACAAGGCACTGAAACAAAACATGCTTTCGTTCAGATTTCTGCATGAGTGTCCTTTTGCGATATAAGGCTACAGAAAGGTGCTTGGAGGCCTGTTTGTTAGTAACTCTCTTCCTAAGGATTAATTTCCCTCAGTTCTTGCTGTAGAAATTTCTGTGGTTAAATGTAGTTTCCTTCCTTCTTTAGAAAAATGTTCCATCAGAGGGCTGGAAAATGCTTATATCCCCCGCCGCGGCTGGGACGATTTTTACAAGGAAGGTGAAACAGTCAGATATGGTTGCTACAATGACTACCAAGCTGAGCACGAAGAAGTCACGTGCACAAGGAATGGCTGGGCACCCGCTCCGAGATGTACCCCTAAAAGTGAGTGTGCTTGTATTTTGGTGAGGTTTCGATCTAAAACTATTTGTTGTAGTGGTAATTTCTGAAAATGATGACTCCTCCTTCACAGAATGATTTAGCAGTAAAGAATTTAACATACTGCAGAAGTTTTCTCTTAGAATGTAAGACCGAAACATCCAGCCAAGACTTCCATCCATTTAAACAACATATTAAGAATTATGTACTAACAGTGTGTTAAATTAAAACTGTATTCAATTGACCACGTATTAAACAAATTTTCTAAATCCTACTGCTGCTTCTATTGTTATCCTTCTGCTGTAATTTATATGTATGTAGTTTAGCAGTGCTTTACATGGAAGAAATCTTGTCTGTCTCTTTCAGAAAAATGCCAGAGTATCATTTTTGAGAATGGCTTTTGGAACTCGAGGAGGACAACGTTCAGTTTAAAAGAGAAGATCTTATATAGGTGTCGTGATGGCTTTGTGACTCCAGAAGGACAGGAAATAGGAAACACACAGTGCCAGGAGAGTGGCTGGACTCCACCTCCAAAGTGCATCAGTGAGTAGCTAAAGGTTTCAGAGCTCCCTGTCATTGTCACCAGTGCAGACACGGTGTCCTGTGGACTCAGAGATTTGTCACCTTGATTTGTAGAGGTTTCTTACTGGGCAGAGGGAGACTCAGAGAGCTGATCCTCCAGAGATTAACCTTTCTCGGGCTTCAAGAAATAGAAAACATAAAGGATCTTTTTGGATCTCTTTAGCACTGAGTAAATGATAGTCACTGGGCTCTTCAGTGGTTCTTACCTGATCCAATATACATTTGTCCAAATTTACTCCCAATTTATGAAGCAGCATCTGTGAACCAAGGCATTCTGCCAAGAACTTTATTTAAATGTGACCAAACTAGAGACAAATAGGATTCATTACTTCAGAGTTCCTTCTTCTCCTGAACACAGGTGTAGTACAGTGAGAGATCTAATCTTCTATTGTTATATGTTGGTCGTAGCTGCTATTTTATCTTGTTCTTTTATTTCAGACTGCCTTCACCTAGGATTTTGTGGCTTTTTTCTGACCCACTCACAACTGACCATGGGAATAGCAGTACAAACCAATTGCTGTGACACCAAAATTATTTTTAATAATGATAATAATATGTAGCAAAAGGAAATAATTGAATCTAAGGAAGAAATACTTATGCTAAATATTACTTCTAGGCACATTTTGGAAGGTTAATGCAATAGATAATATGTGAATATGCTGCATATTCTACAATAATATTCTGGCAATGCAAAATTATTGATATTTCAAATATACCTACCAGGATGATTCTTCCAAGTTTAGTTTCTGGATAACTAAATGCACTAACTTTGTTTTATTCTACAGAATCCTGTAAAGCACCAGCGGGCATTTTGATTAAACACACAAACAAAACTGTGTTCATGCCTGAAGATACAATTGAGTATTCATGTTTTGAGGGATATAAAACTACAAATAACATGCCAACTGATACCACAATGTGTGACAAAAATGGAGAATGGAGTCCAGCACCCCAGTGTCAAGGTGAATATTTTTGTGTTTGTTAATCAGTGTGACTCTCTGTGTACACTCTGTGAGCTGTTGTTCTTCAAGGCTTCCTTTGGTTTTGTTCTAAACAGTAGTATTTAATGTACTTTCTGCAGGTTGTACACTATATGTTAAAATACTTTTTTCTCTGCAGTAATAGAATGTGCTCTGCTACCACTGCTCAATGGAGATTTCTTTCCCAAGAAGGGTAAACACCACAGCGGAGCTGTTGTGGAATTTACCTGTGCAAACAAATACATCAGGGTGGGACCTGCCTCTATTCAGTGCTACCACTTTGGATGGTTTCCATTACCACCAGTGTGTAAAGGTAACTCTTCTGCAATAACTCAAACTGAGCTGGTAAATGGCTTGCACAAAATATTAATCCAGGGGATTGACTTTAATGTTTGAAAAATTTTTATTGTTTGAAACTGCATAAATAATGTGCAGCACGGCAATGAGTAATCTGAGTAGTGTCCTCTCCTACTATATCCCAAACGTCCTACATTTTTCCATTGCCTAATATTGATACCCATCAGATATTGCATCCTGTGCTTTTTTTCTGATCACATGAAATTGAAGGGGAAAAAAACTGGTTTGGAGATGACACAGAGCTGGGCCCAAACAAAAGAAACGCCGTGGAGGATTTTCCTGTGAAATTCTTAGTTTCCTATAGTGGGATGAACAAATTCATGCAGAAGGAAAAATATGTACTCCTGTACTTAGCATTCTTTTTAACTGGGGGCACAACTGCCTGACATCTGTTTCTTGTGCTGGTGCTGAACCCTCTCATGAGGTGCATGGGCTTTCACAAAGCTTGAGAGGATGAAGGGACCTTGTGTTTCTGACCTCCCTTTCTTCCCACTCAATCAACTTTCTTGGTGACTTTCACTCTGTCATCCTTTTTGTTCACTCTCTTTTGCATATAAAAGCAAGTCTATTTTGTATACTTGGCTCTTTAGCTCAGGAACATTTTAAGGTCCCTTAACAGGAGTTCTACTCACTGCATCAAAAGTGAATTCCTTCAATATACAGTGTGTGTCTATATATCTATATCTATCAATCACTTGCTGGGTGATTTTTAGGACATAGGTTATTCCTTGCAGAATTATCAATTTTCTTTTAAAAACATGGAAACTGCCATTTCTTGTAACACTTTTTTCTCTTAAAACTGGGTTGGTTTTATCAACCACTTTTCTCAGAGCAGGCATTGACAGCGCATGGAAGCGAGAGAAAAGAGTGAGCCAGGGTCACACATATCTGTTTGTTATCTCCAGCACAAATCCAGATATACAAAGGCATAAATCAGTGACCTGCTTAACCTGTTCCACTGATTTTTCTTCACTTTAAATGATATATTCAATTTATGTTGTACTTAACATATAACTGTGGTGAAAGTACTGAGTTCAGAGCATGGATTTGATCTCTTGATTTCAGCACATGTCAGCGGCTGTGGACCTCCCCCTGAAATTACCAATGGAAGTGTTGTTGATGGCTCTGTGGAGCAGTACCAGCATGGGGACAGAAAGCAATATGAATGTAACGACAAATTTAAGTTGATTGGATCAAAGGAAATAGAATGTGTTGACGGACAGTGGTCACCTCCTCCCTCTTGCATTGGTAATCTATACAACTCTTACTTCTGAGAAGTCTGTAATTCTCTGCAGGCTATTACATCATAGATATTTTCACAATTAAAGTTACGTATTTTCAGATGTAATGTTGTGTTCAAAGTAATAAAATAATAAGATAAAACTGCATGATAAGCCATTACCTTGTGCTGTCACTACCACTGCAACAGTGCCAGCCCACAGCAGGAACTGCAGTTCTCTCAGAGGTGTCAGCTCTGCAGTACTCTAAGAGACATTACAATGGGTTTCAGTTCTTGTAATAATTCTAACTGAAAGAGCACATTACAAATGTGTAGGTGCGTGATCAATTATAATTTTGAGTGATCAGAATCAGGGATTCAGGTGACTTGAATTAATGGAAGGTTTCCTTACTCTTTATGGTTTATGTACCATAAAGTCTATTTCTTTGGGAAAGTACTGTCCGCTGAAATTACCTGTGGATCATGCCAGTGTTGGAAAAGGAGGGGAAAAGACAGGAGAGCAATTTAGCAAACTGACTAAAAGATATATGTACTCCAGCTGCATTGAGATTTAGTTGCTACAATTAGAGGGTGTAGGTTTGGTTCATATATGCAAATAGAGTTACTTTTATTTAAGTTTTGTCAGCTCTTGATATGTGATTCCTGTATTATCGTGGAATACTTCTGCTCTTTTCAACAGAAGACAAAACGCCATGTGAATCACCTTCCTCTATCCCGAATGTTGTTCTGCATCAGGCAGACCAGACCCGGTATTCACACGGGGATGAAGTGACTTGTGGATGTAAACCAGGCTCTGACAATACTGAGGAAATGAAAATACAATGTCTTAATGGAGAATGGAAGCCTTTACCTATTTGTGCTGGTAATCTGTTTCCATAATATTTCAGATGTGAGTGTAACACAGTTATATACAAAATTTGAAGGACTTCAGCCATCAGTAGGTAGCCAGACATACTATAGTCTCATGCATCAAAACTAAGTGGTTTTAATTTACTCCTTTTAAATGGAAGTATGTCCTTCATCCTGGAAAGACACTGCACCTACAGCTTTGTAAAGGGAAGGAAGTAGACACTTGCACAGTTGTGAAAATCAAATATTAAAAGGAATTAAAAGTAATATTAATAGCCACAATGTGTTAGGCTTATCCCACCCTAACCATTTTTATGTGGTTTAGTCCTTCTCACAGAGTCACAGAATGAGTAAGGTTGGAAGGGACCACAGTCGGTCATTTGGTCCAACCTTCCTGCTCAAGCATCCACCTAGTGAAGTTCTTCCTCATATCCACATGGAACTTCTGTACAACTGATGACATCTTCATTAGTACATATTATCAGATCCAAATCTAGTTTTTAACATCTTTTTATTTTTTTCAGATGCATCCCCTCAGTGTGTAATTCCAGAGGACATTGAGCTGGTGTACTCCAGCCAGTATCCCATGTCAAGAAGGAAGACTGAGTTTGAGAAAGTTATAGATTATAAATGTACATTAACTGATGAAAATACTAAACAGGCAACTTGTGTGTCTGGGAGATGGACACCAGAGATTGCATGTACAGGTGCGTTTTTACATTTGCACCATTTCTTTTGATGCAGGCATGATAAAGGCTTATTATTAAGGATTCTCAGCATTGCTGAATCACTAGGCTGAGATAGAAATGTTTACTTGATCGTACACTAAAGGCTAGCTGTGGCCATCATTTGAGCAGTTAACTAGGTTTAGAGATGCACAACTTTAGTAAGGCACACTTAATGCTCTCTACTCTGACAGTTGGAATGGTTGTCACTGGCACTTCTGATGTGAGAAAAGATGCAATGATGGATTTAAGCTCAGTTCTTCAAAAGGGCTTTACCCTGATACAAATCAGACAGCATATAGCTCAAGCTCCTGTCAAAGTTCCTTTATTTCCTGTAAACCTTCAAAGTTTTTGTATTCTATTTTTTCCTCCATTTTTCCAATTGCTTCCGAGATAAAAGCTGAGTTGGCCAGTGCAAAAGCACAGACCCAGAGGACGATGCCCATATGTAACACACACCAGAGGTCAATGTCTTCAGGGCTGCCTTTATGCACGGCAGAGCAGGCTATTGTCTGTAGAAAGTGTGATTGTAAAACAACAGTTGCCTCATCCCCTGCTTTGGTTATACCAGACTTGTAGGAAATGATGCATGGAAGTGGGACAAGTATGGCAATCACTGTCCCTACCTTAGTTTTCTGGAACCGCTAGAAGCAAGAAACCAAGCTCTGGAAGTCTCCTCAGATCTCCGTCCTAGATCTCCTTCATTCTCTCCCTTTTTCTTTCCTTTGGCAGAAAGACCCCTTCATTCCTAGACTGGGAAAATTTAAGTCTATTTCTTTCTTTTCTTTTAGGTTTCTCATTTAGTGCTATCAGCTTAGTCTGAAGAAAAAACAAAACAAGAACTCCAGAAGTTGGTTCAGTTTTCCTAAAATAGTTCATTATAGAGAGAGGAACAGGGAAAGCACACAAGAGTGTGCAGCTGTGTGAGAGGGAAAGGAGGGACTACAAGAAACTCCATCTTAGCTTGGTGTAGACGACTGTGACTGTCTTTTCTATGACTCTGGAAGCATATGAGCACCTGAAGGCATTTCTGGTGTTTCTGAAGGAGAACAAAATGATCATAGTATTAATGAAGGTTTGAGATAGCTATAGCAGTGTTGTTTTGGCTGTTTGTGTTGTAATCTCTGATGAACTTCTACACTTTCTCTTTGTTCTACTGTAACATGAATATGTGTCCTTAGCTAAGAAGAGCGGGTGCCCACCTCCACCTCAGGTGTCTGGTGCTCAGCAGATAACAATAGGAAGAAACTACAGGAATGGGAGTAAAGTAGCTTTTTCATGTCCCGAGGGTTTCCAGCTCGTCGGTAGAAGGGAAATAACCTGTACAGAAGGGAAATGGCAATCACCACCTCACTGTGTGGGTCAGTACTGGCATATTTCTTTTCCATCATTTTATTATGAATGTTACTCATGAATGTTTTGTGTTACGCATTTGCAGTCATCATGAGCAGGCAGCTGCTGTTATTTACCTAAGATTATCATGAACAGGTAACTGCAGGAAAACAGTAGAACATGAATTGCTAAAAAGAGTGCAAACAACTGCAGTCTTTTAATTTACACAGACTTATCTGAGATGGCATATACAATTTTCAGGTAATCCCTCAAGAGCTGTGTACTTATTTGTTTGTTTAGTATATTGCATAACAGAGTATCAGTTTTGACTGGGGGCCTTAATTAGTATCCTGTATTCTGTAAATTATTTATTACTTAGTTACAGTTGCAATGTTAATTGTCTTGCATTATTGTTTATCTATGTTGTCTGTGTTTTTTAGAAAGACCATGTTTGGCACCACAACCTGTAGAATGTGCTGATGCTCCCAGGCTGGAAAATCCACACTTAAAAATTGAAAGAGGAGGGGAAACAATTTATCTGGCTGGTGCTAGATTTAAGTATGTTTCTCGTTCTGGACACATGTTAGTTGGACCAACAGAGAGAAACTGTTCTATGGGAAACTGGACTGCCCCTCCTTTGTGCTTCGGTAAATATCAAAAATTACTTTTTTTGAAGTGTATTTAGCAGCGAAATGGAAAGAATTTTAAACTAGAGGTTGATCAGTAAAAGCTTATTTTTCCATTTCATATTTTGCTGTGGAATCTCATCTTCCATCATGGATGTCTTCAGAACAATCCTGATTGGATGCAAAACTGACTTTGTGTATGCATCTTAGTTTTTAAATAATCCTTCATATTCTTGCAGTCTTTGTTCAGTTCATATCTCTGACAGATGAGTCCTAGGCACATCTCCTGATCCAAGGATCTCTTTTCTACAGATTCTACTCGTGACTAAAAGTTGCTGTGGTGCCTCAGTGATGGAAATCACTTCAGTGTAGCAAGGGACAAAAGCCTCTAGGAAAACTTTCTGGCATGTTTGGAAACAGAATCGAAATATTTCAGACACTGAAGTCTGTGTATATGTGGGGGGATGACTTATTTAATCTTCTGTATGCTACCTTTTATACAATTATTCACTATAATTATGTAATTATATAATCCACTGTCATCAGATGACTATGCTGATGTTAGAAATAGCTCTCTAAAGCACCTGTTTGATGGAAAAAGTACACTTCTTCAATGTGTATCACAGTAGCACAAGCATCCGATTTCTGTTATCTTTTCAGAAATGCCATGTGGAGGTGTTCCAAAAGTTGCCCATGCTCAGTTTGAAGGCAGAAACAAGAAATTTTATGAGCCTGGTGAAACAATTCGCTACCAGTGTGCTTCGGGGTTCCTGATCACTGGTCCCCCTGAAATTATCTGCAGAGAAGGAAATTGGACAGTACCACCCTTCTGTAAAGGTACAGGTTCTACTTCTAAGTAATCCATGATTCTTCTTAGCATTTCATGTTGTGAATTAGAATAATTTAAACTCACACATGCAGGTGAGTCAGGCCAATAGAGCCAACAGGTGACTTGCTTTGAATGGGCTTCCATAACACCTATTTTTCTGGCTTCTGGGAAACAACAAGCAGAGTAGATCAGCAAAGTAACCATCTTCCTGTGGACTGGGGCTGGTAGCTGAATCCTGGCTCTCTGCTGAAATCAAGCAGGCAGACTTTATGGAGGAATGTATGCTGGCTGCAAAGGAGGAGATAACTGTAGGGTAATGGATCTTATTTTCACATCAATAAGCATGTCACTTGCTGACAGGTACTTTCAAATAGTAAGTAAATCATGTCACTCTCCAGCCTGGTGGCACACGATGCAGTACAGCATACCTGGCTGATCTCTGTGACTTCTCTCTTTTTAGGCAAACATAATACTGGGTGCTGAAACATTGCAGAATAAACCATATCTTCTTTTTCTACCTGTAGAAAATGATGCACTCAAAGTGCTTTTGCTCACCAGGAGCTCTGGAATGCCATGTTGTGTGAGTCTTGTGTCACGCACTACACACCCCTCTCTTTCCAGATGCCAGCTGTGGAGCCGCGCCCGAAATCCCCAACGCGCGCATTGCGAGCCCTCTGCGGCGCAGGTACCTGCCCGGTGCCAGAGTGCGCTATCAGTGTGAAAGCAATTTTCAGATGACGGGTAGAAATTACGTCATTTGTTCAAATGGTCAATGGTCACAAGCACCAGTTTGCAAAGGTAGGTGTTTTCCCCTTGCCTGTTAGCGTAGAGGCAACCAGTTCTCTACCTAAATACTCTGAAGATTTTACCTTTTTGATTTCTGTTTTCTTTGGCTACCCCAGCTTTGAACTTGCTATTGCTTCCTTGCACAGCACTTTAATTTAACTTAATGCTTCTAGAAATACTGGGAATATTTCCATCAGCAGCAAAAAGGTTCCTGAAGAAGCAGGGCCTAAAATATGCTGCTCTGTCATTCTGCTGTATGCTGTTGGTATTTCCCCAGTTTCCACCACTTCAGTGACTTTCAGTGGACAGACATGTAAGGGTTTCTCTCTGCTTCAAAGCTCTCAGTTCAAAGCTGAATGGAAGCAGCATTAGGGCAGGGAAGCAGCTCTTCTTCTGCAGTGCTGCATTCTGATCAATGCAGACCCCAGCAGAGACCCAGATCTAAACCATGTAAGATCTGCTAGGGCCATGGAAGTGGAAAGATCGTTCCTGTGACAAGGAACATTCTGGAGCCGTGCTCCTGTCCCCTGTCCCAATCTGTGGCTGCAGGGTGAGCATACTGGAGCTGACTGTGCTTACCCAGCCCTGAGCAGCACAGGCTGACAAGCTCCTCCAGCACTGCCAGCTCTCCAGAGCTCTGCTCTTCAGCAGGAAATCAAGTTTGGCTGCTACCCCTGTGGTTTCCAGGGAGGCCAGGGTTCCCTGGGGAGAAACAAGGCTGGTGTGGTTCATGTGCATAAGTACAGAAACACTGGCTTTTTCTAGAAACTCCTACTGACCCCGCCATCTCCTGAGAGTCCCAGACAGCTGCTGCCACTGCTCTGCCTCATTGCTTTCCCCACGGTGAACTCCTGTGACCCACCTGAGGCAGAAAATCTGTACAGAAATTGTAACAAGGCTAATTCCTTTCACTTCTGGTTGTATAGATTAACATCTTAACAACTGCAAAGGTGACTGTAGCTGTGTCTCTTTTCAGATGTGACATGTGAACCTCCTCCAGAAATTGCTGGTGGTAGAATTCATGGTATTAAAAAGGCCAGGTATAGCCCTGGGGAGAGTGCAAAGTACCAGTGCTGGCAAAATTTTAAGATGACCGGGACTTCCACTGTAGTGTGCCAGAATGGGAACTGGACAGATCTGCCAACTTGCAAAGGTAATTTCTGTCTCTCCCTCTCTCTCTCTTTCTCTCCCTCTCTTCCCCCATCCAGTCCCCTGTCAGTGATGGCTGATCATGAGGCCGCCTCACTGGTATTTAGCATCTCAGTGCCCTCACCATGCACAGCTGCAATAGATGTGGCACACTCAGGACAAGGCCATTTTCTCAGGTCTCTGTTCCAAGCTGAATGACCCAGGTGGTTTCACTCAAGCAGGCCAAATGCCACACCTTATGTAGGACAAGATGAAGTCCTGCAGACAGCTGCAAGCCCTTAAGCTGTGCTCAAACGGGGTGAGCTGGCAGTTGTGAGCCTGAACATTGGAGAAATGAGAAACTCTTGCTCCTGCCAGCTGTTTGGTTTTCTCTCTGCTTTCCTCTGCTTCTCTGAGTAGTGCCAACCCTAGCATGGGTGGTATTTCTGACCAGACCTCCTCTGCAGTCGAACTTCCTCTCTGATTGGGAAATTTCTTTCAGGACAAAGTGGGACATGTGGCATGCCTCCAGCTATTCAAAGTGGAGAGCTTCTTGAATTCCCCTTGCCAGAATATCCACAAGGTGATACTGTGGAATACAAATGCCCAAATTTCTATGTCTTGCAAGGCTCTCCGACAATCACCTGTTCTCATGGGCAGTGGACAGACCCCCCAGTTTGCCTAGGTAGGTTGAAGCATGTGCTGGGTGGCCAAAGGCTGTGTGACCGCTCCTCTTTTCTTCTCAGACCCTGAGAGCAGCACTGGTGGTGGGGCCACAATGCTGGCAAGGCAGAATGGCAGTGAGTCCTTTTCTCCCAAAGGAGCTGCTTCTTAAGGTCAGCTTGTATAGTCCTCACTGCTGCCAACAGGTCCACAAGGAGGGGAGCTGACTGAACTCTCCTGTGAGGGGATCCCCATCACTTGTGCAGAGCTCCTGAGTGCTCCCAAGCTGGGGACATGGCTCCACCCAGCAAGCTGTGAGCCAGGAGGATGGGTCTGCATGAGAGGCAATGCTGGGGACAGCCAGGGGTGCCTCTGTGATAAGAAAACAAATTTAGAGAAGTACTGAGCAGAAGGGAAGGAGGGATCTCAAAAAATAGATGGGGAAGTTCATTGGTGCCTGGTGTCTTCCCCACCTGTGCTTCATTCTTGCCCTGTGTGACTGTCAGTGTGACAAGGCTTCTCCAGGGCTTTTTTTTCCCCCTTTAGCTTGGATATGAATGTCTTTTCTGTTGCAACGAACAGAGGGTCAGAGCAAATACTTGGAAGCCTTTTTTGATGTGAAGAACTTCCGTAGGCTCTAGGGGCAGAACAGTTACCTGTGGACTGTCTGTACAACGTGCTGACACTCTTCTCTTGACTTTTTCAAGTGGCTTGTACAGCATCAGAAGGAGATATGGACAGAAACAATATTGAGCTGAAATGGGGTACAAAACCCAAGCTGTATTCCCCATCGGGCGACTATATTGAATTCAAGTGTAAACCAGGATATGTGAAAGACCCAAATATTGCCAGCTTCAGAGTACAGTGTGTGGAGGGGACATTGAACTACCCAAAGTGCACACTGGGAAGTAAGTCATCCCCTCTTCAGCTTAGCTGCTCCGTTGTTGCATTTTTAGTGCTGAAGGGAAGTCGAAAGCCTTTGCCTTTCCTGGGGGAGCACCTGGGAGAAGCCAGGGTGTGGGACCTTCCTGGAAGCTGCAGGAGGGAGGGGCAATGCCCCCAAGAGGTCATGGCCCAGCACACCTGAGCCGGGGAGTCTGCTGGGGAAAGGGCACTCGGGGCACTCAGGGGCTGCCAACAGAGCATCAGTTGTCCAGTGTGAGATCTACAGGCAGATAACAGAAGTATTTTTTTGCAGGGAACTGTACCCTGGATAGGAACACTATGGAAAGGAACAATATTCAGTTGCAGTCATCCAGCCAGTCGAGCCATTCCTATGGCTCAGGGGATCCTGTTGTCTTTGAGTGCAAGGACGGGTACCGGCAGGTTTCCCACATGGAGCAATTCAGAGCGCAGTGCCTGAATGGAGTGATTACATATCCTGAGTGTGCAAGTAAGTGCTCACTGCCACAGACAAGGGGCAGGGGTTGTAGGAGGCAGTTCTGCTGAAATTGCCTGCCCACTGCTCTGAGGAGCCCCTGTGGTGTGTCAGCATTGGTATTTGTGCCTCTTCCCCTTTTTCTCTCTTTACACAGAATTGTGGCGTGGGTAAATGGAAATGGCATGAGGGAGCCCAGCTGTGAAAATGAAAGAGCCCTCAACCAACCCAGTGATTTGACCTCAACTTTTCCTGGTGTTTCCCATTTTGCTGTGCTTTTTTTGCAGCTTAGCCAATGTTCTCTCTTGGAATTTGTTATTGTTTTTATTAGTGGATGATTGTGTTTGCATATTATCCACATTTGATCTAGTTTTGTAAATGTATTTACATTTTATCTGCCAATGGATAAAATGCAAGCACTACCCTTTCTATACTGATCTCACTGTTATTTTATTAACAATTGTGTCCTGAAAACAGGCTGGCTTTGGTGGCATACTGAGGCAAGAATTAAAGCTGACAGCTAATTTGATTATCGGCACACAGAGCATGTTTTGCATTGTCTATTCCTACCTTCTTCTTCCACTTGCTTGGAAATGAGCCTGGGGTGAATGTTCTGATTGCCTGAGCAGAAAGAGCAAGTAAGTGGAGTCTCCTTTGACCAGCTCAAGGAAGGCTCTAGCCAGAACCAGTTCCTCTTGGGGATTTGAGCCAGATATTGCCTGCAAGGGGAAGATGTTGGGGTGGAAATAATTGGGATTTCTAGGTGAAAGTGGGAACTACTGCCTGGTCCAGGTCCTGGTTGGGCCGGTTTATGCCACCCCCAGCCCCATCTGCCCTTCACAAACAAGGAGGAAGTGCCTGTGGAAATCAGTGGCAGCCTGGCTGTGGTAACCATGTATGAATGCAGTTCATGATTCAGAAGGGAGAGAGAAAAGCAAGTACCAGAGTACAAATCATGCACCTTAGGAGAGCAGAATTTGACTTATTTAGGAAAAGAGTAGATGGGATTGCTTGGGAGTCACAGGAGTCCAGAAAAGCTTATAGGTCTTGAAGCACAGGATCCTGCAAGCACAAGATTATTCCACTCTCATGGTCAGGAGGAAAAACACATCTACCTGAACTGGCTTATCCAGCTAGAGACTTCACAGAGATCACTGAAGCAGAAAAGATATCGATATACAGGGCATTGAGGCAAAAACAGGCTCCAAGGTGAGCTGTCCATGGCACTGATGTGGCACGTATGGGTAATGTTAGAAAAACTGAAGCTCAGAGTGGCACTTGCAAGGGACAGCCAGGGTCACAAGGTATTCTAGTACTACATGAGGATTAAAACACTGAATAAGAAAATGTGGCATGTCACTAAAACAGATTTAGTGGCAGCAGCCCCACATGAAGCTCAAGTATTCAATGCATTCTTTGCCTCAAAGTTCATCAACAAGATGCTGCCTTCATGTCCGCAATCCCCCTCATGCTCTCCTGTGCTCACAGCCAGTGTTGTGTGTACATCCAGAGGAAGTGGTGGGGGTAAATGAGTTCTACTTCCAACAGCTGTTCCTGCAAGGGCCTTTTCATCCCTTTTGCTCCACTTCGCCCAGTTTGCTCTGTAAGAAGAAGGGTATTGCTGTTATATACACTGTGTAAAGTATTTGTATCAACCCTTTTTCCCACCTATTGGTTGACTGGGTTTTGATCAAATAAGAGACTTTGTCTATTCCTGAATGCTTTCATTTCTTTCTGTTTTATTCATTCATGTAACTCTTGCAAAAGCCTTGGAAGCCCATACATAGCACCATACATGCTATGATTTCACAGACAAATGAGTTTGGACTTAGAAGACAGAGGACACCCTTATAGTGGCTTTTTTCTTAAAACAGACTACAATGGATGCAAGGCAAACATTGTCCAGATTCCTGAATTTTCTTCATAGCTGTAGTCACACATGTTTGTAGGCAGAACCTTACGAGTACCAATATTAAAGTGTCATAGGAAATCATACAAAGTACTTAGATTTTAATATTCTTAAAATAGTTTTAAGAATAATAATTAACTACTCAGTAAATTTGTCTGCTTTTAGGTTTTAAGTAGTTTTACAGATCCCTTAAAAACTTTTTTTTATACTTGCTGTTTAGAGGCTCCTTACCTGTGAAGGGAGACATGAGTGCTGTTAAGATGTACAACTCCTTCCTTCAGATTTTTCCATGTGTATGCCAAACATTTTGCATCCTTGTGCTGCATCCTCATCCCACAAAGGCCTTTCCCTTCTGTCCCTCTCCAGCTCAGACCCAGCACTCATTTCCCAAAGCTGAGGGGAGTGACGGGGAGCACATGAGGCCACCCTAATTCAACTGTTACTACGACACAAAGAAAACGCACATACCTATATCAGGCTTTCCTCAAGTCCATACTTGTCCTCTTTCAACACACCTTGGATATTCTAGCTGTCCTCTCTTACACTGTACTTGAAATAAAGTCGTGCCAGATTCTGCTCCAAAATGGTTCTCTTTACAGTAAAATCCAACATAATCCCCATGGTAAAAGTAAACTTGATCTGTGTAGAATGCTTGCAGCAGCACATTATTTTCCTCCATTTCCGTTTTTGACAAAGTACATGGCTCTAAAAAAGAGAGACGTGATCAGTGCTAATAAATGGATTCTTTTTGGAACAGAACATTTTGACCAGGCTACACTAAAACTGTAAATTATTTCCCATTGTCTAATTATACTGCAGACATATCATAGTTTAGGAAATAAAAAAAACCACAGATGAGCTTAACTTGCTTCTGTTAAAACTTTCATCTGTCATGGAAGAAACTGAAATTGAGATCTAAAAGTTCTAGCTGACAATAGTACTCAATTTATAAATTTTAAGTATCTGATTTTAGAGAGACTTGGGGTTGTTCAGCCTGGAGAAAAGAAGGATCCAGGGAGACCTCATTGCACCCTTCCAGAACCTAAAAGGGGCTTATAAGAAAGATGAAGACAGGCTTTTTAGTAGGGCCTGGAGCAATAGGCCAGGAGATTGTGGTTTTAAACTCAGAGAGAGTAGATTCATCCTAGAGATAAGGAAGACATTACCACCAGTGAGAGTGGTAAAACACTGGAACAGTCTTCTCAGAAAGGCAGTGGTTGCCCCATTCCATTCCTGGGAACATCCAAGGTGAGCCTGGGCAGGGCTCTGAGCAACCCTGCTCATTGCAGGGGGCTGGACTAGATGGCCCTTACAGGTCACTTCCAGGCTGTTCCTTGAAGCTGTGAATCTTATAGAGAAATAAGAGCTTATTTATCTTCTTTATTACACCTACCTATACAAACTGGTGGCGAAGTCCACTGTCCTTCAGAGCAGTAGATTCTCTCAGAGCCTTGCAAAAAATGATAGTCAGAGCAAATATACTGCACTGAAGAACCACTGTCATAATGGGGCAGCACGGGGAGAGTAAGAGCTCCATTTGCAATAGATGGTGGAGAGCCACATTTTTCTGTAGCAGCTGCAATAACAATAAAAATATTTCAGAAACATTCAGCATAAGAAACTAACAAACTGACAGCTTTATCATAAATTAAATGAACATGAAGGTTTTCTTTTTACAGTTGTCTTTCTAAAGAGCTTTCAGTTTCCTGGGCTTGGAGAAGAGCGTCCTCCTCCTTTCTCCAGCCGTGCCCATCAAAGGAAGGTGAATCAGTTTTCCATGCTTGGATATATTAAACAACAGAGTTGCCTTGTGCACCTGTATTGTTGAAGCCTAAGCACTGATTATTTACAACAGACTCCAGGCCACACTAAAAGCAAAGCAAATAATTTCCAAATAGGTCTAAGTTTGATTAATTTAAAAGGCAATAAAAAAATTGTTTTACCTTGAATAACACATTTTGGATATTTCAGTCTGCCACGGTCACACTGTGTCCTCCCAGGAGATGGAATGGCAGTCTGAAGAAAATCATATCCCTGTTTACATTCAAACTCTATGAGATCTCCGTGTAGGAAAATTAAGTCTTCCCGTCTCCATTTCAGTGTTATGTTGTTGCTGTCCATATCAGTTACATTAAGAGTACATGGTTCTAGGAAATAAAAGTGTATTTTAATAAAAAGCCACTGAACTGATTTCTTAGGTCCCTTTTGTAGGAGTGACGATAGAGAACCTCAAGTCAATAGTTTCAAAAAGCTTCTGAATCTTGTAAGACAAAGAAATACAGATCCATAAGAAAATGCAAATGGAAAGAAATGGTCTGAAGTAACAACAAAAACCAAACACATGCAAAAACAAATGGATGCTACTGAGAGGGTACTTAAAGCCCAGTGCCAGGATCACATCAGGGAGTGGGGCCTTCCATTAGATGATTAACCTCATTAACTTCTGAAACTCCTGTTCAACGTCAATAAAGCCTGACAGAGGGTCACCTACAAAATGAATTTCTACAAGTTCCATGAGAATCACTGGCTGATAAAAAGGCCCTTATTGATGCTTTGCTGAGGTAAAGGCAAGGAAAACTCAGTTATTGGCAGTCTGGTGACAGCAGTATAACACCAAATTCACATGGAATATTCCTGAAGCTAACATCAGCATGTGCTCTTTCTGCTCTGATTAGGTAAGCATTGAAAAGAAATCTCAGAAAACATGCAAAGGATGATGGGCTTATTTGGATGCTTAGGAGACAAATAATGCTCACAGGAAATGAGATTTCATTACTTCACAGGATTTGTTAAATTTGAGTACTCAGATCCAAAAATGCTGACCTTTCAGTCTAGATGAGGTAACTTTCATTGATTTAGAAATAAGCAATTAAAACTGAACTGGTTGTTTATTTTCATGGTAAATTAAGAACTTAAAGGTGAGCCAATTTAACAAAGAATGTTAGTAAAATTGAATTATTTCATTAAAGGAAGGAAGGAAAGATAAACAAACAACTCTTGTTTGTATCCCTGCTAGCATTTAGCTAGTAATTGTCTAGTGGGAGTTCTATACGTTGTTTTGAGCAGCATACATAAGAGCAGCAAAGAAAAATTGAAAAGTCCAGGCCAGGATGAAACAACAGATATAAAAACACATAATTAAAAAAAAAAAGGCTGTAAGTTTAAAAACAGAAGTCCAAGAAGTCATTGCTAATCCTTTTTTAATTGTATCTAAAGTCTATTTTGGGAATGGCCCCACCATTCCTTCTAATCATCTATTGAAAGGAAGAAATTAACTGAATGGACAATATGGAGGAATGAAATTGGAGAATCCTCCCAGGAAGCAGGAACAGCTATATCCTAGAATAGCTCACTCAGGAAACAGAGGAATCTTCTTAATTGGGTGGTTTTAAGAACAGGCCAGAGGACATCCAGCAAGAGAGGCCTGCTAAATTTTAATTTTGGTTCATCCTCATATTTCTGGAATCTTTATTCACTCCAATAAAAGAGAAAAGATGATAACAAAAAGATTATTTAGAGGTGCTTTCCAATTTTCCCTTTCTATATTACATATGACAAAACTTGCTTTTCCTCCCCAGACTCACCTAAGCAGCTTGGTTGTTCTGTCCAGTTTCCGTGGTCACAGTAAACAGTACTGGGCCCATCCAAAAAGTGGAAATGCTGGCAGCCGTATTCTACTGAGGAACCATTTTTGTAACTTGCCAATAATGGGCCCAGGACGGCACCATTTTTAATCACAGGTGGAGAGGCACAGTCTTGCTGCATTTCTGATACAAGATAGAGAAACAGGCAATTAGATATTGATTAGATAACAACAATTTTAACACTGGTGGAAAGTATTAGACCAATCCTAGACTGAGCAAAAAAATTTGCATACAAATAAAATCTAAACCAATCTAATTCCTTTCCCAAATTTCATTTTCAGAAACTCTACACTTGCCTCACTGAATTGCAGACATACATTTTATTTTCCTCTACACTTTACATCTATGTCTACTTTTGACTCCTGCTGGTTTACACTCAACACAGTAATCTGTTCTTTTTATGTGACTAGACCATCTTATTTGTTACTTGAAATGTTTCACCCATGTGTAGTTCAAAATAAGCAGAAGAAACCTCACTGGAACTATTAATCAAAGGAACAACAAAATACATGAATTTGCATGTTCAAATAATACTAAAGGGTACAAAATGACTGAAAGCAAATGCTCTGTATGAAATAAAGTTAAAATACAGAGGAGGCTTATTGGTGTAATTTAGAAATAAGTTAACAATGGTCTTTCATTAATTGGTTATGTTGACATCTCTAGCACATGCAAGCATTTTCAGGAATAAGGAACTGTTCTATAGAAAAGGAATACAAGTAGTCATAAAATGCCTATAATTGGATTGGAGAGTCCCTTTTAAATAGAAGAGCAATGTTCACCTACTCATATCTTCATTGTGATGTGTTTGTCTTGCCCTTATTTCTGCGTCTGCCTCGAGTGGTGGTGGTGCCTCAGATTCCTGTTTATCCACAGCTCCTGTAACCATAGCAGAAACTCAGAAGCAGTTTTCTCAAAACCAGCTAATTTTAAAGTACTAAAACAGACAGATATGATACACTGTAAAATGTAATAATCCCAGTTTTCCAGGGAAGATGTCACAGGTGGCAGCTGAATTCACCTAGTTCATCCTTCTTTTTAATCTGGGAACCACAGATTGCCTGCAAAATATGCAGCATTTTGCCTCTCAAGCCTTGTAACAGAGGAAGGCAAACAGTTTTGCAGATATAGAAACTGAAGCTCTCCAGAAAATTGAGCCATGGTTGGAAGAATCATTTCAGTTCAGGTGTCAGCCTTCACAGAAGCACTAACCAACACAGGTAGAGGGTGATGTCCACTTTCCTCCCTCACACTGGATTTCCTCAGATCCTCTTCTTCCCAAGGTGCAGTGCACATGAACTTTGTCTCCATTATGGTATGTTCTTCTGGCTGTGCTGATATGGCCATGAGGGAGTGGTGGTGGAGGACATTTATTTTTTACATCTGAAGATAAAAAATTGCATTTTGTTTTCTCTCTTACCAAAACCACGTACACAATTAAGTTCACCATGCACAATGCAAGCCTATCACTCAAAAGGGTTTTTTGGCTAATCCAGAGTAACATCTTAATAAAATTTTCTCAATTTTCTTAATACAATGGGAGACCTGAACAAACAAGTGATTTTGTATTCAACAAGTATAAAAATAGAAATACTATGTCATTGTACTGCTATAAACAAATTTGTAATTTCTCCACAGAGACTTAATAAAATGTTCTTTAAAGGACTCCAGGAAATAGAGATTTCCCATACCCTCCATTCATATAATATTTAAAGCAGATTATGTATTAATTTTAATGCTACAGAAGGAGCAATAATCATAGCCCATTTCCTATCTCCAAATTAAGTTTGTGATTACTGTATCCTCAAAAGTAGATTTAGGCCTTGTTTTCATCCTTCTGAGCATCTCCACCTTCTCTGCACTCACTCAAAAAAAGTTCCTTCTGTGTCATGAGAATAAACACAGGGCTGGAGTTTAAGCTGTACTAAAGGTTGGTTTGTACTGCTTTCTTCTCTATTCTGTATCTCAACTGCTTCACCTTTCATTCTTTTGGAACTTTCTTTACTGAGACTCTCCATTATCCCCCAGTGACTGGAGAAACTATAGCAATTGCTAAGGGTGTGTTTCTATCCTCAGGACAACCTTTTAATTAATTCTGTTCAAAACAAGTAAGGTTTGGGGAGGCTGTACAGCTCTGAAAAGTACCACAAACTAAGGTGGACCTTGTTACAAATTTTATTTTTAATGCCTCTCAAGAGGTACATCTCCACCCCACAAGGCAGGATGAAGCAGGCCTGGTTAAACCTTCATGTATTCTGAACACATTTTATTGAGCTTCAGGGTCTAAACAATTCCCTGTAACTGTTGATTCCTGCTTCTCCAGGATATGACAGAGAAATAACAGTAGGACACAGTATCTGCTCTGTCGTTAGAGTTCACTGAAATGTAGTTCCCATCACCATTGCCTCCCTCCCTGCTACCTTGGCTCCCTGCCCGTTGGCTAACACTTGATTTAGATTTGGGCTACAAACCGGTAGAAATCCCATATTTTTATTTTGCATTCATAATGCATTTCTTGAAAGAAGGAGCTTTTCTCTAAGAATTTGACATAGTAAAACTATAAAAACAGGGTACCTTCACACACTGGAGGGTCTGGATACCACCCAAAATCGTAACACTGAATTAAGTCAAATCCGGTGACAGAATAGTGTTTGTCGCAGAAAAAGTGAACTACATCTCCTTCTTCATAGATTTTCTTCACAGGATGAAAACCTCCGTGAGCTACTTCACTCAAAGAGGAGCAAGCTATTCCTGGGAAGAAAACACAGCACTGAAAACCAATAGAGGAAGGCTCCCCCCACCAGCTGATGAAAGAAGCCTCTTAGCCGACATTTAGGTGTAGAATAAACCAGTTTTCAGAGAGAATGTCATACTGGTGCAGCTGGGGGTGAGGGCCCAGCCGTGTGCGAGGCACAGCGCTGCCTCAGAGGCGTTCCCCGCCGCGGTGCGATATCCCTCCTCACACCAGTACCGCAGCGTCCCGTTCAGCTGCACCTCCTGCACGGCCCTGGAGTAGCTGCCGTGGCGTAACTTGGGCACCTGACACGACTCTCAAAGAGACAAAGCACAGGCATGATGTTAATTGCTCTTTTTGTTGCAAGCATTCCAAAGTTTTCCTTAGATACATGTTCAAAGTTGTCATACCCCAGTCAAAACCTTGGTAAATAATGAATAATTACAAATGCAGTTGTTGGCACAAGTTTTCCGCTCGTCATTTGGAACAGAAAGTTTGTATGGCAATGGATTTCTCTGAAACAGTGTGATTTCATCTCTACTGATTCATTTGACATGTACCTGCATCTATACAAACGCACAAAACCAGCAGCACGTGAAACCTGACAAGTTCTTCCCCAGAGGAGCAGCTGAGAACCTGCTTTAGGAGTACTCAAATGACAGCCTGCCATAGGCAGTTTGGCCCTAACAGGTACAGCAAGGACAGTGAAATTAAGTACATCTGCAATCGATTAAAAAGGAAAAAAATACAGAATCCTACCCAGTTTTTTAGTACAGCTTGGCTGGAAGGACCATCCTTGCGGCTGACACTGCACTGTATCTTCAGTAGCACCACTCCAGGTGTGGTAGCCTGGATTACATTTGTATTGCAATTTCTCATGGATTTTGAAGTCCATTTCTGTACTGGAAAAAGAGCCATTTTCCAAAAGAGGCTTGTTGCATTTTCCTGAAGGGAAGAAGTCAGCTTGGTTAGAAAGAAAGAATGGAATAATTTGTTCTCTGCAAAAAAAGGGGGTTGTAGCTATACTGACCTAATCTTATTTTCTTGACCTATTGAAAAAACTCTGCTCCAGTCATCAAAAAATACATCAAGCCACCGGTAACAACATGGAATACAGCCAAGGAATCTAGAGCTAGGGAGACTGGAGAAGATAAACATCTAAGGGAAAACTAACAGTTTTCCCAGACTAAGAAAACTGGGCAAGTTTTGTATGTCCTTAGGAAAAAAATAAATGTTGAAGAGCCCATAAAATATGTATTATTGTAAAAATATTCCATATGTAAAACTATGTAGTCTCAATATAAATAATTGATTGCACCCTGTACATTTTATCCCTTCTGTTATGCAGCTTCTTTTCCTACATGTCCCAGGAAAACCAGCTGAAAATGTTCCTGCTGGAAGCAATGAGGAGATGAACAAAGTTAACTCACTGTAGCATCGTGGCACTGGAGACCATCCTTTTGCTGTACAAGTTATTCTTCCATCTTGAGTGCCAGTTTCAGTCGTGTAACCAACCATACAAGAATAGGAGAGCTTTTTTCCTTTGTGCATAGGGAAATAGTAACGTTTGAAACTGTAATAGTACTGGGCAAGGTTTCCATTTTCTATATGTGGCAAATCACAAGGTGTATCTGCAAAAAGATAAGTGTATTTCCCACTAAAAATTTCAGTCCAGATATTAATGTTTTAGTATTAATTTATTTAATATCAGCTTGACTGTTTCAGGCTTTCAAACAAGAACAAAATTCTGAATACTTACAAGCATGAAGGGCCTTTTAAGACCTGCTGAAATGAAGACATACTACAATTTTATCAGCTTTTGCTCTTGGGGCTCACAAGAATAGCAGCTGTAGAATAAAACCTCCTAATGTGAACTGGGCAAAACTGATACAGGACACCTTTATTTTACTCTGTTTTGCCCAGAAGCATGAGCACCCTTTGCTGCACAAACACACCAATGCCTACTGTAAAATTCAGTGACAAGTGTCAGGATTAGCTGTGCCTCAGCTCCTCAATTCAGAAAATGTTATCAGAAAAGCAGGACAAACTGCCAGCAGGCAATATACGAGTTAGGCTTAAGAAAGGGAATTTAAAAACAGTCAACAGAAAAAGAAGAAAGGGAGATTAAGGAAAAACAATCAGAATGGCAATTCAAAAAAACCCAACAGAACCCCCCAGTTATAGGAGAAGACCTTTAAAAAGCGTAGAGCTGAATATGACATTAAGTTACTTTAAAAACCCCAAAATAACAAAACCAACCAAACAGACAAAAAAACCCAAAACAACAAACAGAAGAATCAATGCTGAAAATCGGGATAGAAAATGTAGGACCACCCCAGATTAACTTCTGCAGGTTCCATTTAACTTCCACTATTTTGCTTTGTAACAAACCGAAAACATTTCAATTGCCAAGACACTTCAATATACAAAAAGTTTTAATAGTACAAAATTCAATTTGTGTCAGTGCCTCAAAACAGCTCAAAGACATTTCAAAATAAATTTCTTCTGAACTAAAGTCTGGATATTTCAATATTACAGCTTTGAGACTTAGACAGGAATCAGCTACAGCTGAATCGTGATCATCAGCCATGTCACAACAGAATTCTGTTTGAATTCAAAAAGCAGTGCTCACTCAGTAAAGAGATGAAGCATTGCCCTTAAGTTACCAAGACTGCATATTCTAAGTTCAATGTACAATAGAATTCAGTGTATTTACCTTCTGCAAAGAGTTTCCCTGAACACACCGTAACTAGGAAGAAAACACAGCTTTTAAATCTCATCTTCGTTACTGTCTCCATCTACAGTTCCCAGCACCTGTGAAAACTCCCTAAGTATGACTTTTGTAAATAATTAACTGAATTTTCAAAGGTTTTCAACAAATGCCTTAATGTCTATGGTATTTTGTAACAAGCTGATTCACTGGAAAAACTATTTTCATTTATTTTAGTTCTCCAAATACCATAGCACTAGACTGGCAGGATTCTACTTCCATTTGACACACTTTACCACCAGTAATTTATCATTTTACAGTGAAATCAGGTAACAAGCTTATGGAACACTTTAAACTTGCTGATCACTGTTCCCCACACAACCTCCTGAGTCCCAAGTTTAAAGGGCATTCTGTTATCAGAATATTTACCTTGGCTGAAATCAGAGAATTCCCCCATCCTCCAGCCTACCCCCAGAGTAAACCAGGCAGCTGCATGCTGTAGATATTCAATATTCATGATTTTGGAGTTTCTTACATGAACAACATAGCCACTATTATTATCTGTCTGAGTTATGTTGAACACAGCAAGCCTCTTCCAAGTGTTTTTTTTAAACAAATCCCCCCCACCACCAAAAAAAAAAAAAAAGATCCTAATTTACAGTCACCTGACTGACTAATGGCTACCAGTTGATTTAGAGGTATAATGCTTAACTTGGGGAGTGGAAGGGTATAGTTTTACAGTTTGCATTTTCTTGGCCTTTCTCTAAGAAAACACAATTCTGAGAATGCAGAAGAGAACAGAATGAAAAGGGATGCTGTGATGAACACAATCTATTCAGCCAGAGGAGACGCATGCTTGTACATATTGCTAACTGATAAGAAGAAACTCACAGATCACCTCCCTTATAACGTCAGGTCAATTTCTAAATTCACCCTTACAACATCCTGTTGTTCCATCATTATCTTGAAATGCTTAAAGAACAGAGGAATTAAAATTTTCTTTTCTTGCTGTCATAACATGATCTCTCAAGATATTACTAGAAAATAGACTCAAGCTCCCCAAAACCAGCCACTTTTGAAATCTACAGCCTAAGCCTCCCTTTCTACATCTCTCTAGATCAGACACTACTGTCCCCCATAAACAACTGCTTTTAATAGAATTCTACAATATCTAATCAGAGTGAAGAATCCTGTGCTATTTGTAATATTCACAGTTGTGTGACAATACATTACTGCACCAGTAAAATTTCCAGTAAAATCCAGGGAATTGATTTTATTGTACAAATTGCTTTTGGCAGTAGTACAAAATAGGGCTTCAAAACTGTATACAATAAAAAGTTACCAAAATGTTAATTGTAATCTGAAAAGAACATTTCCAACAATAGTTTAACACTTATTTGCTTTTTTTCCAAATCATTTATCCATCTCCTACATACATACTGTACAAATACATCTTTCTATACATCATTTACATTTCAGTAGCAGGCAATACCAAGTGTGTCCATCACCATCACAATTGCTTGCAGAGGATCCACAACTTCTTGCATGTTATCTTTCCTCAAGACCCAGTCTGGTTTAATCCTGTGAAAAGATTAGTGGCTTGCATTAAAATATTTCAAGGACACAGCAGAAATAGAAGACTGATTTTTAAGTACTTACCTTGAAACGGTTTTTATTCTTAGAGGAGTTACTGGAACAGAACTCCCACCTAAGGCAGTGTTTGTTTTCTGCTTCACGAGTGTTCTCTCTGCATCCATCCTGTGTTTCCGAGCTGTGAGTTTATAGAGGCTCTGGATGCAAGAAACAGTTCTTGGCATGCCTCGGATCTCCTGAGGAAAGGTGGAAACAGCACACAGTCAATACTGCAAGTTCAAAACTGCTTAAATCGAGAAGATGTGAGTGCGTTCACCATCTTGGAAATGTGTATTTTTTTTAAACCAGAGTTCAGTCATAATTAATATTACAGCCATAAGAGGTATGGGAGAGAGGGAAAGGAAAAAAATTACAAACACCACCAAAACATGCAAAAAAAGTATGTTAAATTAAACCACTAAACCCAAAACATTTAGGTCTTACCAAAGCTCTTTTTGAGTCCTTTGAAAGGATGGCCAGCAAACAACAGGTCTTTGTGAAAATGCTTCCTCCTTTCTCTGAAACTTTGTCCCCAGCTTTGCCTCTGTACATTTGCAGTAGGTCTAGTAAAGTATCTATAGAATTTTCTGCTTCATAAACTGCTCGAGTAGTTCTTTCATACTGTTAAACAAGAAAAAGACAAGAGAGTTTATATAGAAAGATCTTTAAAATACCATTATTTTGCAGGTTCATATTTAGAGGACAGAGGAAAAAGCAAAGCCCATATTGTCCCCTAGAATAAATTTGTAGCTGAACTGGTAACCAAGAAATAAAAGTTGCTTCTGTATTTAGACAATTGTAACAGATTTTTTATAAAAAGGTACTTTCTGTGCTTCCCCCTTGCTTAGAAACCCACAGAATCTGATTTTATATTTAAAATAAAGAAATAAATCAGAATAAGTTCAGATAAATTTAAAAATATTTGTGATACCTTGCAATGCTTTAAGGCCATTAAATAATTTTTTTTGCAAAAAACCCTCCTCATAACTAGTATAAGGTAAATAAATAACTGGTTTCAAAATAACAGTGAAAGATCAAGAACTGTTTTTATTCAAAACTACTACTTCTGTTGTTCCAGATTTATTCAAGAAATTTTGTGGATAAACAAGTACTACAATAAAGTAGCCTACTGCTTATAAACCTGCAAAAGAAAATATTCATGTTACCTTTGAAACATTGAGTAGAACCTGAACTGAGTATCTGATCACATCCATGCATGGAACACTCCGGTTGCAACTTCGAATCAGAACGAAAATACTGAAGATTGCTCTGCTCTGGGCCATGTTTTCACAACACAGTGGGGACAGCCTGGTAGCCACCTCTAAAACAATTAAAGGAAAATAAATAGAGTAAAGAAAACTCCGAAGTTCAGACAAAATAACTCAAAAACCAGGATATTCTCTATTTTTAAGTAGAAGTGCAAAGCAAAAATGGCAATTATTGATCTAAGCATTTCTAAAGCAATAGTTTTAATATTTCAGACTAAAAATTAAGCAGGCAAAAACAATCCACAGAGAACATCTGCTGACAGTAAAAATGATAGTAAACTTATGTAAAGTATAGCATTACTAGGACTGACAGGAAATTAGAACAACCATTCAGGATTTCCTTTCTCTACATAACCATTTAAATATTGTTCTTAAATCAATCATCTGATTTTAGTCTGGAAAAACCTCCATTCTACCCTCTAACGTTCACATTTTACAGTCGTGCAGAAAGCATAAATATCATTATGAACCCTTCCCAGCTGAAAAAAATCCAGTTTTTATCATTCTGAAAATCCATCAGTTATAATAAAACAAAATACTGACCGAGATGCTTCAGTGCTGCAAGAATGTAGGAGAGATGTTTGTATTTTAGAAGGTGTTCAATTGCAATTGCAGTTCTGTTGCCCAGTTTGTTTTCTTCTCTGCTCTTTTCATTGGCCTTTTCTAAACTGTGCCTTATAGCTCTGGTTTTTGCTGTGTCAGTCATCTTTCTCCAAAAATATCCTCTCCACAATGCCTACAGAAAAGGAATTCCACAAAGAAAAAAAGTTGTAAAGGAGAGACAACAGAACTTCCATCACCATTCCAAATCAGTTTTACACAAGCCTGCAAAGTATTGAATGACCCTGTATATTCGATTTTGAGGAATTAACACTCAGTGTTATTCTTTCATATGCTGGACTTTCAAGACAAAAGGCAAAAAAACCCCATTCCTATAGAGTCCACCCACACACTCCCACCTAAGTCACCTGAACCAGTATCTGCTTAATATTCCTTCATGATCTGTTTGCCTTCAGCTTTCATGTCTAAACCAAAGCTGACTTGGCTTGCAATTTCACTGATAAATTCATCAACCAAAGTAAATATCTTTCCTCTCCGCAAAAACCCATAAGAAAAAAATACAGATAATAAAAATAAACAAACCAACCCAAACATTTCCTTACAAGAGGTTTTTACCTGAAGTTTAATTATCCCCACTGCAAATTTTCTCCTGCGTCTGCAGGCGAGGAATCTGCGCACGTTTCTCTGGATTATGGCTGCTGCCTCATTCCTGTGATTCAGCCAGCCTCGAACCACACGCTGTAGTCGAATGAGTCTTTGATAATCTCTTAAAAATCTCTTCCGTTGCATTTTAGCTCGGAACCATCTCTGTTTAAATGAAAGTACCTTCCTGTTTATTTAAAACTCTTCCCGTAAATTCCCTTTTCCCACCCTAAACGAGCACTGATAAAAACCGAGTGTTTTAGCATGAGCTTTGACAGATACAGGCACTAAAAACATCATCAGTCATACATAATCTCCATGACTCTGACTGGTCTTGGGTAGCTGAAATGCAAGACTGCAGAATGAAATCTTAACTAGGAGCCACAAGGGAAGCATTCTGAGGAGAGAAGGGTAGAGAAGAAAGGGTAGAGGAGGGGATAGATAGAATAGTTCTCAGTTGGAAGAGACCTACAATGATCATTCAGACCAACCGTCTGACCACTTCAGGGCTGACCAAAAGATAAAATATGTAACTCTCCCAGTTTATCCTTGTGTCCAGCATTACTATTTCCTAGGAGTTTTATTTCTCTTGGTTGGCTTTTAAGAACCACCACTCCACTTTTCTCATTTCCCAGCTCTGTTTCTTCCCCTCTATAACCAAAGAAGGGAGACAGGGTACTGTGTGCCAAATCAGAGCAAAGAAACCCTTTCCCTTCCATTCTCTTTTGCCTTAGATTTTCCTAAGGGAAAAGCTAACTTATGGGGAGAAACAACAATTTGCACATAAGGAGACGTAGTAGGGCAAAGTTTGCCATGACAGCCTTGACCAGAGTACAGCTATTTCAGGGCTCCCATTTCAGCCTCTCCATTTACCCAGTGCCGACCTCCCATATTGGAACTAGGCTAATGATCAGTTTGGAGACCTGAAAATATTTTTTACAATTTGGTAGTGCTGCAATACAGACCTGATTTTTGATCTTGTTTTTAGATAAGTAAAACCTGGTTATGTTAAAATGCTGCAAGCTACACAGGCTCTGATACCACTGGCAGATCAGAAACATCCAACTAAATGAATCACAGTATCCCAAGGGATTGTTCATGTAAGGAGATGTTCTACATTTCACAAACCTTATGAGTTGTTGTGACCGATCTTTTCTACCTCCAGTAGGATATAAAGAAATAGGCTAAGACAGCACCCAGATTCCTTTAGCAAGCTTGAGGGTCTGAAGGAAATAAACTTTCCCACCCATCCTCAGCTTTAAAATGCTTAAGCCACCAAAGCTTTCTTAGCTGTGTATAAGCAGCATTATTTAATAAACCATTCAATTCATAATTTAGCTTTATTTTCACATGTGGAGGAGCTACGTTGTCTTAGCTCACAGAAAACAAATTAGACTGTTACACAAATCATTCAGCCTTGATCAGACCAACCTGTATGATAAGAACAGATGAGATCTGGGTTTGTGCAAGTTTTAAGGTGAGGTGAATCCTGTAGGCCCTTTGAATTTTAATTGCAGAGATATGATGATATGCAGCTGCTGTAAAATAAAGAAGGCTTTTCTTTTGTTTCTGTTCTGAAATCTGTAGAAAGAAAACAAAACAAGGAACACCATTAATTTTTGTACTCTGAGGTATCTGGATGTTCACACAAAGAACATAGTACACAGCAATATACTACTAGGTACTGGAAAATCACCTCAGAATTAAGGAAGCTACCTCTCTGCAGTACTAGGTCTCTAATCTAAATGATTACAGAGAAGTGATTGTGAGCAACAACATCAATACATAGCAGAGAACAATTTCACTGTAAGCCTGTGTGTGCAGAAGTATCAGTTATAGGCAGGCCACAAAGATCTCAGAAGCTAAAACAACATCCAGTAGTGAAAACCTACTTCAGTTCTAAAGGATTGTAAGAAAAGGCTCAGACTGTGTTTCATCTATTCTGACCTGCCCAATACCCAAAGCAGACAACAAGAACTTGATTTCAACACCAAGAAATCAAGTTTTCCTCTCCTTGCCAGTCAGAATTAATGGTAAAACAGCTCTAGAGATACTTTACATCCATAGCATAGTTTTAATTTGAATAATACCAACCTTTTTCCTGACTAAATAACCACGGATAAGTGCTTGCAGTTTGATGACAGCTCTTCTAGTCTTATTGTATTTCATAAATTGAAGCCTGCCTTCTTGCCAAGCCCGCAGATGTTTCTGGATAATTACAGCAGCAGCTTTTTGTTGAACATATTTCCTTCTTGCCTTGAAACCTCTATATGTGTTTTGGATCAGACATGCAGCCTGGTGCTTCTGAAAAAGATTTTAAAGAATATATTGATAATTAAACTTTTGTTCATTCATGTCAGGATCAATATACACTTATATTTAGTTCTAGGTGTTTTTTTCCATCATAAGAACAAAAAAGGAATGAGAAATACAAGTAAACTCACACAGTACCAGTTTATATAAAATGGACTTTCACAGTTTGGAAGGTCTTTTCACTTACCTAAATGGGGTGAAAATACAGGCCTAATCTTTTGCAAGCAATAAAGCCAGCAGAAAATTTGGCATTTTATTTTGGTATTAGTATACAGAGGGCTAATTCAACAATTGGAATTGTTCAAAACCAAGAATCAACCCTGTTACTTTGAGCAAAAACGGACATTTGGTATTTTGAAGATTGAAGAGCTTTGATTTGAACAATTTCCTCTCTGGTTCTACCTTTTCTATGCTTCTGCACATTGATGACAAAAATCACTCAAATACATTAAAATTTTTTAGAATAACCATGGCATATTAGAGTGCAAGTGAAAACATACCTTTCTTAGAAGTCTCCTAGCCCTGTACTGCCTGTATGCCAGCTGAATCTTTACTGCAGCACTCTTCATTGCCAGGAACTGCTGCCGAACCACGCGCACAGTGAGGGTCGCTCTCCAGGCTCTTTGGATGGTAAGTGCACTGGACTTCATTTTCAAAAACCTAATGTGGAAATGCATTTTTAAGTAAGAAAACAGTGATGGTTTATGAAATCATTTAGATAGATACTGGAAAAGCAGAGCTGATATCAACCAGGTCTTGGAAAATGGGAATAGCCAGCAATGTGGGCAGGAGGACTGATTTTAAACAGAAGACGCTTCCTGTTTTTCCACAGGAGGTATTTCCCTAACTTCTGGCAAAGGAGGCTGGGGAGGGACACAGCAGTCTGAAAGGCACTGGACAGACTGACATACAATAGGTCCATAAAAGGGTAATAACAGGGACAGGCAAGGATGTTTAAAAAGCAGGGACGCAGAGGGAGGACCTTGTATCCCTGAACAGCATCCTCTACTGCTACTGGCATTGACACAGTTCATGAGATGAGCTACCAGGCTGATTTCATAGCAAAATAAACATAAACCAGTTTAACTATTCCACTGTGGATTAAAATGAAATAGCTTTTCAACCCATGAGTTGTATGCTACAATTTTAACAATATGCAGAACATTTTTCTTGTAAAACACAGGGAAGTGAAAAAAAGATCAAGGCCTAGTCTTTCTAGAGCCCAATAAGCAAAATTTAAATCCATGGAGGAGCTTCCATTCCAGAAAAACGATTAAATATAATGAAAATCTTGTGCAAAAAACAACCCCACCTGCACCAACAGGGTTATACTCATGCATGTCACATGGATGCTGCAGGGGCAGAGCCTGAGAACCTAAAGAGTGTAGTGCAGCACTAAATAATTATATAATAAAAGCTTTGATAAGTAGAGTGATTTCTCTCAGATTCAGTATTACCGAGTGCGCAGCTGTTGGGTTCTGAAGCGACTCTGGATGACAAGGGCAGCTCTGAGCACAGACGCGTATTCCTTTCGTGCCTTGTAACCTCGGAACCAGGCTTGGATGACTTGTGCTGCTCTCATTTTGCTAACCCACTGCCTGGCTTTAAATCCTCTGTATGCTGCCTATTAGAGAAATAAAAATAAAACAAAAATAAATCAGAACTTTTAATGGAATTAACAAAATTAAAAGGAAAAATATCACATGAACAGGAACAACTTCTAGGATTTCTATCTCTAAAGTACTACAAATATTTAATTTCTCCCAACTAGACAATGTTTTCAAAAGCAAGTGAAACACACTCAGGGAAATACCACAGATGCCACTCTTTAATATTAATCTGCAAAAATAACCATATTGTGAAGAAACAAATATAAGAGAGATTAAAAAACGCAAACAAACGCTCAACAAAAGCCACTTTTATGACTACCTGAATGGTAATGGCAGCTCTTTTCATTTGATGGAATCTGTGTTGCTCAACATTTCGCATCCGATGGGCTCTGTAGTGCTGCTGTATTAACACAGCAGAAGACTTGCACCGAAGGTATTTCTGTCTCTGAATAAATCCACGGAAAGATGCCTTCAAAGAAAAAGACATAAATTTGGAATATTTTACTTGCATCACAACAGCTGGGAATGTTAGCATATTTCTATGTACAGCTGTACTCACTGGCTTGTTATAAAAACAACAATATAAATATACATATGCCCAATTTCAAAATTCATTCTTTTTTTCTACCTTTTAAGGAACGTAACTATATTTATATTGTTCAGGATGTATAAGTTAAACATTCAGAAAATAACTAGAGCAGCTGCCAATCCCCCCAGAACACAGAGGTGAGGAAAGCACACCTGATTTGTATCAGTTAAGTAGAGCATGTGGTCTCCAACAAGAGAGTAAAACCAACCTAAGAAATTCTCAAAGAATCCTAGAATGGTTTGGGTTGGAAGCGACCTCTAAAGATGGTCTAGTTCCAACCCATCCAACAGGGACAGGGATGCCACCCATTAGATAAGACTGCTCAGGGCCACAAATGAGAGATGATTTATTTCCCCTTCTTCCTTGATTTGGGGGAATTTCCCTCCTTAAATTCCTCTTCAAAATCTTAGTTAGGCACTTAGATTAGTCTAAGGCCAATTAGTAAACCTAGGAGGACTAACATGATTGATTTACTCGTGCCTTCCTAAACATGAGTCCTGAAGAACGTAGCAATCATTTTTGCCATTTATGTCACTTTATACCCACTACCAGTGCCCTCTCATACAATACATGAAAGCAGCTTTCATTCATATTCCCATCAAAGAAAACATTCATTAAGCCACTAATATTCAGAGGTGAAATTCAGCTGTCTTAAAGAACCTTATTTCTGTGTACTGTGGTAGTAAGCTTTATATATCTGCCCTGTAGTACACTTCAGAAACTGGTTTTACTGTAGCTTTAAACTGTGGTTTGCAAGAGCAGTAAATGTTTAAAACATCTACAAATGAAAACAAAAATACACCAAAAATACATCCAGTACTATTCATTCAAAAGTACCTGAAGTTTTATTGTGCTTTCTTTAATTTTGTGAAACCTCTTCCTTTCGATGTATCCTCTGACTGCGGCCTGCACAAGGATAACGTTCCTGCGGGTTTGTAAATAAGTCATTCTCTGGTGCTTCACAGTCAGGTGGGAGCGGTAGCGCCGCTGCAGGACAACTGCTGCTCTTTTATAGCTCTTATACTGTGATTTACATTTCTGCATTAAGTAATAGGATTGTAATGTAACAGCTGCTGCTCTGAGTTGCATGTATTTTCTACGCTGCAGAGCCATCTGAAGAAAAGACTGAATCTTTCTTGCGGCTCGTAGCTGCCTTGCTGTTTTTCTTGCTTTCACAGCTCGGAAGGCAGACTGAATAACGACTACTGCTTGTCTTTGAGCCAAGTACTCTGCTCTCTGTGAACGAGCCCTAAGACATGATCTGTACCACCTCTGGACAGCAACAGCTGAGCTCCGCATCAGCATGTAGCGAGTCCTTGCTCTTTGGCACCGGAACATCGACTGGATCGTTATTGCTGCCGATTTCTTTACAAGAAAGCGTCTCCTCTCCATGCGCACGCGTAGGAACGATTGAATGCGCCATGCAGCAACATTGACTTTATACCACTGCCTGGCTTTCATAGCACGAAAAGCAGCTTGAAGGCAAATGACAGCCTTTCTTATTTCTGCATAATTTCTCATGGCAGCTTCTCTTGCCATTTTGGCTCTGAACCTCTGCTGTGTGACTGTGGCAGCCCAGCGCAACTGTTTGTAGTACCTACGTTGTATATACATGCGATAACTAGACTGTATTACAACTGCTGAAACATGCAGGATTTTCAGTTCCTGCCGTGCCTTCATGCCTCTGTATGCTGCTTGAATAACAAGAACAGAATTCTTCATTGTCAGATACTTCTTGCGTTGGTTCTTTCCTTTCAAATAGGATCGATAGTAGTTCTGAATAACCATAGCTGCATTTCTCATATTCTGATAGGCCCTTCTATCCCTGAGCATTCTGTAGGCTGCCTGTATTGTACTGGCAGCTAAATGCATGTGCTCGAGACTCCTCCTCACCCTGACACCTCTGTACACAGCCTGGATGAGAATAGCTGCTCTGCGGAGAGAGTGATATTCCAAAGCATGCTGCCTTGCCAGAGCCAAAGCTCGGTACCTTCTCTGAAAGACAAGAGTAGCTGCTTTAAGAGAGAGGTATCTCTGACGTTCCCTGAAGGCTTTAAAGTTTTTCTGAACCACAGTCGCAGCACGGTGCATTTCTCGCTGCTGTTTTCTTGCTTGCATGTCTCGGAAAGCCCTCTGGATACAAGTTGCTGCTTTCTTTAATGAAGTGTAATGCTGTACAGCAGTTTTCCTGAGCCTATGGGCTCTGTACCTCCTCTGTATCAGCTGGGCTGCCCACTGAACTCTTCTGTAATGGGAGTACTGCCTGTACCTTCTGTAGTTTCTCTGTATTGTAAGTGCTGCCTCATGTTGTCTCTTCAAGAAGCACCTTGTTTTCATTCCTCTGTAGGCAGCTTGAAGAACTAAAACAGAATTGTACAGTTTTAAGTACTTTTCTCTCTCACGCTTCCCTTCCCTGTACGCCCGATAACGTTGCTGTATGATTACTGAGGCCAGCCTGAGTGTTTGATAAGAAGTGTAAATTTTACGCATTCTTAACATTGCTTGAATAACTGTAGCAGCTTGATGCATTTTCTGCAGTTTTTTCCTTACCACAAATCCTCTATAAGCAGACTGTATGATAACAGCAGCATTAAGGAGAGAGAGATATTTTTGACGCTGAACTTTTCTTAGTTTTGTTGCTCTGTATTTTCTCTGAATTACAACAGCAGCTGACTTAATGGAAAGAAAACGTTTTCTTTCAAGAGAAGTTCTAAACCCTCTTTGAATAATCACAGCCGATTCATTCATGGTTCTGATGAGCCTTCTTGTTTTCATACCACGGAATGCAGCCTGGATGCGTAGTACAGCATTTTTCATAATCGTGTACTTGTGAACTTGTGCATCTCTCTCCTTACAAGCACGGAACCACTGCTGAATCTGCCTCGTTGCAAGCAGCAGCTTTCTGAAATCTCTCTGTTGTTTATGCATCCGATAACAAGACTGGATTATTGCTGCTGACCGGTGCAAAGTTTTTAAGTCTTGTCGGACTTTCATGCCTCTGCAAGCAGCCTGGAGGATAGTAACAGACTTCTTTAGTTCCAAGTACTTCTTGCGTTGTACTTTGCCTAAACAAAATGCTCTGTACTGCCTTTGAATTCTTATTGCTGCCATTCTCATTGACTGATACTTTATGCTCATGCAATGCATCTTAAACGTGGCTTGGATGCAAACAGCTGCTTGGTGCATACAGCGAACCTGTCGCCTCACTGTTACACCTCTGTAAATCGCCTGCACTTTGACTGTGGCCCTTTTTAAAGACAAATATCTCTGCCTTTGACACTTAGCCTGAATAACTGCACAGTAACGCCTTTGAATGGCTATAGTTGCAGATCTAAGTCTTTCATATTCCTTCTTGACCAGGTAAGACTTGAAGGCAGCTTGTATAGTTGTAGCAGCTTTGTTTAGCTTGTTCAGTTGTTTCCTCACAGTCATCCCACGGTAAGCAGACTGCAAGACTAACACAGCTGCCTTGGTTTTTAGATAAATGGCACGCTGGGTTTTTTTCATACAGTAGGCTCTGTAGTATTTCTGAATCACCAAAGTGGCTTGTCTCAGTTTCTTGTATTTTAGTTGATTTACGTGCATTCTGTAATAGGACTGAATGATTGTTGCAAGATGATGTTTCTTCTGAATCGTTTTTCTCACAGCTTTCCCCCTCCATAGTGCCTGAAGACGCACAGCAGCGTTACGCAGCTGGACGTATTCTTGCCGTTGTCTCTGGCCCAGAACCCTGGCTCTGTAGTGCCTTTGGATGGTTAGCACAGCGTGGTTCACGAGCCTGAATTTCTTCACAGCCATGAATTTTCTGAAGGCAGACTGTATCCTAGTAGCAGCAACATGCTGTCTTTGAATCTGCTTCCGTACCTTCCAGCCACGAAAAGCTGCTTGTAAAGAAAGCACTGCTGCTCTTGTCATTAAGAAGTCCAGTCTTTGCCTCTTACCAGCCTTACAATTTCTGTACCACCTCTGAATCACAACGGCGGCCTGAACCATTGCCTTGTGTTTCACTCGTGCAGCATGAGCTCTAAAAGCAGTCTGAATTTTAACAGCAGCTCTGTATTCAAGTTTAAGCTTTTTGCGTGTTTTATGACCTCTGTAGGCTGCCTGTAAGCACACAGCTGCTTTTCTAACTTGCAAGAACTCTTGCCTGTGACACCGGGTCTTTCTGCAGGCACGATAACGTTGTTGAATGACAATTGCAGCACTATAGATACTTAAGTACTGTTGCCGGTCCCTTTTCATTCTGTAGCAGGCCTGAAGTAATATTGCAGCCTCCCTCCACCTTTGTATTTGTTTCCTGACAAGATAGCCTCGAATTAGAGCCTGAATTCTTATGCAACCTCCCTTCAATTTCCTATAATCTTCTTTAAACTGAAGAGCACATCTCCCAGAGCGATACCTTCGCTGCACATAAAGCGTTGCTTCCCTCAGTGCACAGTAACGCTTACGGACTTGCCTCATTTTTGCAAGAGCTTGAATCTTCACTGTGACATGTCTCAACTTTTTAAATCTCTTCCGGGCGACATAGGCACGGAAACTGGACTGAATTTTGATCACAGATCTCAACACGCGAGCCTCTCTCCTGGCTTGCATCCCTCTGTAGGCAGACTGGAGAATAATGGCAGCCAGGCGCACCCTCTGGAAAGCAGCAGCTGCATTTTTAGCAGCCAAGTGAGCCCTATACCGAGTTTGAATTACACAAGCAGCATTTTTAATCTCTTTGTATCTTTTTACTTGTTGGTATTTTCTCACGTGTGACTGCAATGTAGTAACGGCTTTTTTTAATTGCAGAAATCTTTGTTTCTCATGTTTCATTCTCCACAGCGATTGAATAACACATGCTGCTTTTGCTTGTCTGTACAGCTCTCGTGCCTTCATGCCTCTAAAAGCAGCTTGGAGAACTATCACTGCTGCACGCTTTTGCAAATAAGACTCTCTCTCAGCTTTCCCCAGTTTATGAGCTCTGTAGTACCGCTGAATTGTCACTATTTTTGCCCTATGCTCCTGGTAAACACATCTGGCCAGCTGACACCTGTACCAAGCCTGAATTTTGATAACATTTTGCTTAATATATAGATACTGCTTCAGGTCTCTGTGCATCCTGTACCAGGACTGTATGACAAGGGCAGCCCTTCTTTTCTTAGCCAGTTTTGAAGTATGCCATTTTCGGAAAGAACTCTGAATCACCAAAGCTGCTTTAATTTTCTGTTCAATTTTGTATTTTCTCCATCTTCTGAATGCAGACTGAATAGTAAGTGCTGAAGACTTTATGATTTTGTATCTTTGCCGATCTATTTTTGCCAACTTAGCTGCACGCAGATGTCTCTGAATTGTAACAGTAGCCCAAACAATTCGTTTATATGCGGCAACAGACTTCACCATCCTTATCCTTGCTTGTGCAAAAATAACACAATGTCTTAGCTGTAAATATCTCTTCCTAGCAGAGTATCTCCTCCAATAAGCCTGCAGGTAAAAAAAGAAAGAATTTAGTATTTTCTTCATAGTATATTGAGTTAAGCATGAGTGAGGACTGTCATCTTCAGACTTGATAAGATTTCTTATTCCTACTTATCAGAACCACACAGTATTCAGAATCGGAAAGACCCGCAAAGATCAAATCCTATGCTTGAGTGAATAGCACATACCAGGATCAAACCTATGACTTTGGTGTTATTAGCACCATGCTCTAATCAACTGAGCTCATCTCTGGGTCTTAATCCCTAGGAAGGTAAATCCAGAAATCTATATTAAAAAAAAAAACAACAAAGAAAGCAAAACCTAAATATTTGTATGATTGCTTTTTGAAGCTTTTTAAATTCTGGGAAAAGGCTAAATTTACCCTGGCAATAACAGATTTCCTCTTAAACTACTTGATAAATCATCAATTCTTTAATATCCATTCTAAAAAGTCTTAGAAGTGCAGTATTTATCTTTGGGTAATGGTGGCTAAAGTATCTTGAAAAATTGAATTAACTGCCCAAACTACCACTGCCATGTCTGCCACTCAATATGCCCACTGCAGGTGATATAACACTAGGAGAGTCATTTAAATTTTTTTTAAAAGCTTCTTTAAGTAAATGTTCAGTAGCTGCAAAGAAGAAAACCAACACAATCTGATCAGTTCTTACACTGACTGTTTAAGACCCCGTGTTTTAATGTTTATGGTATTCCAAAATATAGACGGAAGGAATAATTGTTAATTTAATAGCACATTACCATCTTTCCCTGGAGAGAAAAACTTAGTAAACCTCTCAAA
Organism: Platysteira castanea; assembly: GCA_013397175.1. Taxonomy (NCBI): domain Eukaryota; kingdom Metazoa; phylum Chordata; class Aves; order Passeriformes; genus Platysteira; species Platysteira castanea. The sequence continues at coordinate 1,261,817 of VYXC01008615.1, read as the reverse complement.
AGCAGAGGGGAAAAAATAATAAAAAAAAGTATTACATTTCATGGAAGCATTAATTCTGCAAGCAGCACAAGTGCTCCTCAGCAAGGCTATTTCTTAGAGGTTTCAGGCTGTTTCCTTGCTGTGTAATCTCACTTTAGATTGTATTACCTGAATGACTGTGGCAGATTTATTTCTGGCTTGCTCCAGCTTTGTGTTTTTCAGATTGAAGAGAGTCATCCTGGCCAAGTATCCTCTCCAATGCTTCTGGATGCAAATGGCTGCATTCTCCTTCCTCAGGATGCGTCGGCGAGCCAAGAAGCTCATTGCAGATTTTTGAATTATCCGAGCAGCTCTGTCTCTTTCCTACAAAGAGTAAATTTCCACTGAACATTAGCTATGGAATTTTCACTCAAATTTTTAATTTGAATAACTATCTAGAGCAGTTTCATAAAAATATAGTACATATGTGCACATTGTAATATTAATTATTAAAAACAATGCCTTCAATGTTTAAAGGGTTTTGGTTTTGATTCCTTCTCCCCTATAGGATCTTTACTATTAGTTATTTCAAAAGAGTTGTAAAGGCACTGTTTTGTCACTCTTATTAAGGTTGTGTAGATTTTATAAAGTAAAGAAACTGGAGATGAAAAATCCCAAATACAACCTCTGTCCCCTTCTACACCACAGAGTGTTAAAATATTTCACTTGAACACTGTTATAACATCAAATAATATCTAACTTAGTAAGACACAGTGGTGGCATTTATGAACCTCAAGAGTGTGAGCTTTGAAACCCTCACAAGATCTGGTATAAATACCAGAAAATCAAGATACAGAATATCTCAACCCATGAAATTCAGTTCAAAAGACTGGTGAAGCTTAGCTCCTTAAGAGAAGTAGTAAATCCATGCAGAAGTTTAATTACTCCTCTCATCTTGTAGACATTGACAGGGATTAACTACTCCTTTCTGTTTTAAGGAAGCAGTGCAATTATTATATTTGAAATATTGGGAAAAGAGTTTAAGGGGTGACACACGAAAAACAACAGTAGCCTTTAAACACCTGTAATTACTTCAGAAGGCTAAAAGCAAAGTGAAGTTTAGTAGATTACACCACCAAGAAGGCCACATATTTTGATTCTAGAAATGGCACTCATTGGTTTAAATGCCAATATTATTCCAATAAACCTGTATTTTCCATTGAATTTATATTCTCTATTTTTTCCTTAATGTAGAAGCTATGAATATTGCACAAGCAAAGAGTACCTGAGAGAGTTTCAGTTCCCTTTTCAGCCTGTAGTTCCTCCAAGCAGCCTGAATTAATCGTGCAGCTCGAGTTTCTTGGCGCAGATCGAGAAGCCGTGAACACAGAAACGACAGGTAGGTGATAACCACCTACAGAAACACAGAACACAGCAGGGTAAGGGACAGCTGGACAAAAGAGCAGGACACATTCAAGGAGGGCAGAACATGTTTATACCACCTCCAAAGGCATTTTACCTTCTCATCAGGAATTGTATTTGACATGTCTGCGTGATGAATCATTGCTGGTATCCCGCCTAGGTCAGAAACTGCAGCATTGATCAGCTGGAAGTTTTGCTTTTCATTGTCCAGGAGTTCCTTGTATAGGACTGAAGGAGTTACAGCTTTGTAAAGACAAAACATTAATCAAATCAAATGGTGCATGAAAGAAATAGATCTAGCATGAACTTCTGTGCATCAAATAACTCACTTTGATCAAACATTTCTTCCACAACATTTAGAGAAGTGTCAGACTCAGACGAAGAGGAGGAGTTTAGTCCCACTGTAACAGTTCTCGAGCATTCTACAGTTTGAGTTGTCCGTTGGCACACAGCTTCCAAAGGCATGTAACAGGGGTGATAGTGATGAATCAAATGGCATAATACTCTGCCATCTGAGAAACACACTGTGAAATTGTCCACCTGTTAAATAAAATAAAATACAAATCCACTGAATTTTTTCTTACTAGTTCATTGGTATAAACTGGATATGAATTTCTTCTCTTGTACCTTTAAATGTGACCTAGTGCAAATTATTTTTTAACAAAAAAATTAGGTAGCTAGTGCTTCCTTTGAACATTTACTGTAAAGTGACATACAGCTGTGACAATCCAGAAACAAAAGAGGTGTCAGTACAATGAATGTACAAGGGAAACATTTAAGAAATCAATCTTTCTACAGCAGGATCCCAATTAAACTTCTATAGATACCTTCACATCAGGTTTTTCAATGCAGAAATAAGTTCTGAATTTGTGTCAGTCCTAAGTGCTCTGTTTTACCCTGCAGAAAGACTAGCAGCTGCTACTGTATTCTGACCAGTCAGGTCTCCGACCAGGGCTTCCCTTCTCAGAATGAGCAAACATATCCCTTCTAAACAAACATCTCTGAGGAGATGAACTGACCTTTCCCAAACATTAGTTTAATTCTCATAGTTCTTATAAACACTGAAAATGCTATGCACAAATACTTCTAAAATGAAGGCTCATTAAAAGTCCACAAACAATTCCCATTCCAGCAAAAAATGTTCTATTTTTGAAAAGCATTTCTATGTACAAGACTAACTGGAAGGGGAAATTTTTTTGCTCAGATTTTTTTTTTTTGTAGCTAAACTCACAGAGTGATGGCTGTTTCAAATCAGATTAAACAAAGTCCAAGAGGATATTTACAAATATTACCATTTACTTCTACTGCATATTTGATAGTTTGAAGAACTCTGCTGTGTAAAGAATTATGACGGCACAGGGTGTACGTGTTGAAGTGTACACAAAACTCTTTACCTTGATATTGTAAAATCCACAAACAGCATTAACCCATGCCATCAGCAGCTTCACATTTTCACTGTAATTCTGAGATGAGAAGTCACTACTGTCTTCTGGTACTCTAAAACCAGTTGCAAAAGTCTTGATGGCACCCAATCGTGCTTTTCTCTTGTGTGTGTTCTTCAAAAACTCAATTTCTTCTTTTAAGTGTTCCACATTCAGAAAAACATCCACCTGTCAAGAAGAAAAACAAAAAAATGATGTGTCAACAGTCTTCACATGTTGGGCATTACAGCCACTGGATGCAGAGCTATAGACACGGCATTTTAAAGAGAAACTATGCTCACTTTAGCAGTACCTGCCACACAATCAGTAGTAGATAATCTGGATTTGCCAGCATAGGTGGCAGATAAAAAACCCTAAATCTACCCTTCCCACAGTTCTGTGTAGAACAGTTACTGCATTAGTTAATAGTTGGGAGAAACAGGGAAATTCCCCAAAACAGCCTGTGTAATTTCAAAGTGATCTCAGAGGAAGCAATTTGAGTCCTGCCTGCATTTCCAATGAGCCCATGTACCAATCCTCCTCTTTTAAGGGATTCCAAAAGGACTTGAGCTGGTGTTGTGATGGAAGAAGATTTGGAGAACAAATAGCATATCCACAGGGTTTGGATAAAACCACTGCTCATTGATATTATTTCTCTAATCAAAAGCAATGCAAATGTTACACATGCATCAGAACTAACCGAAGGAAGTTAACTACTTAATAGTGTAACAGTACTTAAGAAAGAAAATAATTTGATTTTTATTATATTGTTCTATCTTAGTGATAGTTCTGTGGCTAAAGTCTTTAATATTCTCACTTTACATATACTTAATCGCACTTAGATTCTTTACTACCTAGTGGTGAAATTCCACCTTAACTTATCTTGTTTTGCCTTCCATACATCACGTTCCTTCCAACTGGACTTGTCAGTAGGACATTCATTTTTAAAATACTCTCTGACTCAAGTTAACTCTTAAAACAGTCTTAAGAAAGTTATTTTTACCGTCTCTACTAACTTTCAAAATGCCATTGTAGTAATGCCTAAGAAACCTTCATTCTTATTTCAAGAACGTTTCATCAAATTGACTGCTTCAGACAAAACGAAGAAAAAAGTAGAAGAGCTACAGTTTCAGAGATTAGTCCATAATTGTCTATCAGTGTAACCTCAAAATGCTCTTTTCAGTTAGTAAGAGTCCACCTTGATCAACATTGTTTTAAAGATCAATTCTATTACTATACAGCATAAACTCAGAAGTTCAGTGTTTTCCAAAAACGTGAATGAATGTGTAAGAAAAAGCACAGTTAAAATGCTATCCAAGCTGTATTGTTAGAGAACAATTCGCAGTTTAGTAAAGTTCACATGGAACTTTAAATACACAAAGCAAATAATTTCAGTCTAAAATTTCATTAGTAGAGGCTTTCACAGACATCAAATATTCCTGAAAAGACTGGTGTTTTCATTATTCCTCCATTGTAACTAGCAAAAACCAAACAAAATAAGCAATTGAATTGTACCTGGAAGGCAAAGACAATTTTCCACAGCAGTGCTAACGTTCGTTCCCTGTGTCTATCCACAATATCCCTGGAGTCAATTGAAGCACCTATCAAATGAAACAAGGGATTAAAATGTGCACTAGTTATCTGATGCACTTAGAATAAATAACCCTGGTTTCTAGGCCTTACCACTTTCATCTTTCAAGTGCACTCCTTGCTCTTTAAGGACATTAAGAACAATATCAACATTATGCATCTTCTGTAGCCGACTTATTGCAGGAACTCTCAGTTGTTTTGAAAGACTCCAGTTTTTGGTCAGAAGCTCCACTGTTCTCCTAACAAAGGTAATTGCATGGTTTAATGCCTCTGATGAGCTCATGTTAAGTACTATATAAAAGAAAATAAATATTTCAAAAGAATTCTGTATCAACGCACACAAGACGAATGCCACATTGTAAGTCCACAGCCAGGTTTGTTACAGCAAAATCAAATTCATCAAGCGGAGTTTGAATATGACTGACAGGCAGTCCTAAGAAACCCAGATGGCGGGAAAGGTCACCTTCACCACTCAGGAAGTCCCGGGAAAACGCAAGCAAAAGGTCTTTGCTAGCCTAAAATTGAAAAAAAAAAAAAAATCTTTTTAAAACACTACAAAATAAACACTTTAAAATAAAAACACTACAATATTTTTCAAGAAGAGTACAATTCTCATCCCATGTACCTCCCAAATTACATTTCATATTTACTTGTCTAATTCTCAAAATTATGTATTTTTTTTTTAATTATTTTTAGTAAGTCACACAGCTTTAACTTTTGTCAGATTAAAAACAATGAAAAAATACTACACTGAGTCTTAGGACAATACTGGAGAGAGACATCAAATCACAGCTTTCACCTTGAACTCTGCATCCTTACAAAAGAGGCAGGGGTCATGGTCAATCATTCTGGACCGTTTGGCACAATCCAGAAAGCAAACCAACAGCAACAATTTTTTCAGTGTGAACTTTGACAAAGCTTCTTCATGACCTAAAATGATAGAACTCAGTAAGTGATAGTTAAAAAATTAAGTGCAACAAATAAGTTGGTTTTGGAAGCAGTCATTACCTTCCCGGTAAAGGTGAGGCACAGTGGGATGTCTGTATTCAGCTGCAATGTCAGGGTTCCAAAGCAAGCGATTAAGGATAAATATTGCTAAACCCGTAACATCACTATTACTCTCCAAAGCTATCAGCTCTCCATAAATAGTCTAATATGAAAGAAAGGGAAAAGAAGCAGAAGTGTTAAAAATTACCTTAAATACTAAGCTATTTTTTGAAAAATATAAGTTATTGAATTTCTAAAAGGATAAACGGCAATTAGTCTCTAAAAATCAAACAGTTTTGAACTGAGTCATTGAAAGGTAAAGCCAAAGGAAATTTCAGAAGATCTAATCTCTTTTCAAAACATGTATGATCATCTATATCTGAGAAATCAATCAGAAACTTCTTTAAGACAACCACATTCTTCTCCAGTTTAGTAAAGTGAAACGGATAGGGAAATACTTTCGTGTTATTGGTCAGGGAATTAACTTTCAATTTCCTTGATTAAATATTTTCCTTCCTAATAAGGTAATGATTTTTTAAAGCATTGGAACAATTTAAAAGATACGCATCACGGTATAACTGAATTGAATCTACCTGAACTAGTATGACAGAAAATACAAAGAAACCCAAAACAACCTCTACTAAAAATATTGCTAAATGCCCTTTAAACTTAGATCATAGATTATAGACTATACATAGTGCACTTACCTCCAGACCTATACGCAGCCATAAAGGGTTGTAAGATAAAAGCCAATTAAGGATTTTCTGCCTTTCTCCTGCAAAAGAGCAATTTAATTTTCAACATTAAATCCAGCAGACATTTCATATTAATGCAAAAATTTCTATTAACCTATTTCAGATTAAACAAACTGAGTGTGTGAATAATCCTTTCCCTACTTACAAGAGGACAGAATGCCAGGTTTCAGTCCTCTTACCTATGTCTTTCCAGAGGTGCCTGTCCCTCCGGACCAGCAGGCGCCTGGTTTCGATCTCCACCTCGAGTCTCTGGATGGCTTTAACCATGGTTTCGGAGGTGAACAGGCGGCAGGCCTCGCGCCGCAGCCTATTCAGCTTACGGCGAGCTGTGTACGCTTTAAGAGATGCCTCATCTTTCGTGGGGGCCTTAGGAAGGCTCATTTTGTGATGGTTCTCTTCTCCCAAGATAAGAGCAGCTGCGTTTACTGTTTAAACACGCACAGAAAGCATGCATTTACATCTCAAATAAAGGTAGCTTGCACATCTCATTTTTTTTCCCCTCTGTAAGCTGACATTTTGTTATTTTCATTCTGACTAATGATTTATCCTTCAGGAAGCTTGTCAGCTGTTGCACTAAACATATGTTGCCAAGTACAAGAATACTAGTCAAGTATTAAATATAAGAACACTTATTTCATAAGTGAGCAGTGCTAGGAATTCAGTTTTAAGATTACTGGTTCCATCTTCAGTTTTTTCAAATGAAGCTAAAGATAGAGGAAAAAAGCAGGTTATCCTTTTAGTAAAGCACCAGCTATAATGTTTTCCAGCAGGTGGGGATTCCCCACTCAGCACCCACTGAGCAGTGCTACAGCCACACATTCCAGTGCATTCTTGTTGCAGAGCACACTCCCCCATGCAGAGAGCATGGTGTGCTGTGCTTGCAGTGAGCAAGTGAGGCATTCACACATATCAAAAGGGGAAAAATACAACAACATGACCCTGAAAAGGTTTAGTGTTAAATGAGTACTACTACTTGTTAGTGTTTATAAAGTATATAATATAATGCTTAAGAAAATGAGAAGACAAAATTCTTGTACTCTTACCTTGTGAGGTATTTGTTTTCACATTGAAGTCATCTGGAGTAAGTACAAAATTTAACCACCAGGTGAAACCTCGTTGCTGCTTCTCCTTCCAACGTTCATCATAAAACATATTTTTAGCAGCAAAAGGCATTGGGTGCCTAGGGATGACTTTAAAAAAACCCAAAACAAAACATCAAAAAACTTAAGCCTTTGCAGTTTTTGAAAGGTTTGATAACCAATATACGCTTCTTTGTGGAAAGGATTAATGTTTGACACTCAATTTAGCACCATAGCTGAAAAAAGCAGATTGCTAAAATCTTCAGTGACTTGCCGATCAGGGACTATTAAATAAATTTCAACCACAAAATATGGATTGAGCTGTTACAGCACTAGAACGAAGACAAGATATCTAGAACTCAGATCATTTGCAATGGGGCAAACCCAAACTGAAGTGGATTACATCCAGGATTATCTTATAGCTGCATTTTTCAGAGCAGATCAACTTAGTATTCTTAACTCTGCAAAATTTTTATCTTGTTGGGAAGAAATTGTCTCTTCTGAGGTATTCTGTTGTTGCCTTAAAATGTTATCAGATATGGAAGAGGCATTTAACTGATAACCATCAGTAAACTGGGAGCATTACTGTAATGTAGCTTTTACACTTACAGGCCAATCTGGAAGAAAGTAACATTTATCCTAAGCTGATCATGTGTTGCAATCAATTTTTTTATAAGTAGTCAAAACAGATTACAAAAGGTTACATACATTGTTCTACTAGGTATTGATTCATTTTAGGTACTATCTTCTATTTCCTCTCAGTTCTAACCAGTTAGGTCTTACCTGACACCAGCAGTACAATTGTGATACTGCGTTCAGTGTTTTACTAAACATGCAGTCTGCCTACCTGTTTTCAGTGGTTTCACAAATGTCAGGTGTGACTGGGCCAGTCCAGGGACAGGTTTACTAATTCTCTTGGTAGTTTTAGATGCCTTCTGAAGTGAAGAACCTACCAGCATTAACACATAAATAGCAACAGGAAATGTGTCAGTGAAAGTTAAGGCATTTAAGTTCATATCACTTTTAAAGCACAGAACTAGAGTAATTCCCCATGAACCATTCAAAACACCAAGAAGCTCCTGTTGATGGAAATTTACATAAACCATTTTGGCTACAATTAAAGGGGGAAAATGTTCAAGAGAGATAACTGCTCTTGTATGTTACAGTTCTTCCATAACACTAAGGAAATGCAGTGTTTGAATTTCATTATATGGCTAGAAATACTAAGCTAATTTGTACAAACTTTCATGCGAACATGTGACAGGGTGTATTCTATAAACATCTGGGGTAAGAGATATGAATTTTATTCACTCCTTCTCACAGTTAGACAGCTTACTACATTGATACTCAATTCAGAGCAGCCTGACTTGTGTTAGTTTATACATCAAGGCACTAGTTAATAACTATTATCCAACACACAGATATAGGATTTAAATAAAACACAAGGAAAAATGCAGATCCAGGCTTTCTCAACATGGTAAAACAAAGCCTTTTAGCACAATCATATTTTCACATTGATGCCAAAAGAAGGATAAAAATGTATTCTGTTGCAGAGGAGCTGCAGTTGCTGCCTGACAAGATGGTATTTCAGAAATAAAAGATATTGATGATTTTAAAAGGAGAGGAAGGAAGATGTGTGGATGCAGGGAACTACAGACCGGTGAGCCCCACTTCTGTGCCTGGGAATAACATGGAATGGATCCTCATGGAAGCGATGTCAAAGCACATGTAAGAGAAGAAGGTGATTCAAGACAGCATGGCTTTACTTAAATTGTGCCTGACCAGACTGGTGGCCTTCTGTAGTGGAGTGGCTGACACTGTCAACAAGGGAAACCGACTGATGTAATCTACCTAGAGTTCTGTAAGGCTTTCCACATGGACCCACACAGTATCCTGTGCACCACTGGGTGGATAAGGAACTGCAGCCAGAGCTGTGATCCATGGCTGTATGACAGACGGAGGCTAGTGATGAGTGGTGTCCCTCAGGGATCTGTCTTGGGACTGGTGCTCTTTAATACCTTTATCAATGACACAGAGACAGGGATCGAGAGCACCCTTGGCACATCTGCAGGTGACACGAAGCTGAGCAGTGCACGTGACACAATAGACTGGGAGAAGAACTCAGAGAGAGCAGTCCTGCAGAGGAGGACTTAGGGGTTCTGGTGGATGAAAAGCTGGACATGAGCCAACAGTGTGCACTCACAGCCCACAGGCCAACTGAATCCTGGGCTGAGTCAAAAGACAGGTGGCCAGAGGTCAAGGGAGGGGATTATTCCCCTCTACTCTGCCCTTTTTCAGCCCATCTACCTTTATCCTAATGGATTAATAGAAATAATCTGGTAGATAACACACCTTTTTCTGCTGCATATCAACACTTTCAGCACGTTGTTTTTATGCAGACCACCTTAAAAAGCCTGACGTTGAAGTGCATTACTGAAAGCCCCAAATCAAATCCAGATCGCAGAACAGACCATTTAACTGAAGAAAGCAGCATGTGCTATTTTGATCTAAAAGCCATGATGAATTTTTCCTGTTAGTTAAATTTTGCAAATAAATGGATCTTTAAGTTACAGACCCTCATTCTTTTCACATTCCAGAGCATATTTGGAATTGGAACAGTTAGAAAACCCAAGATAAACTAAAATGCAAGCCGTCAGCTTTTTCTGATCTTCAAGCAACAAAGTATTGGCAAAAAATAAGGCAGAGAGGTCTACACAAGGCTGACAACAAGCTAATCGCAGACGGTAAAAAACAGGCAGAGTGAAAAAGACTTAGGAACTTCTTCATTGGGAGGGTGGATAGGAATTATCACAGGTTGCCCAAGAAAGTGGTGGGATCACCACCCCTGAAAGTGATGAAGAGGTGCATGGATGTGGCACCTGGGGTGATGGTTTAGTGGTGAACATGGTGGTGCCAAGTTAATGGTTGGACTCAATGTTCCAAGAGGCCTTTTCCAACCTTCATGATTCTACATTTGAAAATACGTGACAACAGTAATGGAGTCAAACATTCACAATGGTAAACGTACACGTGGCAAATCTTGTGCAGTAAGTTTCCAGAAAATTTGAATTACATAAGAAGGGCTCTGCTCAAGAGCTTTTAGATACTTTTTAGATACTTTAGATACTTTTCCTATTACTGTCATTAACAAGTTTACACAGGAATAAAGTAAATTTGAAGCCAATTACATAACCAAAACTCTAACCTACTATTCAATTTTTTAAAACACAGATACCTCACAAATTGCAAAGGCCCACATTTCAGAGATATGAAATATTGCTGACTGTTCCTAGACAGTTCAGTTTGCTATACACATTTCCTAATCAAAGGCATCTTCTAGAAAATGGTAAATGAAGGAAACACTGCTCACCAGCTTTCTTTCTCTGCCCTGCTCTCTCTCCGTTCACAGGTTTGAAAGCTGATGGTCGTCTGGTCGTACATGTTTGATTGTCTGTGCTAGAGGTAAGAGCTCTTTTTCTTTCTACTTCTTCCATATGCACTGGAGCTGTAACTCTAGTATTTCCTAAATACGTTTCACTTTTCCTCTTACGACATGAGGAAGTTGATCCAGTAGGAGATGAATTTACTTTGTCATTGTGACACTTATTTTCAGATGAAATGGGACCTGTAACTGGCAGCTGTTTTGATGTTTCTGCTTCAGTATGTACAGGTACCACATTAGCACATCCTATTATTGCTTTATTAAGGCATTTTTTAGATTTTGGCTGGCGGGTTTCCACTCTTGTTTCTTCAGTAGCACCAGGCTTACTTTTTATGACAGTGGCAGAAAGAATTGGACGCTTTTTTGTTTGCTCTCTCTGAGATGGATTGTTAGTCTGAGGCTCCTCTGCAGAAGGAAAACTGCAGTGATCTTCCTTGGGTTTATCATAATGAAGTGCCTGTGATTTTACATGATGCAACTCAAAGATTTCATTTAAGTTGTGTTCTATGTGAGCATGCGTTTCTGTCTCTACACCTCCATCTTTTTTCCATTTTGAGGGTAGATATCTCTTAACAACGTAAGTCTCTGTGGTGGATGAGATTAATGCTGCCTCAGGTTTAGGAGTCTTGGACAGTTTATCTGACAAACTGTCCTTCACAAATTGATCAGGTGACAGAACTGGAAAAGGCTGTTCTATTATATCTATATCCACTTGATAATTGTCATTTACAAAAGCATCTGGACTTAAAATTCTCCTTGTACTTAAAACAGGCGCAGAGGATGAGTGTTCTGGAGTGGAAGCTGGTGAGAGAGTAAAATTAAGAACTTCTCCATCATTTGAAATTGGCAGTTGTGCTAATCCAGCAGAACTGGAGGCACTTTCAGATTGCGCTTGATTGTGCTCAGTAACACATTTGTTGATGTTACAGCTGTCTGTCTCAGGCAACAACTCCTTATTTCCAGAGGCACCAATATCCCCAAATGTAGTAGACCTTCTCAGGGCAAGTGGTGTGTGAACAGTATTGCCACGTTCCTCTGGCACTGGTGCAATAGGAGATGGAGGCAGCTGATTTTCTGCGCCAGTAAGAGCATCATTTCCTTGGGATATATTATTCTGCACCATGTTCTGATTCTCACGTGACTGAAGTGGACTTCTAAGTCTATCCACCTTTCGAGAAACTTGAAATGTTTTATTAACATTTTTAGTTTCTAAAGTATTCTTAACTTTTATTGCAGATGTTCCTGAAGAGCTTTTCTTTTTTAATGTATCCCAAAGACTCTTCTGAAAAAGAACCGTAAATAAAAGTTAGTGTGCTGGCTTTCTAAATTCTTCTACATGTAAAAGCAAACATTACTAGCATATTCATTCAAAGTTTAAAAAGACTATAAAAAGAACACCTAATCAAAAATTAATGATATGTTATTTGCAGGCTTGAAAACTGTTCATTTGGTCATGTTTTAGTTTTATTCTTTAAGCTGTAGTGTATCAGTATCTACTATCCAACCCAGCTAAAAAAAGTTGACGAAAATGGGCATTTCCACAGCATCATTTATCACTGAGTTTTGCAGTAATAAAACTGAGTTTTCTAGTAATAAAAAACAATATTTGCATCAGTGATGCCAAAGTGACAGAATTAAGACACAATAAACACACACTCGCCTTTTTCTTCGGGGGCTGCTCAGCAGCACCAAGGAGCACAGCTTGATGTTTTACAACGTCATTAACAACAAAAGTCACCAGTTCTCTGATTTTTCCTTCTTCTAATGGTGTCCATGTGACAGAAACAAAGATTCTTTGTCCTGCCTAGTGGAGAAAAATAAATAGTTAATATCTAGCACTTAGGTACACTAATGTAAAATTGAAGATCAAGTAATTAATCAAACCAGGAGAGGTATATAGAAGTAATATATATTCTGACAACATGAAATGCTAAAAAATTGTTAGATGTTTAAATGTCAGTTTTCCCTTTCTGACACACAAATTTAAGCAACCCCTATCAAAAATGTTGTCTTACTAAAAGGACATATACCTCTTAATCAAACTACAGCGGAAAACAAGGAAGAATACACATAAATATAACACGTAGTAGAAAGGAGAAGGTTTGAGTAAAGGTGAGTAGAGGAAATTACATAATTTTTTGCACATATTAACCAAATAAGTCCTCTAGAGTAATTTTGAGAGAATTATGGTGGGACTCATAATCAGAGGTTGATTTTTAGGACCTTAGCTGACTCTAAACACCAGTGTCAATTTTTTCAGTTAAATGACATGCTAAGATGAGATTTGACATAGAAGTTCTTTGAAAAAAAAGGAGGATACTGCAAATTATCAAGGAAGTCATGAAGCTTTCTATTCATTAATTCCTACAGGAACACGTTATTCAAATACTTTGCAGTGAGACTCTAGCCTGGTTTTATAAGCCCATTGTTGCAAGAGATCTCCAGAGTGTTTCGTCCTCTCTTGCAAACACTCTGGACAGTCTAGGTAATCGTAGCTATATGTTCATAAAAACTATTCTTTAAAAACTGGCATTGATTGGACTAGCCACAGTTTGCATTTCCTTAGGTATCGTAAATGTTTAGTCCTACTTTAAGCATGCTTTGCTCTCTATTGTGCCACTAATTAACGTGCAGAACAATGAGCCGGTATCCTCTTCCCTCAGCCTTTTTCCTACACGTATGTCCTGAAACTTTTTGACAGGTCTCTGTCTTTAAAACAACATTCCCAAAGAACAATTCGTTTCATTTTATTTTTTGTTCCTCATTGCAAACACCTGTTTGAGTCAGGTTGTAGCGCCTTCGTAGCCTTGACAGCCTCTGCCCCGAGGGCCCCCGACCCCGCCACTCCCAGCTGCAGCCGCCGCCCTTCAGGGCGAACCGCGGGACACGACCACAGCACCGACACGCACCGCCCACAGCGGGGCCGCAGCTCTCGGGGCCGCGGCAGCCTCAGATGGCGGGTGACGTGTAGCTGCCCCCGGCCCTGCGGCCGACAGCGCTCCCGCCCGTCCCATCCCGTGTCCCCCGACCCCGCTCCCTGCCCGGTTCCGCGGGTCCCCTCCCGTACCTCCACAAAGAAGCGGCGGTGCTCAATGCTGAAGCCCCTGGCAGCGGCCGGGAAGCGGTCGATGACCACCTCGGCATCATCCTCGTTGGGGTTGTCGATGCCCAGCAGGCGCGTGCGGGAGGCGCCCACACGCAGGCGGCCAAAGCTGAGGAAGGGCGGCCGAGAGAAGTAACTCAGGACCAGCACGGCGGGGCCCTCGTCCGCGTCCTCCTCGCCGCTCCGCACGGCCCAGCGCCGCCGGCCGGGGTTGCTGGCGGGGCTGCGGTCCCCCCGCGCCGCTGCAGTGACGGAGCCCGCGGCCATGGCCGGGCGGGCGCGGGGCAGCGGCTCCGCACAGGCAGCACTGCGCCAACCGCCGCGCGAGCGTTCAAACCCATGGCTCCGCCAATCCCCGCGCGGGTCCCGCCCCCTCGCTCAACAGCCAATCACTGCGCGTCTCGCGAGCGTTCCAACCCGCTCCCTCGCCCCTNGACAGTCTAGGTAATCGTAGCTATATGTTCATAAAAACTATTCTTTAAAAACTGGCATTGATTGGACTAGCCACAGTTTGCATTTCCTTAGGTATCGTAAATGTTTAGTCCTACTTTAAGCATGCTTTGCTCTCTATTGTGCCACTAATTAACGTGCAGAACAATGAGCCGGTATCCTCTTCCCTCAGCCTTTTTCCTACACGTATGTCCTGAAACTTTTTGACAGGTCTCTGTCTTTAAAACAACATTCCCAAAGAACAATTCGTTTCATTTTATTTTTTGTTCCTCATTGCAAACACCTGTTTGAGTCAGGTTGTAGCGCCTTCGTAGCCTTGACAGCCTCTGCCCCGAGGGCCCCCGACCCCGCCACTCCCAGCTGCAGCCGCCGCCCTTCAGGGCGAACCGCGGGACACGACCACAGCACCGACACGCACCGCCCACAGCGGGGCCGCAGCTCTCGGGGCCGCGGCAGCCTCAGATGGCGGGTGACGTGTAGCTGCCCCCGGCCCTGCGGCCGACAGCGCTCCCGCCCGTCCCATCCCGTGTCCCCCGACCCCGCTCCCTGCCCGGTTCCGCGGGTCCCCTCCCGTACCTCCACAAAGAAGCGGCGGTGCTCAATGCTGAAGCCCCTGGCAGCGGCCGGGAAGCGGTCGATGACCACCTCGGCATCATCCTCGTTGGGGTTGTCGATGCCCAGCAGGCGCGTGCGGGAGGCGCCCACACGCAGGCGGCCAAAGCTGAGGAAGGGCGGCCGAGAGAAGTAACTCAGGACCAGCACGGCGGGGCCCTCGTCCGCGTCCTCCTCGCCGCTCCGCACGGCCCAGCGCCGCCGGCCGGGGTTGCTGGCGGGGCTGCGGTCCCCCCGCGCCGCTGCGGTGACGGAGCCCGAGGCCATGGCCGGGCGGGCGCGGGGCAGCGGCTCCGCACAGGCCGGACTGCGCCCACCGCCGCGCGAGCGTTCAAACCCATGGCTCCGCCAATCCCCGCGCGGGTCCCGCCCCCTCGCTCAACAGCCAATCACTGCGCGTCTCGCGAGCGTTCCAACCCGCTCCCTCGCCCCTCCGCCAATCAGCGCGCGGCGCTTCATTTAAACGGTCCGAGCTCGCGGGGCCGCGAGCACTGCGCGTGAGGGTTCCGTGGGGTTGGAACCCGAGTGACAAAACAACGGCGGGCAGCAACTTCCGCCACGAGCGGCTCTCCTCCCACTGGAAAATAAACTAACGGACCAAGCCAAACCAAGATGGATTTCTTTTTTTTTTGTAAATAAATTTAATTTACAAAATATTTTAAAATCAAAAGTAGAATGAGACACACATAAATTTGATGAAAACATCGGCCTCATCTGTTTCTCTTTCAGGAGCTTTAAAATAGAAAAACACACAGAGTACTGTGTTTCCACGCTGTTTAAAAACAAAAGGGGGCAGAAATCAAAGCTTAGCGCAAGGACCCCTGCAAGAAATCCTGTGAAGCACACAATGTTAAGACAAAAGAACTTTACTTTTCCATAGCAAACAAAATTACACATAGGACTGAGTACTTCTACATTTACAGTACACTTCCTAACTTTTCCTTACAGCAAAGGATTTCCCCTAAAAAGACAACTTTAAAGACTTCCATCTAAAATACCAACCTGTACAGATCACATTTAAAACACATTATCTCAATATACCAGTGACAAAATATTGAGTTCTTTTCACCTTATTCTTTCATATAAAAGGACCAACATTTAATCATGATCAAAATGATGATGGATGATTCAAAAAATTTTGTCATTTTAACCTTTAATCCATCAAAACCTTTTTAAACCAAAAAATTTCTTAGGAACCATGAAAAATACCCTGATGGGCTTAAGCAAAGTGACTGCCCTGCATTACATTCTGCCAGTGACACTCTTTGATGCACACGATTAAAAATCAAATTGTTGTGAGACTGGGTTGTAGAGCAAGATCCCACATGACAAGAGTCACAAGGACCTACAGATAAATGGATTCTGCTTCCCGTTAGCCTCAGGCATATTGGAAACACACAGTCTCGATCAGGTATGCTTGTGTGTTCCATACAGAAAAATTTCACACCTTTTTTATGGTTATCAGGGAAAAAAACCCTATTCATCTACACCAGAATTCATTCATAATTCTACATTCATGAACTCCTACACAGAGGTTAATTTAAATTTAAAAACCTGAGGGTCATTTTTTCCTTGCAGTCCGTAACACATTTCCTGTTCGATCAAGCACATTGCGAGGCGACTCCTCGGAAGCATTCTTCAGTTCTGGAGGCTCTTTCACATTCGTTATAGAGAAATAAGCTCAGCTCTTTGATGACACCAAATATACCTTTTGTCATTGTGGTCGGGCATGACCCATCTTTAGGAACAACTTTAGAAACATAATCCAGACTATAGTAGCGCTATATTTTTAAGGAAGCCACAGCCTTACAAAAAATATCTTCACCATTACAATGACTGATGTTCAGCATGAAAAGAATCCATGAGGGATACATCTCTGTAAGAAAAGTGTCAGTGCTCAAAGAGGAAATTCCAATATAAATAAATAAACTGAACATAAACTCCACTAAAAGAATTAAAGGCAGTAGCCCAGTCTACAACCAGAAATTTGTATAGCAAAAAAATATAGAATTTAATGTTTAAACAGAACGAGTGCAATAAGTTCTCAGAACCACACAGCAGTTTGGAGTACCAGCACGGACTCCACTCTTCTTCCCAAAGGTCAGCATGTGGAAGAGACCAACTTTTTGCAATGTGCCACTAAACACTCTATTTAGAGATCTTTTTAGGAGACACCTGCTTCTTCCTTCTTTGGCAATAAATGCTCAACTGATCCAGGGACTGCCAGATAACACATTTATTGTAAATGCCCCCTCCACATTAACAGCACGAGCACTCTCTGATGAGCACATTAAAATGGAGGGAGCAGACACTAAAGAGTTTCAGCCCATGAGCTGTGAGGTGCAGTCCTTTGCCCTTCAACCCCAGTCTTCCTAACAGGAACTATCCTCTATCAAGCAGAAACCAGATTTCTGCCTGCCCTTACAAATTTTCACCTACCGAATGAAGTCCCAGTCCATGAAAATTTACTTTGCTCATATATGAATTTTAAATAGAGGTAAAGCCATAGGAATTATAGCTCATGATATTAAATAAAAATAGAAACTATGTATCTAGCACATAAGCTTTCCTATTGTCTTTCACTGTCATCTGGCAATGATCCAGCCTGACCAGCAGGTAGAAACACTAACTAGCACGGTTCTCTGCAAACAAAAGAACACCAAAGAACTAGTAGGTCATCTTTTCCAGGAATGACTAGTAATTCTGGTCACCCAAACGGCAAAGAGAGAGCTCGTTTTTCTGAAAAACAAGTCCTTTTATAGTCCATTTCTTGCTGGGCATGCACAAACATGGAGCCCTTTGAAAGTTATTGACCTTAATGTTTTCTGAATAAACAACCAAACTAGAGAAAAAGCCATTCTTTAGAGTATATATAAAAGGCACAATTATGAAAGATTTTTTTAAAGGACATTATCAAGTAAATATGCTCCATTTCAGTGTTTTCCTAGAGT
This sequence comes from Platysteira castanea, assembly GCA_013397175.1. NCBI lineage: Eukaryota > Metazoa > Chordata > Aves > Passeriformes > Platysteira > Platysteira castanea. Next base: position 1,244,047 of record VYXC01008615.1, on the reverse strand, counting down.
GCCTTCCAACAGACTGGACTTTAAAAGAAACAATTATTTACCAACCGCTTTGAAGCCACTGTTTTGTCAAAATCCTAAAATACTTATTTCTACTGTAGGTCAGAAAAGACAAGAAATAACAAAGAATTAGGCTTTTAGTCTGAACACTGCACTGACACCACTGATGTTGGGTTACTTTCAACAATACAATAACAAATGCAGTAGAAATCATGTTTCATGTGCACACAAATAATATGAATATGATACACACACGTAGACTTGAAAACTACACATAAACCAGCCATTTTCAAGCCATGGAGTGTAAAGGTGACAGAAATAGTTTTATTTTGAAAGGAGATGAAGGTGGAGTTAGAAAGCAGGAAGGGTAGTACTTGATAGTGTCCTTTCAGAAGGTGGCATTCAATGGCCTTGTTATTGCTGTGTATTTGCCAGTCTTCAGCTTCTTCCCAGATCTATTTACAGCATGTCAGTCTGAACATTCCCAGAGCACAGCTCTAAATTTTACTTTAGAGATACAAACATAGAACAGTTAAACATATGTAGTCCTGTTTTAGAAACTGAACTTTTAAAGTTTAGGACTTCTATTGTGCTTCTTTGGCTAAGTCCTATTTAAATATTGGTAACACTTAAAATTCTATAACTCTGCCACTATTTAACAGCTAACAGAAATCTTTGGTGTGGTTAGGTTAAGAATCCATTAGGGTACAAGCTTCAAAATATGAACATTCAGGCAGTTCTGGCCCCTCTCCTGCAAACTGCTCAACACTGAAGTAGATGATCAACAGAATCTAACACCAAAGTATCTGAATACAATCTAAAATGATCTGTGCCACTTGAGAGTTTGTAGAACTGTGACGATAAGAGAGCTCGTCACCACAACTCCCTTGTGCTCAGGTCATTGAATAAATTTAACAGTTACAATAATACACAAAAACCCAGTTTCCCATTTTAAAGATTCTCTGAGATAATAATTTAAGAATAGGGAAAACTGGGGGGAAATTTGAATCTTAATTCTCATCTTAGTAAGATGGGAATCTTATTACATAATTCTTGTGAGGAATTACTAAGATTATAAAATTACTTCAGATACTCTCTTTGGCATCATATTCACCAAACAAACACAGAATAATTGTTTTTAAAGTAGATTTAAAAGAGAAAGCTTGATGAGGTTAAACTAGGTTAGATTTCATGGTGACACCAGACTTGTAGTTCCAAATGGGCTTTTTTGAAAAACCCTTATGTCTAGTAAAGAAAGAGCTAAAAATAATTAGACATAAAATACTCTAAAGAGTTTAACTTTGGTTTATAAACACAGTACAAGAAAGTGAGAAACAAAACAATTTAATTAGCAACTCACAAGAGATTTATAATTACTGATTTTTTTTTTTAATAGAAATTAAGTACTGTTTTGGAACAGTCTTTAAATTTCTCCTCTATCACAGATAACCTGAAAATGGGTACGTTAATGTGGGACCCTGATATCACGTATGCTCTAGCAAGGATAAACCATGCCAAGCCTTTGTGACTGTTCATGGATTAAAATGACCTTGCAAATACTCCCATTTCTTTCAAAGTTAGAGTGTAGGGTACACTTTAGAAGATAAAGAAGATTGAAAAAGCAAGAAAAAATGCATCTTAAAATTATATAGACCTAAGTGTAGAAAATTAGACAATACCATTGTCTAGATCTTCTCACATTATTCAATATTAGAGGTCAAAGAAGAACTAAGAGGCCAAATTTAGGCAGCCTAATTGTACTCAGGGGGATCATCAAACACCTTGTTTAGTGTCTTCATAAAGTATCATCAATCACTTTTCAGAAGAACCTAGTGCCTATGTTCACTGGCTAGGCTCCAGAGTCCAGCCACCTTTAAAACCCTCCAAAAATTCAGGTTCAAGGAAATTATATATTACTTTCTGTGTGAAACATAATTCAAAGTTTGTGTTTCATAGCCCTGCCTGCCCTTACAAATTTTCATGAATTTTAAATAGTCCTTATTCTTTTAGAATGCTTTCTATTCCACTTAAAATATTAACTCAAAGTGAGATGCAGAAAGGCAAACAACTTTTTAAAATTAATAGACAGATATGTAATTACATTTTCAGCCACTATCCTTAAATGATATTTCAGAGCATTATTTTTAAAAGACCACCTATAAGATTTTTAAAAACTCTTAAATCACAAGAAACACTCTTTCAGTATGCATCAAAATGTGCCTAAATGTTCCAATATTATGTAAACAAATTGTTTTCCCAAAACTATGCAGAAGACTTAATGAGTCCAAATAAAATATAAAATATAAATCTTAGTTGCCGTATCAGCCTTCTGGTGGCCGACGGCTCAGTAAATTAGGTGGAATGTTATGGTCTGATCATGAATGTTCGTTGTTTGAGATATTCTGTACAGTCGGAGTTGTGTCTAGCCCCAGTAAAGTTCCGAGATACGACTGGTCTCTAGGATCCAACATTTGCTCCGGCCTTACAGGATGAACAATATTTGCAGGCTGTGGAGTCAGGGTGTATTTCTCGAGGAAGGAGAGCTCCGTTGCTCGCTGATAATCCGGCTGCTCCGGCGGCGGGGGGAGGATGCCGTGGGACTGAGCGCTGTGCTGCACCAGCTCTGCCTGGGGGTCCGGCATGGGAACGGGGACCAGAGTCACAGGCACACACACTTCTGGGGATACATTCTGCAGCAAAGTTTTGGCTTCTGATTGATATGCTTTGGACTGTTCCACATACTGTTTAGCCTCAGTTTGATAAACTTTGTCATCAGAGGTGTACTGCACCGGTAAGGAGACCAGCTTTTCCTCTGGAGAAGATTCCAATGCCTCTTCTGCAGCCTTAGATCCATGAACATGGTCAATGTGATACTTCAGCTTGTCTTTTCGTTTAAATGTTGCATTGCAGTGTTGGCAATTAAAAGGTCGAGCATCTGAATGAATAACCATGTGTTTCGTTAATGTCTTCTTAATTCTGAAAGACTGATTGCAGATCTGACATTTGTAGGGCTTCTCACCTGTAAAGACAGAGAACTAACAATTAGTTCTTCTGAATAACACCAGATCACACATAAATATGCAAATACCTTCCATGGATTATGGCATCAAGACCTACTATAAAACAATTTTACTGAACAACAGTGTAAGTTTAGCATCAATTCTGGAATCAAGAGAGTCATCAGAAGTTTGTTTAGAAGTTATATTGGCGTATTCCCCTCCTTACGTACAAGTCCCTCAATACTTTGGACTTATGTTAGAATATAAACTAAATTAAAAAGAACAGTCTTTCAACTGTTATGAGACTGGGATTAAATGAGCTCAGTTTGTACTTCTATACCTTTCAAAAGGACAATGATTTTCCTAAACACAAGGCATGAAAAACAAGGTCAAACAGAGAGGACATAACCCTTTCCAAAGGGAGTTCAATCCTTGTTTAGATTACTGCATTTCAAGTGGTAATCTCTGGAGCACAGAAACATTTAGAAGGTCTGGGTAAATTTGTCAAGAACACACACCAGTGAACTACAGGAGGAGGTGTAGAGTGTCCCACAAATCTGAGCTGAGGATTATCAGTATTCCAGCTAAACAAGAACCGTATTCAGGAATGGTCAATATATGAGAATGAATAAAATCTTGCTGCTTTCTCCTACTCTTGTTCTGAATGCTCAACAACCATAATGAATTAAATAATTGAATCAATATTGATGCATAAAAATACATTCCTACGTGTTTTTTGGTTTAGTTGGGGTTTATTTTTACCTGAATGTGTCCTAAAATGCATTTCCAAACTTGATTTCCCTTTAAAAACTTTTTTACAGACTTCACACTGGTGAAATGTTGCTTTATATCTTTAAAGAAAAAAAAAGACATTTCATGTTATTTTTTTGTAACCAACTAACAGTAAAGCTATGTGCACAGTTCTTTCTGAAATCTTTAACTGCAAAGTAGCTAAATATCAAACTTTCCAAATTTCCTCACTTATGTTCCTATTTCCTGGCATTTACATACCAAGAAGGCCAAGTAGATTCTTTTCAGTATTCAATTTTATTCTCTGTCAGGATGACATTTAAGTATTCAAAGAACAAATCCACTAAAATTTTTTTAACCCCAAAAACCTCCTTAAGTACCATTTTTTTGCCCAATACCCACAAGAAGCTTTTACTTTGACAGAATCAGGCCATAAATAAGATTCTAGGAATGGTAGAATTTCTAGGTAGTCTACTGCCTACCACGGGAAAAAACCAGAATGAGCAAAGTACTGTACTTTTAAATCAGACACATCTTTAATGGCTTCTACACAACACTAATGGGCACTAACAGCTAAAACACATCATGTGAAAAACAGCTAGGGCTGTTTGTTTCAAACCTCTGAGAGGTTTATTTTTAGAGCTCAAGAATTTTAAAACCCTATTGCATTTTCAAGTTAGACATAAAGGGGTTACAAAGTTTTTACCTTCTTTCAGAGCCACTAATCTGCTGCTATCTTCTAAAATACCTTAAGCACGAGATAATTCTCACAGTGCTTACATGATGACTATAAATTCAGTTTTAACTAGTCTGCAATGAGAATATTACAGGAACAACACTGAGACAGATAATTGACAGATTAAAATCTGATCCTTTTTAATGCTTTTATTTACTTAATTAAGCTACAAAGGGAATATCTTGCTTAAATTGTGAAGGCAATTTTCTGACATCCCCATTAAACTGTAATAATGTTATCTCTATCAAGACTGAGGTAACAGGCATGACAAACACACCGATTAGCAGAATTCTGCTCACACATGCAAGTTCCACCAAAATCAGTTACAGCACAGAAGTATTTATGCAGTTGTAAGAACCCCGCACTTACTTCTGCCAAACTTTTTCTCCTAGATGAACACTTTTATAATGAACAGTAAGGTGATCGCGACGGCCAAAACATTTTCCACATTCCTCACACTGATGTGCTTTTTCACCTGCAAGGGCAAAATTCAATAAATATTGGTTAAGTCTTTTGGAACTTATTAAATGTTTAGGACCTATAATCATGTTCCCAAAGTGCAGCCCATCAAGCTCTTCCACACCTTATTTGGAGAAGGATTCTCTCTTATCAAAGAAGAAAATTCAGGAGGCATGATGGTTCTATCAGAGTTTAGCACTTTCTACATAGGACTATTCCATATCATTCCTATAAAGAAATTTGTGCTCAAGTCAAGAGATACTTCCCCAGACACTCACTGCATGGGAGGTACAAGTGAGTGCCTGGGAATGTACTCTTTTCATTATGACCTGAAATGTGACATCTTCAATAAATCAGCTGTTTTAAAAGAGAAGCTCATTGAAACATACCAATTATTTTCAGCTACTTATTTGTAGAACTTAAAATTACACCACAGTATTTCTCTTTTTAATTATCCTGATGTACGTAGTTACCTTTTTCTTTTATGCTGCTGTTTAAAAGTATCTTGATGCTTTTTAGTCATCCTGAGATCTTCCACAAAGTGGCAGAATATTTCTTCTCATGTAAGTAGGGGTGTGGACAGTCAAAGAATGTAACTCTCTAGAGGGGGAAAAGCAAATAGAGCAGAAAAGAGGATTTTTTTTTTTTGGTACTTTGAGTTTTCAAAGATTTCTTTATTTCATAGCAGACATTATGATTTCAAACACCAGGAAAGAAGCTGTCTTTCAAAATAAAGGCTCAGGAAGTTTAGACTCTGATCACTTTCATATTTTCATGCTGCCTAGAAAGTATTTTGCCTCCTAGAAGGCCGTATTTCCTCTGGATCCTGCTGTAAAAAAGTCACTGGTGAATCTTTGCTCTTCCCATACATTTGATAACCTTTCTGCTCTTAGAGCAACAGATTTTTCTTCTTCCTCCTGATCATCCCCACCTGTTCATAGGGCTGATTCCCTCAGCCTTCCTTCCCCCTTTCCCATAAGAGAAACTTTGGAAACACCTCTCTAATGTTCTTACAATAAAGTGATCAGTGTACAAACTTTGACAGAGACTCTGACAGCTTCTTCTGTGTTGTGGCAATAATGTTTCACACAATTGCTATTAAAAAAAAGAAATCTGAACTCATTAAAAAATCCTCCTTTTTCACTTTTGCTTTTTGTATGTATTACTTTTAAAGCAATTCACTGTTACATGTTTTTGACTGTCCCTCAGCTTTCTATGGTATCATGGAGGAGACATTTGGGTTTTAAACCTTTAAAACATGTAAGATTAACCCTATTTTAGTAGACCTTAAAAAGAGTGGCAGGAACTTTCATCAGGCCTAAAACACTGCATGTACTGAAAAAAAGACAATCCATAATGAACTTTTTATTTGGTTTTATTTCAAAACAGTAATTTTGAAGCCAATTTCCAAAGAAAATACCTACCTGAATGTATTTTTTTGTGTTTTGTCAGATGGTCATGCCGAATAAATGTCTTCCCACATTCTTCACATTCATATCTCTTGTCATCATGATGCACTCTTAGATGAAGTCTGCATATTTAGTCATAAACATAACCATAAAATGCAATTTTGTTAACATAATCTGTACTGCTAATTCGATGCAAAATAGCAGAAAATGCAGTCTTTAATGCTTCACATAAGTACCAGGAAGTAACTTTCAGCTGAGGTGCACCTGAATTGCTCCTAGAAAGCAAGAGAGACCTGAGCTAAACTCTCTTATGTGGCATTATTTTAGTGTGATATTTTAGTCCTCTGCTTGTTTTCTCTTTTAATAACAAAAACACAGAAGTTTTAGATGTGCAAAAAACCTCAACTCTGAGAAAAGATTTGTAGAGGGTTTTGTTTGTGTTTAAGACACTAATGTATTAAAAATTAAATGAATTCTCACAGATTATGAATATATTTTAATATTGAAAGATGTTTAAAACATTTACTAATGCTCTCAGAAGTGGAGTACATCAAACACGTACATTACAAAGAGTTAGGTCGATAACATGAATGCAGATAGATCACCAAATAAGCAAAACAGTGTAGCAGTTTGTTTAATAAAAATCCATACCTGTAAGAGCTTCCATGACGAAAACTCTGCCCACAAATACTGCAAAGATGAGGCTTCTCTCCACTGTGAATTCTCAGATGTTCTTTCAAAGTTGTTCTGTTTAACAAAGGCAGTAAAATTTAATTTTAAGCAATGTCCCTGCCACTTTTAAGTGAAGCATACTATCATTTTCTCAATTTCTTCTACTGTAATGGATCACAATATATCCAAATGACTAAATAAATTCAGATATACACACCTATGCATGCATTCAAAGACAGTCTGGCAACCTGTTTACTGAACCAACTGGGTCTAGAAACAGTATCAGGAAAGAAAGGAAACACTGTCCCAACGTAAATTTGGAAAACATACATTAAAGAAAACATTTTTCCCAAAAAATTGCAAGATCTTTTTGCACAACAGAGAAACTGTAAGTGAAGTGAATGAGTGGTAAGACTTTCTCACTATATTTGCACTTCATAACTAATAACCTACAGTTGTTACCCTTAATTTTAGAGGTGATCAGAAAATCACATGCTACCTGTGGCTCCGACACTACCTTTTAATACACTAACGCTCTGAAATGGCCTCATTTATTTTAAAAACTCAAAGCATATTCAGCAGCAATCGAAGTATGCCAAATATTTCTCTGTTCTGCTGAAGTTGAAGTAGTCAGCCAAGTCCTTACCGTTCCCTGACAGATTTTCCACAGATGAAACATGTCCATTTCCTCTTTCCCCCATGAGTACATTCGATGTGGCGTTTCAGATTCCCTGTGTCATTAAACTGGCGGCCACAAATATCACAAGGAAAAGGTCCTACAAGCAGACACACACACAGAGTAGGATTGACCCTCAGCTAAACTAAACAAGCCTAGACTGGTTACTTTTGAAAACCCTCATCAATTTACAAAGCACATGGTTGGTCTAACAAATTATTCATGTTGAGTACAGTCAGCATACTTTAGTTAGGTTTTGTGAGCTTTCTGCTAAGTTACTCCTAAGACCTGGTATTCCGGCAAATTTCACGACTGTAAAGCAAAAATTTAGAATTTATGGTCAAAAGCAATTAAGCCAAATTAGACCACTTGAAATAATAAATTCCTATCACCCATCTGGTTCCTACCCAGCAGAAATAATCAGCAGTATGAAAAAATCTGCAGAATACTTCAGGAGGAAAGGAAAAGATCTTTTGAAAACTTCAGGAAGAACCTGACTCCATAGTTGAGAATCAATTTTGTGCAAAAAAGTTTTCAAACCAAACTAACCTTAATTCTTCCTCCGCCCCTAAATTCTGACTTTTTTGGGTAAAAGAGAATGCCTCAAAAAGACAGCTGAACACAAAAGTAAAAATCCAACCAACAAAAAAACCCTCAAAAAACTCTCCACCAGAAGTGGGAGAACTGTAAAAGGAGGTGGGGTGGAAACCAGACTGACCAGGACATAAAATGGTGGGGGAAGGTTTTACTTTATATCTAGTGTTTACATGTCAGAAGGAGGTTTCTATACCGAGATGGAATTTTTCTTGATGTTTCAGTCTTGCAAACCGGGATTTGAAATGCTCTTCACAGTAGGTACATTTGAAGGGTTTATCCTGAGAGTGAAGGATCATATGCTCTTCTAAGTGAGGTCTTCGAGTGAAAGATTTCTTACAAATCTGAAATGATAACACATTTTGTCAAAGACACTTCAGTTATAACCAGATTCTTTTCCTATTCATAAACTCCTAACAGTTTATTTCATCTGCTCTCTGCACCAATGTAAGATTGAACACGTATTCTTCAAAAGCCTCCTCTATGCCAACATGTAAAGCCTGGCAGTCAGCATCCAAACCAAGCTGTGACCTACATACACCAGAGTGGACTGTACTATATAGATTAGGATGCAGATCCATGGCAGCCTAGATCAACTACTGGCAACTCCTGCTTGCAGTTATATGTTCCTCCCCAGTCCTTCATACTACTGACTCCAGCACTTCCCAGACTCTCTTCCTGGGGCGTTTCAACACAGTAACTCAGCAGAAAATAACCCAGTGGAAAAAAGCAACAGGCTTTGGCTTGGTTTTGGATGCTGAAACAGTTTAGTTGGACTGTAGTAAAAACTGTTGTAAGATAAGCTACTGTAGAACCTGAGTCATACTTTTTCCTTTATTTTCTCTGGGAAATTCTCCGACAGCAGGTATTCAAGAGAAAATGTCAATACCAACAAAGAAATGTAACTCAAAATACATTTTAGAACTACAGGACCTTCTCAAGCCTAACATTATGTATGTTTTTTAGTACTGCTTTCAGATTAACCAAAACCTAAATGTTCAAGAATTATTAGTAGTGACTAAAGTAAGCATGCAGTACAATTACAGAATTGAATCCACAGCTCAAATTTAGGCCCTTAAACCAGGTATTACAATTTATCATCAGGGTCCTATGCTTCAACATAAACCAACAGAGTGCTCACTTATTTCCCTGTGAGACTCTTGCTGTTGTTTATGACAGCTCAACTGAGCACTACAACTCCCACACATTAACCTGTGCAATCAGTTTCTCAGAGCACACAGGAATAAGGAAATCAAAAGCAACAGCTTTATTTGTTTAAAACTTCATTAATGTTAAATATAGGTGTAAGAAAATCCCATATTTGCACAAAGTATAATAATAGTCCTCTTGCTTTTCTTTAATATTAATATCTATTGCTTGTGTTAACTTGCTCATATTCCTCAAGGATTAAAATATGGTCAGCAAATCCTCTTATTCACAAACGGATTACAGCATAAACCATCAACCTTAATGAATCCTGCAGCTTACATCTGTGGCACCTTTGCCCTCAGAACACACTACACAACCTGAAAACGAAGTCCCAGCACAGCACCCAAGGGTCCTGTTCAATGTCCAACTGCTATAAAAGTTGGAATTCTACCTGCTTTTAATTCAAGCCCATTTTCAACGCACATGAGCTGTACAAGATCAGCAGCTCACTTCTTTAAGAATTTCTAGTTACAATATTCAAGTTAAAAAACAAACCCACAAACCAGGAAGTGGAGTTCCTCAAATCACTCATCTGGTAACATACTTTCCCAGGATGAATGTCAACAATGTTGCACAATTGATTGCCACTATTACAATGTTTCTTATCTAGTAACAAACAGACTCTGTAACACGTTCACACAATACAATTTCACCTGGAAGATAACACCCTTTGATGAACTGTGTAATACCTCGAACCATGACCCCACCAGCTGCACAATGAACACTACAAATTCCTACAGCTCCAACTTCCTACTGCATGTTTACAAGTGAAAGTTCCCAAATAAAGCAAGGTTAGTAATTATGTTACAGCCCCTAATATTACACATGTACAGCAGCATACAGCAGCTTGCATAAACAAAATAGCTGCCCTAAAACCCAAAAAGGAAACCAATTCCCTTAAAAAAAAAGCCCAACAAAACCCCGCATCTGAAACCTTAAAACATTATTTGGCAGCATACACACGGAGAAGGGAAATTCTACAAATGCCTTTTTAGAGCAGATGCAGTTTCACACATATACCTCTCCTGGGGAAAATCAAGGAAAGTATTCTGTGATTTTACAACTAGAGATAAATTTAACACAAATTTACAGCTCTGCTGACACGCATATGCAGCCAAATGAGAAAGTGTTTTATATTTAACATATATTTTCCTCATTATTGAGAGATCCTTCCTAAAACAGGATACTTTATAGTCAGTGCTTGATGTGTGTAATTAACAGGAGAGCGAATACTTCTTTTAAAGTATTCATAACACTCAAGTCTAATCATCTGCAAACTGATGTATTTGAGTAACAGTAATAACTGATCACACGAAAAAATACTGCCTGTAACTATTTTAGAATTCAAATTGGTATTATCTATCTGAACAGAGGCTGTACATTCAAACAAAGTTCAGCCCTTAAACCAGCATAGAGAGGAAACGTATACCATCACTTAGAAAGCCTTCTGAGATTTCACAGAAACACATACCAGATTTTCACTTCTGATGAACATAACCAGAAGTTATCCGGTTATCTGTTTATCACAGAACATAAAGTCTATATAAAAAAACCAAAAGCACTGAAGGATTACTTACATCACATTTCCACCCTTCACTCTTTGTCTTCTTGATAGAAAGAAATTCTTGTACATTCTCTGGATGAAACCTAGAAGAAAGACAGAAGCTGAAAGTAGTCGTAGCTTTCTAAGATGAAGGTGATCCAAATACTAAATATCTTTAGTACTGATCACCACACTGGCATAACAGAATACTGATACTGAAACAATTCTAATGACACAAATAACTGGAAAGCAGTGTTGACTATGGACTCCTGTAGAACCTCATACAACAGCTGATAAGGCAGAGGACAGTTTCAACTTACGGATATTTACAAAGAAAGAAGAAAAAAAGCAGTATGAAAATAATACCTTATAATTAGACCTGTCATAAATTGTTCATCTAAAAGAATCTGCACAGAAATGGTTTAGACACCTGTTATCATCAACAGTAAAACACTGGCATCTAAAACTAAAGAAGGTATTTTATTCTGCCTTCAAATTAAAAGCAGTACAGCTAATTATTAAGACTGATGTGTTCTGACTGACTGTGCTAGCTCATCTGAAAGTTTCTAAACTTTATAATAAAAACTTTTAGCAGAACCCCCACAGAAGCATACCGCTATGTCTTACAGCAGGTTAGGTGATACTGCCAATCCCCACGCCCTCTGAAAAGGGGACTTTCACCTATTTGAAAAAAATAGTTATAAAAATAATGCCGAATATGCCCTGTTTATACATATGTTGTCTTCACTTCTGAAATGAAAAAAATGCTTCTTCAGAAATGCCAGACACATTAAGCTCATACTTGCCTCTTGACGTGCTTTGCTAAGGTCTTTTTGCTTGCATGCAGCTTATTGCAGTAGGGACATTTGTGTTCCTTCTTGTGGAAGTCAGTGTCATTGGAGTGTTTCTTTCTGTGCACTGTCAGGTTGGACTTGGTTGAGTAGCGCTGGTGACAAATATCACATTCAAAAGGCTTCTCACCCGTGTGGACACGAGTGTGGCTCTCGTATTTGCCTGGACAACGAAATCAAATCTGTTAGCATGAACTGTAGCAGGTATCACCTGCAATAGGCATGGTTGGGGTTTGTTCTATCATCTCTCTCACGTGTGGGCAAGCTGTAAGTACCCTCCACATCCATCTAAAGACTCCTGCTGGCTTACACCACTGAAAACTGCCCAGTGCTCACCTCTGTTTGATCCAAGGTCGCTGCAAGCACTTCCATATTCCTGTAAATCTGTGCAAGGGTTATAAGTCACTCTTGTTCAACCCTACAGCATAGTCTGTTCTTAAATACTGCAAGTTACAGTACTATTCTTTCCCTACACTGAGAATGAGGTACCTTTGCAGAACGGGGAACAGCCTCACAACAAATTGATAATCTTAAGGTACTTTCAAATAGCAGAACACTGAATGAAAGGTACAGACCCTCACACATTATCTGTATTTGGGACCCAACACGCTACCATAAACAAAAATACTACTTTCTCATTTCTTTCACACCACTTGTATTCCCTCTTCTGCTTGTCAATATTTTTCTGAGGACAGAATTCTGTCTTACACTGTGGATAAAAATACCTCAAGTCAACAGCAGACTCTCTGCTTTGTACTAGATTTTAATTTTTTCTCCGTAGAACATAGTTGTATGCTGCTGTACAGTACTGTAAAGTTATGAGCTTCTGTAGCTCATAAATTTAACATATAAGTCAATTGCCCATCGTAATACAAGCTTACAAAGAAATACCTTATGTATTGCTTGTATTAACACATTCTTGTCATGTATTTTTTAAGCACAGAACTAGAATTCTAATCTATGAAAGTGCAGAGAAAAGGGCTTCCAATGTGTGCAGAACCAAAATGTACCATTCCAACCCTAAATGCTCACAAGCCACTTATTTCTGCACAGTAGCTGTGCTTTTGCACATCATGCTAACAACCAGAATCCAGAGCAGTGAAAGAGTAATAAATGTAGTATTTGCAGATTTTTAAAATAATGTGCTCAGATAATTTATTGAAACTATTTAGCACCACAGACATAACAACTTAATACACTTTGAGAAATTAGCAGCACACTGGATAGGTGAGATGATCCAGAAATTCTTATGTTCACCCTCCAGGACAGAGAAAAAGCTTGGTTTATTTCCTACACAGACAGCACCACCAGGAACAAGATCAACCTAACTCGCTCTTACCTATTCGATCAAACTTTTTGTCACACTTGGGACACTGCAGTAGTTTTTTGCTACTGCTTTGAATGATGACTGGAGCTAAGCCTTCAGGAATATTCCCCATTGAGTCAACTGCCTCAGAACCCTCTTCCGCATCATTCTGTTCCTTTTCACTTTGCTCTTCAGATTCCGAATCTTCACCAGACATTTCCTCTTCCTGCCCGTCTTCATCCGCATTGCACTCACTTTCACTGTCTTCAAATTCACTTCTCTCAGATGTCTCCTTGTCAGAACTGACTTTTTCCAAATTGCTGTCAGAGGCATCACCACTTTCATTGTCACTGATATCGAATTTAGCTGGACATTTACGGCTTCTCGTGGAGCGTCTGGTGGAAAAGCTGGCCTTCTCAACCATTTTTAACCCATGCTTTCTTTCCAGGGAAAGGGGGTGGTGGGCTTTAGCCAAATGATTTTCTAAGGACTTCTTGTAACAGAAACTTCGACCACAAAAAGTGCACTGATGACTATTTAACAGTTTACCTGTCAGTTCACTGAGTGTTTCTACTGGTGTAGCAGCATCAGTTACCACATCAGTCTGTACACTGGAAACACTTTCGTTATTTAGTAACTTCACTGCATCTATGATATCTAAAAATTTTGCTGCTTCCAGCACTAAGGGAATTTCATTTTTATACACAAAAAACTCAGAAGTGTAAAGAAACTCAAGCAAATGTTGAAAGACAGAATGAGTTACATGATCTAATGTGACAACATCAGTGCTTGGATTTTTGCTCAAACAGGCATGAAAATAACTACTCCCAACAGCCACAACAACTTTGTGAGCACTAAATTCTTTTCCTTCTACAATTATGAGTAAATCACAAAATGATGGATGTTTTTGTCTATCATCATTTAAGTATTTAAGTAGATTTTTGTTATATTGCAATGAGCTTAGGAGCTTTCTTTGTTCTGGTGATGCTGAAAGTTCTTGGGAAGATTCGAGCTGATCTGCAGGAGCTATTTCTGTAGACTTGGAGACAATTTCTTGTGCACAGTCCACTACAAGAATCTGTTCTGAAGTATCTTTCTCATGGCCAAGATGAACTTTTTCATTTAGACTTGCAGCGAGCCGTCTCCTTTTCTTCATTGCAAAACTGCAACTTCAGGATCAGGAGCTTCATAGGTGATTAGCAAAGAATTCCTGTGAAGATTCGGTTCTGCTCCGGACCTTAAGAAAATATGCAACAGTAATTTCATACTCTGCAAAAGAATTATCATAAAAATTACTCTTAGCACATAAACATAACTTTTTAATAATGCTTTCTGTATTTCACTGTTAGTTTTATGTATCTGCGTAACTGTGGCTTTTATTAAATCACTACAATCTCTTCGCGTTTCAGACCACGGCATAACCTGCTGCGAGCCAGCGAGCAGACACTGCCTATTATTAGCTCTAAGGCGGCGGCTGGGCTGGCTTCGCTCGGATCCCGGCCGCATTTAGCCTGTGCACCACTCCGGGCGGACGTGCACTGTTGTTATTATTACTACACCGAAGCTCGTCCTGTTTCACCCCAACAGGGCAAAGCCACCCCAGCTGCTCCTCGNGGGCCCGCCGCCCGCGTCAGCGGGGTCACAGCGGCGCTTCCGAGCGGGGCGGTGCGCGGCGGCTGCGCGGGCGGGACCGGGGCCTGAGGGGGCCGCGCCCTGGCAGGGCCCAGCGCCGGAACGCGGCCTGGAGGGTAAAAATAGCGAGCAAGAGCCAGGAGAGCTCGCTCTAACAGCGCCAGGGACTCGGGATGGCCGAGCTGCCAGCGGCTGTGCGCCATGGTACCCCGCTGAGTCTGCCTCCTGCTCCGAAGCAGTGCACATAAGGGCTTGTGAAATTCCCGGGTTTCGTGCTTCCCGTTGTCCTGTTCAATAACACGAGTTTGAATTTTTTTCTTGCTTGTTTTGAAGCACCTGACGTAAATAGTTGCGAAATTCCCAGTTTCCGTGCTTCCCGGCTGGCAAAAGGAGCAGCCCCAGGGTCCCTCGGCTCGGGGGACCCGCTCGGGGTGCAGCTCCACAGTGCATCGAAGGCACTGCCTTCCGTTCCTTCCAGCTCCATCTCTCCCAGGATAACCAATTGGCAGTGACAATGTGACACCGAAAATGAGCTTGTTTTTCCTGACAGCTTTAAAGAAGGATTAATGCAGGATTAAACTTTATTCCACGACATGCATTCTGTATTTATGACCTGTAAATGGATACTGAACAAAGTGTGACTCGAAGGTGATGCATTTTTCCATAAAAATACAATACAAATACTGAATATTCTTAAAGCATTTGTTAGCTCCTGAGTGTTCCTGTACTGCCTGTACTCACCGCTCTGCATTTTCCTTGGAGTCTACAATTATTTAGCTTTGGCTTTGGGTTTGTTGTTGGTTGGGGGTTTTTTTTTGTTTGTTTGGGTTTTTTTAATAGTATATTACAATGAAATTAATTTAATAGCAAACTATTTCAAATAATATTTTAAGTAGTATCAGTTCTTTTATTTAGTTATTCTATAGTGAAACAGTGGTGTCAATAAAAATAGAGCAATCAAGATTACTCTGGTTTTCTTGCACTGAAGACAAAAATCTACTTATCTTTGAGCCATCTGCTCTTGTAGGATGTTCCTTGTGCCTGCCCACCTTTTACTTCTGTAGAGTCATAGTTAAACTGTACATATACTGTAAAAATAAGTTTCTCTATTCAATAAGTTTATCTGTTACGATTTTGCATGAAAAAAGAAAGTCCTAGAGCAAGGTACTTTAAGTTTTAAGCTAAGCCCTACATTTCACTCTAATCTGAATAGCAAGAACATAAAAACATCATTAGTGGTTAATTGGCTTCTTGGGTCTTACTGTTTCCATAGCAAATCCCTCATTTAGAAAGTATAAAACTACGTACTGCATCAGTTTTCGTGAGTGAAATACATACGGAAAATGCAACCTTGATGAGAACTATTTTGCCAGCAAGCATAACCAAGCTAGGGAAGCGCTCCCTGGGACAGGCCTGAGACTTGCATAGTTTATTCTGTGCTGTTGGGGGCTTAGGGAAGGGTTTGGGGTTTTTCCCCTAGGTAAGTACCTGATTTTTTTTGTTAGTTGTTGCTGATATTATTTACTCTGTGCTGAGTACAATGTGGTTTCTTGGCAGTCTACAAAGCATCTACAGCTAATTGCCAAACCGTACAAGCTCAGCGGGCATTTTGACTTAGCACAAGCCTAGGTAACACTTTTTTTTCTCTTGCTATTTTATGATACATGAAGGATTTAGTTCAAAGAAAAATCACAGAGTGCTAAGTGATCCATTACCATGCCTGGCACTGCCACAATAATTATTCTCTGGAAACAAAATGTCCTTGAAATCTCAGGCCATTATGGTTCTTTCAGCATTAAGTCTTCTGCAGCTGGTACAAAGTACAAGCAGTGCAGACAAAATTTAACTATATTAATCCCTTTTGTTGCAATGCTTATTCATGCTACATTTTCCTGCCAGTTAATAGAGTTAACCCACCTAGGTTAAAAAGCTGACTTCTACTTTAATTAAAGATAGCTTCAATCAAAGAATAAGCACTTGCTCACCTATGTTGAGACTGTACAGAATTGGCAAATGTAGCTGCTTAGATTTGTCCAGGAAAACAGCATATTTATCAAATAAATAGTTCTGAATTCTTGGAAATTAAGAAGGAGCTTTGTGCAAGAAGGTTTGGTGTTCTAGGAGGTGCTTTCATCTTAAAATCCTTGTTCTCCAGCTCAAAATCTTCCCTTCTGAGATACAGTGAAACTAGAAATGACGGATACTTGAATCAAATACTATTCAAACAATAAGCAGATAGGGAATTAACTCTTAAGCAGTTAGCTGCCAACTAAACAGAAATAAAATTACATAAATACAGCATGCAAGTTTTAATACCTAGCTGATTTATTTCAGTTATTCCCAATATATTCCTTAAGAGCTGATCACTGTAAGTACCCAGTTATAAATCTAGTAGCACATACATTCACATCCTCTTCCAAACAGCTGCCTTTACTTTGGCCACAACATTTTTGTTAAGGTAAATGTCTCTCACTCTAGGAATTTTATAGCCAATTTGCCATGGGTTCATGGTGCCTGACACTGCTGAAACATGACCCGTGCTGTCATTCTTCCTTTTTGTATCCCAGATGTGTCAGTGATGGGTGGGACCAAGGGAAGAACCCACAAAGCCTGTACTTCCTCTAGGCTGAGATTTTTCTGTATTTTATTGCCAATCACCACATACACACAAATGTTTTAAATTAGGCTGTGAAGTGAAAGGGTTATAAGATTGCCTAGAGACTCCAACAAGTTTTCTAGCCAACAGTCCTGAATAAAGTCCATTGCTGGAACCATTGCCAAGAAATTCTTTCACATAGGCCATGAAAAGACCACCCCAGTCTCTCAATTCAGGACTCTCTGGGGCACTAATCAGCTGGAGGCTGGCTGTACTATTACGGATGTTTGACACGTGAATCATGTTGATCAGGCTGCTCCCCTTGTCTCCTCTCTGAAGTGCAGCAAGTGAAACGTGGAGAGAAGGAGGTCAGATCCACTCTGACTGTATCAGCCTGCCTCGTTCCATCTGGGAAGTTTAGTGCAGGGAAGGGTGGACACCACCTCTGCTTGGGTTTTGTTCTCTGGAGTGTTCTGTAGGCAGACATGCATTGAATAACAATGACCTTGGCCATTGCCATCTTCTTCCAGGGGATTCGTACAGTGTGGAAATTGCAGAGAGCTGTATGGCTACAGACTCCACAGAACAGATTTCCTCATGGAATGCTAATAGTGCACCTCAGTGCTGCCCTGAGGTGAAATCAGCAGGGGCCAGGAATAAGACACCCCTGCTGTCACAATAAAGCAGAAATGCTAGGTCTGTTAATTCTGAACTCAGTACTAGGCCAGCTCTAAGGTAGATTCACAGGTGCACTGCTTTGCCTTCACACTTTGAAAAATATGGCAACTGAAGAAATCACTGGGGAGAGGGAAATTGCCAGAGTATTTTCCTGCCATCCGTGCCTGCTCCACCCCAACCACTAGTGCCTGGCAGCTCAGGGGAAAGGAGGGAGGGTGAGGGGGAAACTGAACCAAAGGTATAGCACTGGAGGAAATATCAGTCTGCCCTCTACTGATGTAATTCTTAAGCAGTGCTACAGAATTACTGTAAATGAAAGCTGTACTGATGCATCAGTACCCCCTGCCTGAAGCTGTGTAAAGAAGAAACAAGGACTTAACAGATTTATTTTATGTTGTTTTGGGTGATATTTTCAACAAAGCACATTAAACCTTTTGCAGTAACACACCACTAGCATCAAAAAGGTATTTTCCTTTAAACAAGGCAAGAACTGGGGAGAAATGAAATATCTTTTATTAGTTCAGGTGCTGTATGTCACCACTGGAAATGAAAGCAGTGCTCCATCTCTGGGAACATGACCTTGAGAAGACTTCATGTGCCCAAAATCATCTTTATTTTTCCAGCCATATCAGCTAGTTAGTAAAAGGTATTGCCTCTCCCAATAAATCTTGCCTTATTTATTGCCTTAGACCATTGTAACTGCAACAACATTATCAAATTATCGAGTAAAACAAGCATAACCAGACTTTCCTGTACAGAAATAATCTCGCTTCTCAAAAATGTATTATGAAAATGTACAGAGTAAACAGCATGAAAAGGCTTCTGTGTATCTTACATTGCTGCATTTCCACTGCACTGCTTGGTGAGAGACCTGTGAAGCTGCCAGTGCACCCTGAGTGCTGAGGCCCCGGTATGAGACAACAACAATTTCAGTCATGGAGGGTAGCAGGGAGCTGATGTCACTGTCACTTTTTTCAGTCAACCAGAAACCAATTATCCCTGGCTGACAGGCCAAATTAAATCATCGGGTAGAAGGAGATGCCAGCTATCCTCGCCTAGATTAGGTAATTGGGGCTTTATTACAGTCAGACCTGGTGCTGTTTGTTGGGCCACAGGATACACCTAGGAGCCATTCTGGTCTCTCTCTCTCTCTCTCTCCATCCTTTCCATAAGCATTAATGTATTTTTAATCCCTGAGAAAAGTAGTTGCCTTTTACATTAAAAATGCTAATCTTTTCATGTATGTAATATTAATAGATCCTTCTATCTATCCAAGTTTATAGAGAACATGAAGTTAGGAGTTCTGCCATGAAAGGTGACAGCTTTGTACTGATTTATGCTTGACATCCCAGATTTTTTATCTAGTACTCTTGCAAGGATATATAAAGTTTTTAGCTTATACTTCTTTGAAATTTAAAAGCATGTTTGACATAGTATCAGGCTGATTTACTGAGGGGCTGCCTAGTTCACTGTATGGATTGTTTGGAGCTGAAGAAATGAGGCACTAAGGTGTCAAAGTCCACTCTTGTTCAGGTTAGCACCTACTTGTGGCCCTCCAAGGTCTTCAGGAACGTATTGCTTGCAATGACACAAGGAAGAGGTACTGAACTAGCTGGTTCATTTAAATTACCAAATTGAAAAGCTTGCATTGCCCAGGAGAAAGCAGAATTTGGTACACAGGTTAAGTTATACATATACATATAGTTACACACCTATACGTGCATGTAGAAACCTGGGTGTACAATGTGCTCAGTAGTTTGTATTTAAGAGAAAAAAATATATTTGCTATTGAAGACTTTTCAGAAAGAGAGTATAATGCATAGAAGTTTCTGAATGGGGTAAAAAAATTGGAAGGCTGATGATGGTAATTCGTTGGAAGGTTAGCACATGAAGCTGACAAATTACCAGCAGCTATTAAGCCTTTGTGCCTTCAGATAATATCTGCTGTGTAATTACAAGGACAGCTAGAAGCACTCAGATAGGCCTATCAGCTCAGTGTTTATCAAGGCTTCCCAGAGCTCTTCTCCTTCCCTTTGTGATGAACCTTGACATGGTTACAGTCGTCAGGGAATCAAACTCCATTTCTCTGCTAGAGAGGCAGGGTACTTCAAGGTGTAGGAGAGATTAAAATGCTATTCTGCACCCTCTTGGATCGCTATCCATGTAATTTGTAGATGCTATTTGTTTTGAATTATAAAGTCAAAAGTATGTCTAATCCACAACACATTTTCCCCCAAAGACACAACTGCAGAAACTGAAGGATGCGCTAGCATTAGATGAGCATTTTAACTGTCATTGTTTACTTGTCTGAATTTACATATTCCATGATGTGTTGCCCATTTACTCACAGTCAGGATAAAAGGCTGCAGTTAGGAAGCTTAGGAGTCTTGTGTAGCCGCTAGAAACAAACATTACATAATGAAAGCATTATGTCTCTTTTTGGAGCAACACTACAGTGTAAGTGAGAATTTCAGGACCCTGTTTTATTTTAGGTGACATTCACTATCTGTCCTCTTAATTACATTTGAGCAGTAATTACAACATTTTCCCAAGAAAACATAATTAGGTTCCGACCAAGAGGCAGTAAATTAAATAGGCTTTGAGGCCACTCCTAAATACCTGGAGCAAGACTAACGTGCCTCCAGTCAAAAAAGCAAGCACACAGCACAGAAAAGGTGTTTTAACCAAAAAATAAGGAAATACAGAATTAATTCTGCTTTTTTAGCAGTCCAATGCACATAAACAGCCAGCTTGTACAACATGCTTGTACAAGAAATGGCTACAGGTGAGTTATTTTTAAGGAATGATACTAACTAAATGAAAAACCTAACAACAATTAAATGACAACTGAGTTAGTAAAATGCCTGTATAAATGCAGTAGCAGGAGAAGGACTTCTTGTGGTCATTCCAAAGTAAGCATTACCCTATGAAATCTTGTAACAGTTGCCTTGTAACAATGACCTTCCCAAATGAAAAAATGAGCCAAACCAACGTGCTGCCTGGGGCGTCACTGGAGCTAAACCCCTCTCAGTGAATTTCAGTACATTATGATTGGTTGTACCTGTCTCTTTTGGTGTAGATCATCACTATTCCAAGAGTAATGTTCTTTGGAAAGAAGCATTCATTCCCAAACCAGCTGAGGGGGAGAACCAGTTCATGAATTAGTTTTCCTTTATTAGGCAAAACAGATAGAGCACTGTAACCCTTCAAAAGGCTACTTGCTTTACTTCTGGAGGAGTTATGGTTGTTCATCCTTTTTTGTAGCTGAATTTTATGCCACCCAGCCATCTGCCAACCTCAGCCACAACAACCATGGGTGCTTTTAGTGCTGTTGGGTTCTGTGGCAAAAGGGCTGACAGGAACTTGGGTGCCTTTACTTGCAAAAGATCTGATGTTGCTTTTCTTCTTCTGAGTGTTTTTAAAATTCTGTTTCCACTAGTGCATGTTATTTGAATCAAGTCATGGAGAAGAGACTTCAAAGTAAATCTGGGAATGAGATTGCTTTCTTCTCCTTTGAAAATATTTTTCTTTTTCTGAACTTAACCACAGACTGAAATCTTTAGTATTTGTTTATTCCCTTGAAAATACGTGATATCAGAAGTGGCTTGGATTAGTTGAAAGGTTTGGTTAGAGGAATCTTAATTTATGTTTCAAACTTTTCAAAACACCTTAGAATTATTTTACTTGTTCAAAGGAAAAAAAATAGCAAGAAGGTTATACCTTTTAAAATTGCCAAAACTTTTTTTCAGCAATTTTTAAATAAAATGAGCTTAAGAAAACCCCATGACTACACACACACACAACACAGAGAGAAATAAAGTACAAAACCTCACCCTCTTCCTTCTGAAAGGCTTCAAAAATTTCTTGCCAGCTCCACTTCAAAGACAAGGTGGTTTGTCTAACTTTGAATTTCTGCTCAGTGTTTGGAAAAGAGCTCTCACATTTAAGTGGCAATCAGTACAAAACAATTGTACTTACTTTTGCTCATGATAAATATGAGTGGATAAATTCACCTGTTATTGCTACAGAACATGTAAAATTTGCATCAATTTGGCCAGATAGGAAATTTTTCCTTCCTGTCTTGAATTACAAGTATAAAACCTATTTTCAGAATCACTGTGGCTTCTGACACATGGAAAATATGGTCCTAGAGAAATGCCAAACTGTTAGAGAGTCACACTGAGTGAGCACAAATAGTGCAGCCTACTAGACTCGTTATTCCATAGCTTCTTGTGGAGGGAAGAGCAAATACAGTCCATCTGCATGCCCAGCCTTCAGAAACTGAATCCATTTCTTGAGCAGTTGTGATTGCTGTGTTAGAATGGAATTTGGTATAATTCTTGTAGGTTATTGGTTTCCCAGCATATTTAAAGATAGTGTTATAGAAGGACATGTTATATTAATCTGCTTCATCAAATTAATACTGAAGTCTGGCTTCGCTGCTGCAGGAGTCGAGGAGGGTCAAGGTTAACAAGGCTCATGTTTATCCATTCTTCAGTAGTCAGATGCTGCCAGAGACTGTTTCATTCACTCCCATTAGTCTTATTTTGGAAGAGTGAGATGTATGAGCTGCATTTTTAGACTACAGTTCATTTAGCAACTTGCAGGGCTACATTTCCGAAAGAGCTCAGCATTTGCTGTTCTTCAGGCATGTGAGTTGTGCCCGTAGGTTTAGCTGGGGACTAAAAGTCTTTCAGAAGTGCTGTGGGGATGTGGAGCTCCTTGTCACTCCGTCACACCAGTGGGTAACATCCTCAATTCTGAGTGCAGTTGAAAGCTAAGAGGAAATCTTACCCTGCCAGCACAAGGAGCTGCTGCAACACATACAGGACATGCTGCTGTGGGGATTTCTTGGGTTTTACTGTGAACACATCTTTTATAAACAACTTGCTTATAGTCTAGGCACTGAAGATGCAGTTTCTGACAACAAAATCATGTTTCTTTAATAACTGTAATTACATTAGAAGTGCTGGCTTAGAAATTCTTGTACCCTAGAAGCTCTCAGATTTAGAAGTCTTAGTCCCACAAAACTATGTTTGGTGAATGTTGGTGCTAAAATCAAAACTGGGTGTGAAGAACCAGACCTCTCAGCAGCTGCCCGTGCACAACAAGCATATTCACCCAGACTTTCAGTGTATTGGAAGAAGTTAATATTAAAATGCCATTAAAAAAAAAAAAAAAAGAAGAAGAAGAAAAAACATGAAAAAGACTTGATATCCAGGAAAATGGAAAGCACTGCGTGAAATTCAACATACGCAAAGATCTCAGCTTGCCCACACACAAAAATTAAGAAACAGTTCAGCAACAAACTACCTGGTGATTTGAGGGACTTTCTGAATACTTGAAGTATATAAGTCAATTACAGTAAATGTCTCCTCCTTCCCCCTTTCACATCCAACATAATGCTTAGAGGTCAAACTGTGCCACCTCCACCCAGGGCGTGTTTTCCTTTCACTGGCATGGGAACATGGTGACATCACATACATCATCATCCCTGAGGTCAGCATCACCACCAGTGGCTGAACTAGGTGTGAGATAGTCGAAATCAGCACAAGTTTGGAAGCCAGAATATTTCATTTTACCTTGTGAACAATGTAATTCAAAGTGACAAACTTTCAGGATTTAGTTCAGTACAAAACTGCAGCCTTTGAGAAAGGCATTGGCATTAAGATGAACGCTGTCTTACCCAATCTTAGCAGAAACTTGAAATCCCTTTGGGGCACCTACCGCTGCTTATTGTTCCCATAATATTATCTAACACTTTAACACAGAGGCCAAGATTTCCAAGAGGAATTTAGTGCTTGCCAGGATCCACACTGAGGCACTCCAGAGATGCCTACAGGGAAATTTTGCTTTGCGCTTTCTGGAAGTCACATCCTTCAACTGAAAACCTGCAAATCCAGGAGATCCAAATCGTCAGATGCTTTTCGAGACCTTGTCATACTCAGTACACAACGACTGAATACAGAAAGGGGAAAAAAATTATAAGGGATATTAGAGATCATGAAAAATTAAGAAACTTCTGTATTTGCTTGTTACAAAAGTTACTTTTTGAGTATTATGGTGGTTTGCATTGCAAATTTCACTACCTCAAAATTTGATTATTTTATTTTTTATTTTATTTTTATAAAATGATTTATCACTGCAAGTACAGTGAAGCAAAAAGAGGGAAAGAAATAGTTTCCTGTCCCTCAGCCCACTGCTTGGCCTGTGAAACCAGGTGTGTTGTGACTTTTCTCTATTTGCAAAGACCAAAATTCAAACAACAGTTTTAGAAGCATCTCCGCCTTCCCAGCCTCTCCATATGACTGTGATCATCATCCTGCCCTGTCCCTCGGACAATTACAGTTTTTAGCAGAAGTAAAATGTTTACATACAAAGTGTGTGTTAAAATCAAGCATCTTTGGTTACTAATCCTACCTTCCTGAGTCTTGCTCTTTCTCCTCCTCTACACTGTTAGGTCTGAATTCCTTCTAAAAACCACTTTGTATTGATCAGGTGAAATCATGCTACAAACCTGCGTAAATCTTTTCCAAATATCTTTGAAACTGTGGCTGAACTATACAACTATGTCTTCTGTAACAGACTGTATTTTCAGTTTAATTCCAATACTTTAATGTTTAGGTCTTTCTGGTTTGTAGTATGAGTTACCTCACTCTGAAGGAAATTAAAAAAGAGAATTAGAAGAGGATTTGTAAGACTGTTAACGTGTCTAGTCTGCTGAAGTGAAAAGCATAGAGAGAAAAATAAATGTACAACCCATTTAGATCTTAATATAACCTTTTCATAAGCTTTTAATATTATAATTATATAATTATTAATTATATAATCTTAATATAAGCTTTTGTAAAAACACGATTTGCCTCATTTTCTCAAGCACTTCTATAACCTCGACACTCCCAGGAAGCTTATTGGTACAGACAGAAACTGCCTGATTAGATGGTTCAGTAGCAGCAAGGTACAGAATACTAATTGCCAATTTTCATCTGCATTGACAAGACCTGACCTAGCATTCATCTGATTGAAATTGCTTCCCTGGTGATGCCTCTTGTTTCCCTGCTCCCTGCTCCCTGGTCCCAGCCACACACAATGTGATGGAAACATGTTACTTCACAAAAACTCATCAAAGATAAGAATAAGTGAATCACACACATTATTGACTTCTGCACGTCCCAGGGGAATCCTGTCCTGCCTTCCACAGCCACTTTGTTTTGCCTACCTAAGTGTGAAATACTCAGGAGAGACTTCATATGAAAACCAAATCAGCTTTTACTGCTCCCACCATTTCTATCACATCCAAAATTAGATATATCTGAGCAAATCATCTTGACACTCCTGTAATCTTTAGTTAAATTTGTATTTTAGGTTGGCAGGTAGAAATCCCTCATTACTCAGTAGGAAAGTGGCTAGCTACTATGAGAATAAAAAAAGTGGTCAGAATTTCAGAAAATGTATTACATTTAAGGAAGCAATATGCTTGGCAGGTCTTGCAAAATAATTTTACATTTCCAGATAAAGCCCTTCGGTTTCATAAAACCATTAGTAATCTGAAAATGGGCAGAACTGGAAGCTTGTGCTCTGGTGCTTCACTCCAGCTGAGAAAGAAATAAAAGGAGCAAAACAAGAGTTCAAAACCCCAAACATTTTTACACCTCAATAAAAATGAAAAGAAAGCTCAAAAGAAGTAACACTTATAGACTAAGAAGTTAAATATAGTCATAAAATATGTGTCTGTGGAAAAGTATGGGCCAAAGGAGATTCCCATTCTCTCTTGCCCAGTTTTCTTGTGGGTGGTTAACTTTGCAAATGTTGCAGGAAATCAATGCAATCAGAAGAATTGCTCTTGTTGCAAGGAGCCTAATTAAAATGCAAATAGATCTATAATGGTTTTGTTAATGAGGTAAACAGCTTCCTCTTACAACTCTCTATCTACAAAACCTTTTAGCCATCCCTTATTCATATTAGTTTACCCACTCCTTTGGTTTGTCCATTCATAATTACCCAAAGTGCAACAAGCTAAAGAAAAAAAAATTATCCATGAGCTGTTTCATGACGAGGTACACAAAGTACCATAAACAGGAGGATGATCTGGATGATTTGGTCAGGTCGATTGTTCTAGGAAACTCCATCATCCTGAGTTTTCAATAAATACTTCAGAATGTATTTTAATGCCCAAACTGTGATGTCAGACCAGCGTGACTTCATGCTTCAATGCTCCATAGTTTTTCATAAATGAAGCTCTCCCACTGCCATACTGGGAACACCAGTGAAATCTAGAATCCCAGTTTCATCTCTGATGAAATTTAGCAACAACTTGAGTGAAGATGTACACAAGAACCACTGTTGAATACTAGTAAGAAAAATCAAAGACCCTAGGAAAAATGGACCATTTTAGAAATAGAGGCTTCCTACATTAGGTATACAAAACTGGAGACTGAGCTAATATAGAATGGAGCTTGTGCAGGAAATCTAATGCTATATTCAGAGAACCACAGGAATATATGGTGGGAAGGGGCCACCTGCTGAAAGCACACCTAGTTTGAGCAGGTTGCAAAGGAAGCTGAGTTCTGTATATCCAGAACCTCGCTAGGGCAAATGGTATCTTTAGCTCAGGCACTCCTCCCCTCTTCCATGAAATCACCCACCTGTTCCTGACTATTACCAGTGCCTCACTTGCCAGTGAACAAAGGGATTTAATAAAAGCTTCAAGTTAGTCAGCATCAGGCATTTTGTAAACTCACATCTTCCACTTGCATCTTTTACACTTTACATGAGTTACTTAACTATTCTAATTTCTGTTCATTTTGTAATTTACATTAAAACAACCAAAACATTCTACAGACTGGAAAAGAAGTACCAATTACTTAGGAAATTCACCTGTAAATGTATTTGACCTAGAAGGCACAGGATGGCGCCAATAAAAATTGCACTTTAAATTGGAGCAACATTGAACACTGAGAAAACATGCCTAGCAGTGAGAGGCAGAAGATACACAATTAATTAGTACTGCTGTCATCTGAAAATTGAAAACACTGCTTATATCAGGAAGAAAAATATGCTAGATAATGAAATCAGTTGGACAGAGTTGCAGTAAAATGTTTTAGAAGAGATGACACTGATTAGTGTAGTCTGATACCACACCACTGTCATTATTGCACGGAAGCAATCAGAACAGAAAAGACAGCACTTAAGTGAAAGCAAATGACAACACAAACCCCTTTTCCCTGAGAAAATGGCATAGCCTCTGACTTTTATGACTGCAGAATCTCATCAAAGCTAAGCTCCACTGAGAAAGCATGGAAATTACATTTAGATGTTATGTTTCACCATGTACAAATGATATGCGTGCAGAAATTCAAACCTCCGCCTGTAGCGAACTTCAAGGAATTAGGGCAGTGATAACTGAATTTAGTTTATTCCCCATTAAATTCTGGGATATGAATAGCTCACGAAGAAGAAGAAACATTTGAAAAAAGGCACTGGGAAATGCAGAGCTAAGTTTCAAACAGGTTAAGAAAAGCAGCTCTTTTGGCTATTCTGGAAGTGATTGTCTTTTAGTAACTTTCAAAAGGCCTAGGATGTGTTTGTGCACTTGCTGTATGTTTTGTAATTACCACAGAGTTACACGGCAGAGTATTTAATTCCAATGTCAGCATATGTGTTAACACAATACATTTAAGTTCTCAGATTGGTGATATACCCGTATGTCTGAGAACTGCTAACTTTGCTTAGAGCACAGATTTTACAGGTACCTGTGTATTTTTCAGAAAAATATCCAAATTTAATAGATGTGACTGTTCTCTTGCAGTACTTACCATATATTCCTCAGAATTGAAAACTTTGTATTTGCTTACATTTGAGGTCTATCTTTCTGAATACTCACAGGATTTCTTTTTCAAATTGACTAGTATATGAATCCAGAAAATATTGTTGTTCTAAGTTACATAGTGGCAAATTTAAATAATAATGCACTTGAAGCAGGCCATCAGCCCTGAGCTAAGCTGCATAATTTAGCCCAACAAAAGAATTCCCAAATGACAGAGTGATATTTTCATGCTCACGTTGTAATGATTATATTTCTTACTGGATAATTTCAAACAGAAACAAAGTAGACAGATGGTAAGGAGAGGAAAACATCCAAACAACTATAAATGTAAATATAAAAGAAAGGGGAATACAAATTGAAAGAGCTGAAAACTACAATTAGCCATGTAATTATATTTAACTTGATAGATATCTAAGTACTTTCCACTAGGACCCCTGTTCATCATAATGCTCACAGACCATGACGTTTGGCCAGGAAATCCAGCTTGAGTTGCTGTCAGAGAAACCAGCGCTGGTGAACAGAGTAGGGAAGCTCAGGGCAGTGGGAGGGTGGAGGCTTCCTGGGAAGCAGATGATAGAACTGCTGGTGCCAGGAGAAGGAAGAGAGGATCTGGAAAGGTTTGCCACAGGGTCTGCAGTGGGTGAGTGCAGCTACACATAAATGGCATGGGAAAGAAGGAGGAACCTTGCTGCAGGAGAAATTTTAAAATTAATCAGTTCACTGAGCTTAATGAGTGATGTGAAAGTACCTACCTATTATAAATAGCTTTAGTGGATTCATTTTGGCACCAAATCTGCTCCCTACTCATCTGAGGCCTTCAGCATATGCTTGACTTTCAGCTTGTACTTCGTTAAGTGTACATGCAAAGTTAAACTCATTATCAAAGGCTTCCTGAACTGGGGATTAGCATTCTGCTGAAGCAGGGAGCACAAACACAACACCAACTGTATTGAGTGTTACCTGTTTGACAGTAACATAATGTAGCAATGACCAAGCAGATTTTTCAGGCTGTTCATGGGCTTGGGAATGCCTGGATTCTCACTGAGGCAAGCAGGGCAAGTGTCAAGAGTCAAGGCCCGGGAGGACTGGTAGAGGTGAAGGTGATGGCAGGAGGAGACTCACTGCCAAACAGGCAGCTCATCCCTGTCCTGGCCTCAGAGCTGGAACAGCTGTGGCAGCTATTGCCGTGGCACACCCTCCCCACAGTGGACACACAAACTGGGTGTGTGAGGTGCTGGAGGACCAGAGTTTGTACTGGATCACAGGATGAATACAGCTCCTGGGGCTGCTGCTGCCTGCCCTCACCTTCCCTTCCGCTAGACGGGACAAGGATTTTATCTGTGAACGAAGTTGTGGTCCGTGGATGAGGCACTGCACACGGAGACAACGCTGGGCACAAACAGGACATTCCTGTGCCGTGCAGGGGTGAGGATCCGCCGTGGCAGCTGGGGAAGGCTTCCCGAGTATGGGCAGGCTGATGGCACCTGCACCAGCCCCAGCTGTTTGATACCAGCCCTGGCTAAAAACAATGGAGTCCATCCCCTGCCCCCATCCTCTTCTCTTATCGATCCTGCTATGACGCCTCCTGGTCCTGTAAAGTGACTGGTTCCTCCCTGAGCAGTTCAAGATTACAACACAACCTGATGAAGCTCAGGGGTCCTGTGCCAGCTGCCAGGAGTGTGCTTTTTAGTGAATTCAGTGTAAACAATAACAACAAAGCAAAAAAATAATACTGAGGAAGATAACAGGCTAATATCTAACTACTTAAAAAACCGAGAATGGGGATGTTTCATCTTTTCATTTCATGTGCTAACGGTGTAAGATAACAGAAAAAACTCAGAAAGCAGAAAGTGTTTGTGAGCTGACTGTGCAAAACCGTCAAGTGTCCGCCCTGTGAGTGAGGAGGAGTGCCGCGTAGCCGGGCTTTGGTGGCAGACAATGAGCGCTCGGGTCCGGGCGCTCCGAGCGCTGTGCCGTGGCTGCGGTGCGGGGCCAGGCAGGCAGAGACCAGCGCATCACTCCCCGCGCCGTCCCCAGCACACGGCCGGGGGAAGACTCCAGTCCAGCTCCCAGACAAATCTGCACCGGGTTTGAAAAATCACTCGGACCTGCCGAAGTAAAACCTTAAAAAGCACAACTGCCTTTTGAATCCAAGTCTGCAGGTTTGCAGGGAGCAAGCTGATGAGGGGCACGGGCAGAGATGGCTCGTAGGGGGCTGGGTGCCTCGGGTGTGCCCTTAGCTTCAGACATGAGGAGAAAGCAGTGAGGATCAGCACCAGCTCTTTGGACAACAGGCAACTCAGCAGAGGATGTCCTATCAAGATGAATATGGCTCATTCAAGAATTAACTCTCTACTCATCTTCTACCTCAGTTTTTTGCTGCTCATCCATTTAAAAAGTAAGATTTGCACTTTTTCTTATTGTTCTGACATGTCCTCTGGGGAGATGGTTAGACATGCACCTCTAGCAGAAAGCTTGTGTTGTCAGAAGGCTTTAAAAATTTGATGGAGATGCCAAAAAGATTTGGTCCATGAAACTAAGTTGTATGAACTCGTTGCTTGATAGCTTTCCTGATCTCCGTGCTTCAACTCATTTTTTAAATAAGGAATGAAAGCATTTTGTTGTTTCACATATTTAAGGTACAGCAATAAATTATTTTGCTGAAACTGTACCTTTACATTAAAGTCTACTTTTTGATACCACTTATTCAGTAAACCTAAACCTTTCTGATTGAAATCTAGACTAATTTATCCTCTGCTTAAACTGTTCACATTACATTTTTTAGTAGGATTGCTTTATTGTATATACTTTTCTAACTACAGCCTCTAGAGAAAGCAGTTATTAAACAACTGTGATGTATTTGGTGTTGTAAATATATCCATTATGAGCGAGCATGAAAGTCCAACTACTTTTACAGAAAGAAAATGTTCTCGGCAAACTTCCACATAAACAGAAGTGTGCAAAATAGTGGAAGTCACAATGGGTTTTCTTGATAATTGTGTCAGATGGCTGAGAGTAAATACAAGCCAAGGAGGCTAAATGGCCTCAGCTGGTGAGGCTGCTGCGTGTGTCTGAAAAGCAGCAGCTCTTGAACATGTTTAAAATGAAGATCTGCGGGATGTGTGCCTGAGGAGGCTGTTTGATTTGTGTCTGTTGCATGTGAATAGCAATAACACAAAGCTTTGAGCAGCTGCCATTAAACAAGAAGACTTGGCATTAGCGTACAGTGTTGTGTAATCTGGGTCACCTTCTGTTGCTGCATCACTCAAATTGTTACTTGGACAGTTTACAGCCCAACATAAATTAAAGACTAAAAAGCAAACAGATGCAGTTGGATAACCAGCACTGAAAAAAACTCCTACACTTGAAGAGATAAGAAAAATACAGAATGTCATAGAAACATCATTTTATGCTAGTAATTTTCTTTTTGGGGATGTACTGATGTGAATCAGGGAAGTCAAAGTGCTTTTTCTAAATTAATTCACAATAGGACATACCCTAAAAAAAAAAAAAAAAGAAAGAAAAAAAGAAAAAAAAAAAGATAAATAAAGAGGCTGGACCTTTAACTTTCACAAAGCAATTTTCAAAGTCTACATCCTGTAGAATGAACCACCAGGAAGTCCCTAAGACAGAGTCTGCTATCTGAGTAAAATAAAGTAAAAGGAGTAGTGTTAGTTAAGAAGATTTCATTTATACATGAGGCAGGCAAATTAGAACAAAATATAAAAGCTTTGGGGAAGGGAATTAAAAGTTAAGTTCTTATAAATTAAGAAGGTCACATTAAAAACATCATGCACAAAAAGAAACATTGCTAGAAAGTAAACAAGAAAAAAGCAGCTGAGAATCAGTTTAAAGAAAGAAGATAAATACAAGTTTTGGCTTTCACCTTGGTTGAGCTCGCAGGATCAATGCAGGATGCTAATATGTGATTTTATGCCTTTTCCTTAGCCCAGTGAACTGGCGTGACACCTCGGATGTGGCACAGGTTTTCTCTGGGTTATGGCCCTATGGCCAGCCTCAAGCAAGGGGCTTTTCAGTCTTGGAGGACTCTCTTTCTCAGGTAGAACTGTGGCTGTTGCAAAATGAAGTGATACAAATTGATATACCGGGATGGAGCAGCTGCATCGGGAGCCAGGCTCAGGCTCAGGACCATCTCTCTATCTATCAATGCTGTGTATTTAATAATCTTGATAGGTATTTTCTCTTTAGAAAGTTTGTACAGTTGAAACTGCTAACAGTTTCTGTTAATAACAACATAATTTTGAACAGATAAGACAGAAATAGAAGCAGAAGAATTGACTGCAATTACTTTCCTACTTAAAAATTAAAGCTGAGAAAGACCAAGATAGAAAAGCTGAGGATGAAATGGAACAGAGGTGATTGATGATATAAAAGTTGTATCAGCCATTATGTTTTTAGAATCAATTTACTGGACTTGTCTTCCCCAAAGGATTCTCATCTTAGGTCCTGCTTAAATGCAGGATGTTCCTTATAACTATCTATTCTTGACAATTTGGAAAATAAATAGTATTTTGAAGCCATGAACGTTGTGTGCAAGCATTCAATACAAGTTGGGTTTAGATGGCATTTTGTGAATATAGTTTGCTTCTACAAATCATACTGAATGAACTACTCACAGAAAATTAATCTGGGGGCATCCAGAGATGCCCAGCTCTGTGTAAGGAGAGACCATGAATCGTTATGAACAACAGTTGACAGGAAGCATGTCCCAAACCCAGCACAACACTGGTAACCCATTGCTGCCGTACTATTGTCTAACAGGAATTACAAGCATGACACTGTGGGCAGAGAGTTGCTTATGAAATAGAGGAAGAGAAATTATGATAAATACAGGTATATTTACACATCAGTTTTAGAAGTGATTCTGTCTGAAGTCAAGTTCAGAATCTTTTAATTCAACATCCAAGTACTGATATTTTCTTTTTATTTTTTTAAGAAGTTTAACAATGGATTATCTATTACTACTGCAGAATTGTCTTCCTTTTCACAAAAATTCAGAAAAATAATATTTTAAGGTCAAAACCATTGCCCAGATAAGTTGTGGATGCCCCATCTCTGAAAGTGTTCGAGGCCTGGTCTAGTGGAAGTTGTCCCTGCCCACAGCAGGGGGGTTCGAACTAGGTGATCTTTAAGGTCCTTTCCAACCCAAACAATTCTCTGATTCTACTTTTCTCCATTTTAGTGACCTTTCAGTAGAGCTGAAAAAAATTATTATTTACCTCAAAATAAATGCTTCATAAGTTGTTCAAATGTTCATAAATTAAGAATGGAAATTCATTTGGGATTGCTGTTAATGTGGGCAAAATATCTGAGCTTTACTTGCAGCCTTTTTCCACCCCTCTGAGATGCTGGCACTACGCAATTTTTCCCTGTGGACAAAAACTCCTAATTTCCCACAACTATTCCCATTACTCACGAAACTTCTAATTACTGCTTAATTACTGTGTTAGGAATAAAGCTCTGCTTATAAAGGGATTTGTGGTTTTGCTCACACTGCTCATCCCTCATGCACACTCGGATGATGTAAGGAGATTTCCAGCAAAGACTTGTTAGTGTGGTTTGATGAGTTCACAGCCCACTCGGCAGCTCCTCATTAGCCCTCCGAGGAGCTGAGCCTGTCAGAGCTGCACTCAGCAGCCTGTGAGCACAGGCACCAGCAGCCCTGCAGTCCTGCCTCCCTCCTGGCTGTCACACATTGCATCTGGAGCACAGCAAAAACGAAATATCCTTCAGATGTCTGCCATCATCTTCAGTAAGCTAAAAGCAACAGCTTCTAAATCCAGTTGTAATGGTGCTGGCTTGTTTTTTTTTTTTTTCCTTTTCATTTATATATTTTATTATGGATAACGTCTCCATCTCTAGAATGAAATGAAGTCTTAAGAATGAAAACTAGTAGGCCTGTAACTTTTAAAAAAGGCAGTAACTTCTGCAAGATAAATGTGCAAAAGTGACATTAAGAACACCCCAACCATAACTGTATTTGAGCCTCTCAGTTCAAGTTCTTACAAGTCATCCTTAGGGTGCTACACGTGCCATTCCCAGAGCAGAGTAAGGATACCAGGGTACAGACCCCTCTCTGCTGTGTGCTCTGTAACTTGGGAACTGTCACCACTGAGAACCTCTAGAGGTTAAACACTGCCCCATATCCTGTGCACTCATCCAGAAATTACAGCACAAGACATCAGCTTCTGCAACAATTTAGCCCTCAAATGACAGTGATTTTGGCAACACAGGACAACCTCTGAATAATGTGTTCACAGTCATGGGACAAAAAGGGAATTCTGCAGCAAGAACACTGATCAATCTCTGCAAGCAGGTGTTGTTTGTGACTAATGATCTACTAGGAAAGAGTGTGATGGGCAAGAAAGGAGGTTGTGCAAAAGGGTGCTTTACCATTCATGCTTAACCAGCAGCACAGACCTCACACGGATCTTGAAACACTCTTATCCTGTTATGTTATCCTGTATCCGTGATAATGTACTGGAGAAACTGGTGCTGGAAACTTGAAGCATTTCATGCAAGCAGAGGATATAAACCTAATGTTTTAATATATACATAAACCTTTCAAAGGTGTCCCCACACAAAGTTTACATATCTATCTGTCTGTCTGTCTATCTATCTATCTATCTATCTATCTATCTATCTATCTATCTATCTATCTATCTATCCACAGTTTTTTGTTCTCCTTGTGTTACTTTGGTAAACCTAAAGCACCTGGGGAGTCTGCTCCTTGTGCAAATCTTGACACCTTTTCCTCTCTGCTAGAGGAAGCTCAGAAAAAAACCATCTCAGTGCTGTTTAGAGAATGCTCAAATTTTGATGGCCAAATTGTGTACTTCCCCACTGAAAAGTTACAGGGAAAGGCAAATATTTTGCTGTTATGTGTTGACAGTAAAATGATATGTAAGACACAGGAGAGCAATCAAACCACTGTTCAGCACTGGCTGTATCCAGTTTTGAGTGCTGCTTTGAGCAAGAGAGAGGCAATTAGGAAAATGCTGGAAAGGGACAGCAAAAATAGAAAGACATTTAGAAAGATGTACCCTCTGAGAAAGGGTTACAGGAATAGAAGCCTGAGGGAAGACATGATTACAGTCTTACCTCCACAAAGGAGAATGGCAATCAAGGATGGCCATGAGATCAGTTGCTCCCTGTGACCTCTAGAAGGGCAGGCTCTGGAAAATAACTGATTCCAAGTACATCAGGGAAGATTTGTGTGAACTTCCCCAACTGAAAGGTAATTAAGGCTCTATATCAGAACTTTTTAATGAATGGGTTAGATAAATATCTGCCAGAGATTGTCTAGACTTCTGCCTCACAGCTGGTGTTACACAGGCAGCAGGCAGTCAGCACCACCTTAGGGGTGATCTGTGAAGATCTCGGGGGACAGAGCCCCAGAGAGGTGGGGACTTGCCCCAAGGGCTGTGGTGGCACTGAGGCTCCGGGGCAGCTCAGGCACAGCTCCTGGGCAGGGTGAGCAGATGGCTCCCTTCCCCTCTGTGCAGGCGGGGATTACCTGCTGTGCAAAACAAAGGCAGCCCTGAACCCAGCCCCCGGTATTGCAGCAACAACAGAGTTGTTGCCTAAATTTCAATGAGAAAGTAATTTACTCTTATTCTTTGAGACATCAAGAACCTACTCGTATTTTTTGGTACCCTAGACTTAAAATAAGCATTTTTGCAATTGAAGGTACTTGTTAAAATGAGGATAGTACCCCCATGCTAAGATCATGTAGTTTGATTTGTGGCTTTTGGAGTGAAATCACTTGTGTTTTTACTTGCATTTTGAGTATACTTGATATGTTGGCAGTATGATGCAAGAAAATGTAATTAATGAATGGATTATCAATATCAAAATTTTCATGGTCAGAAACCCAAAAAGGGGTGAAAAACATGGATTGCCTGCTGAACCTGCCAGCTGCTCACGTCATATAAAAAGGCAATGCAAGACTGGAACTTTTTGCACAATAACAAATAGCAGTAGATTCCTAGGAAACTGTTCTAACTGGCCATTCTGGATACAGTGCAACAAATTAATATTGGAGTAGGAGTCTTCATTCTGCTTATTCTGCTTCATCTAAGAGAAGTTCAACATTTTATTTTGATGGCAGCAAAAATCACTTATTTATGAAATATCAAGGTTTAAATATATATGTGTATACCTATCTCTAGCCAGCTACAAAGCAATAAATAAATATGTCTTAGTCTACATTACTTAACTCTCTCTAATAAATAACTTAAAGAAATAGCAACCTAAGTGCCTTTGATCCTGCCTACAGGGGTTTGCAGCCAAAGACCTCCCAGGGATACTTCTACTTTTGGGTTTGTTTTTATAATTCACATCCCAGCATTAAGAAAATCTTTTAGACAATGCCTCAATCTCCAGGCAACCTTGAGTATTCCCTTTGCTCTTTGTGATGGCCCAAAAATGGAAAAAAGGTCCTGATATTTACATTTTCTACAGGAAGATTTTAAACCTAATTGACTCATCTGGAGTCACAGACAGTAGGCAGCAAGGAGATAAGCGATACATATTATTTTCTAGATTGATATTACAGATTAATTTGTTGCTTTTAGGGACTGACATGTTTTGTCAGGTCTCACTGTACTTCTCTGTTTCCTCAGCCAGTCCCAGTGCCATATCGTATGAAAGCCCTCTCACACCAGCAAACAGCAAAAAACCCCAACAGCCCAGACAAACCCTTTTCCAATGAGATTCTTACGTTTACTTTATATTGATTATATCTTACTCACCCATAAAATGGGTCAACAGGAAGCTGCTTCCATCTTTTGACACAGACTGCAGCTGACAGGGCCTCTCCGCGGGCACCACGCAGCTGCCACTGCAGCTCTGCAGGGCTCCTCCAGGCCCGGCAAAACGTCCCTCTCCAGGCATCAACAAAGCAAGGCTGCTGCAACTTCAGGGTTAGGGCAGCTTCTGCCTGCCTGGAATCTTATCAGCGGGGACAGAAATCAGAGTATTTCAAGGGCTAAATATTTCTGTGGGTAGCAAAGGGGCATGGGCTGCTAACCCGTCGCACACAGCATCCCCGCTTCAGCAGCTGAGCATCAGGGCACTTGCCTGGTGCATCCTTCTGTGCTGGGAAATGCTGTGCCTGAATAATTGTGGCCTGGGTGGATGCTGGGGGGCAAGGGGAGAAACTCCTTGGTTCTTTTTACTGCTCTTGGTAGCCTGCCCAAGGCTGAGCATGCTGGCAGCCTAGTCCCTTAAACCTTTCCTTGAATAATGAGACAGACAAAGCATCTTTAACTGCATTAGGCAGGGGTTTTGCAGACAGGACACATTCCTTCACAGTGCCCGCAATCACAGTGATTGAGATCAAGGCTGTGAGTAGGCAAACAGAACTTTGTACCCCTCCCTTAGAGCTCAGCCATGGACACAATGGCCTGACAGTTCCTTTGCCGAGGTTTTTCAGAGGTACAACTATGTTCCTGTACTGTGGTGCTACCAAAGTCTGACTGTCCTCTGAAATAAAGGCCAGGGGCCTTCACATCCAGGCTGCCAGGGAAGCTACAGGCAGCATAAGAGGCAGTAAACACTGGCCACACTCTTCCCTTGACAATTCCAGTCTCCCTTGCTGGGGTTTCCAGCAGGGATGATACAGAACACTTCATTAGCTCTTTCTTCCACAAGGAGGGCCCTTGCTCTGAATTTGACTGTGACACATTTCTTTCTTTCTTTCAATGTGAGCTGGAGGACTTTGAAAACAACATAATTTGACAAGAAGCCAAAGCAAGGACTCAGAAGTATAGACAGTCATCAGTCTGCAGGGATCCAAGAAACTGCAGTTTAAGTAACCTGCACTGACGGATTACTCACAGCAGGGAATCCGAAACTCTCACTCTAATAACGTAGCCTTGAAAAGACATCTGTATACAGCAGAAGCTTCAGACGTGTTTAGCTAAGCTTTGTGACAATTTGTAGTTACTTCAAAAGCAGCTGTGATACTGCTCCTGGTATGGCAAACCATCCATGAGTCTGAACATAGTTGTTGTCTTTCCCAGCCTTCACTGATTCCTACCATAAAACGTAGGAAAATAAGAAAAATGTGTTTGTGGAATGATAATCCAAGCCTTTTTGATCTTTATCTCTACATTTATTTGGAGCAGAATGCAAATAAGTGCCTCTGCAATGTAACTGCAGAAAGCAAATGTCTGGCCATCATTTTGTAGGACTCACCAATCCAGCCTTTCTAGCTAAACCCATCCCTTCTCTCTCATTAAATACAGCTGACATTTGTAATTCAATTTGTAATACTAATGGTACTGAACATTTTACAAGCCTCAGTCCATGTAAAAATGCCCTCTGTTTGATATAACATGAACTATCTGTTCTGTTTTCTCTTGAGTATGTCTTAAATGTCTGATTCAATTTAGTCTAACATCTTCCCATTTTGGAGCTCGTGGAAAAGTGAAATAAGATTAAAGTTACTAAAATCAATTGCCATTTTCACATTCAAAAGGCTGTTTCCAAAGAACATTGTGTTTCCCAAAAAACAAGTGGGCAACTTGGGACTTCCACCATCTTCCACAACAGTGAAGCGACAAGACTGAGGTGTTTGGAGCAAAACTTTAATGGAATTAAACAGGAGAAGGAAGGATTGGCACTGAACTCCTTTGATGGATCTGGATATAAAAATCTTTCCAGCAAACAGACTGACCTAATGATCTGACAAGTGATAGAAAGGAATAAAAAAGGGAGAAATGTAGTTCTCTGCACACAGTAGAACAAAATCATATCTACTTTTACAGCACTTCTATTACAGCCTTAAAGCCATAAACACTCCATAGCTCATTTTGTTTGGGGAATTGCCCACAGATTCATGCAGGCACTTTGTGCTCCCAGAGATTTCTATAAGTGTTCTCACTGCCTGGGGACCAAAGAAAATACACTTCAGTGGCCATCCTGTATCCCCAGCCAACACCTCCAAGCTGGCAGTAGTTTTGCTGCAGTCACACAGGCATATGTTGTATGTACTTCTGCTGTTCCACAAGGAACCTTGAGCAGAGTTGATTTCAGTTTTATTTTTTCTGGTTTAACTTCTTAAGTCCATTCATTTCAGTGAAGATGCAGTATTATGTCCAGTGAGGATCAGCATGGCTTTCCTTATGAAACCAGGAAGTTAGGGGTTGTAATCAAGAATGGTTTCTTTTCAAGGAGATGGAGAATGATGTCTTTTGAGATATTTGAGAGTTTGAGATTGATGCTTTGATTGGCTGGCAACAATTACTCTGCTTGTTACAACCCAGCTCTTAAACTAAACTTCGAGGGGACTGCATTCTTCCATACTGCTAGAAGCAAATGGAGACTGTTATTACACTTACTCAGAATTTTGTGCAGCAGATAAGCAGCATGAGAAATGTGTTTGCATCTTGAATTGCACAGTTTCTTCTTTGGGCGAACATAGAAACCTGTTCTAGAGGGCACTGACAGCAACCTGCTAACGCTATTTAATTGTGCTTCAGTTTCAGACATACTGTGTCAACATTTCTACAGACAGGGGAACCCTTTCCTGACTTTTATTAGCATAACTGCAAACACCCAGAGAGCTGAGAGATGGATTTTCCTGTCTTTTAAACCTGCACGTCTTTTATGCCAGGGTTCTGAATCAGCCTGAAGAATTTTGGGTCTTCATGGGTGACTGCTTCTTTTCTGCAATCCCTGATGAGCACCACCACTTCCATTAACCACAGGCATGTGGCTACACATGCTTACAGTAAACCCGGCTTTCCAAAACTGAGAAGTTTGTTCTAAATCATTACAGAGAGTTACGAGAAGTAGTTGCATCATAGGCAAGGGGTGCTGAGCTTTCTGCTCTAGTTGATGCAGTGGCTTGAGCTAGATGATCACCAATAGTCGCTTCTAACCCTTTCAGTTCTATGTGAACCACCTGGATTTTAGCTGAGCCTATTACTACCATGCTGGCAAAGCAATCACTCCAGGGAGTGTATCCATCCCACCAATTCTGACACATTTTTTGCCATTCAGTAATGAAAGGTCTTTAGAGTTTGCTGGAATCTGGTTAGTGACAGGAAAAACTGTGAAGCGGAAAGTACGAGGAAAGAGACTGCAATGTATGTTTCAGACTCCTTTTGAAAAAAACCCCAAACCAAAAAATCAGTTACTAGATTCACTGAAAAAAAACCCAAAGGAAAAGTGTCCATCGTGTTACCCCTGTAGTGCAGACTCAGTTACTACCTCTTCAGGACCCCCTGCAAAGGAGTAGGAATGTGAAAGTGGCCCTGAATAAGACCCCATGCTCAGAAACGTATCCAGACATCAAGGATGAAAACAGTCAACACAGAGGAAACTCCTATGTGCAGACCAGAGCTTGAATTCTATAATGAATGTTCAGCTACCACAGGGACATCTGTAAAACTTGTCACTTGCCTTTAAAAAAGGTCTAGTGGTTTTAAGATCTTGACCTCGATGAGAGGTCCAGTGATTCAGCCTTTCAAACTGCAGTCATGCCCTATTCCAGCTATTACATGCCTCATTTCTGTTAATCTTCTCTAATTAGTTCTGCTTCTCAAGTGAAGTCTTGGAATCTAACATTTTTCTGTGCTAATACCAAGGGCTCTGCTTTCATGTTCAAGGTCAGTCCCACATTTCACCTTGTAAAACTCATTTCTCCTCCCTGAACTTACACTTGTACATTGAGTTTGAGTTTAGACATCAGTTTAGACTCTCTCAAAGACATTTGCTGACTTTAAAGTTATCCTTAAAGGTGTGGTCATGCCCAAAGTCAGCAGAGTCACACAAGTGTGGAGGAACAGACTTCTAGATTCTTTCTCTTCCTTGCAAATGTGCAGAGAAAATTTCTCCCATGAAAATAATTTCAGCTTTTTCCTTGTGAATGATTTTGCATGTTTTACAACACATAAGCAGATTGGGCCTCAGAGGCTGCAAGGAGGCACATGACAGTTTTATAGGAGAGAATGCTGAGCTGAGAAGGGCAAGGTGAATACCTTGCTTGCAGTGAGAGAGCTGTGAACACAATCCAAGTGATCTCCCTGTACAAATCACTAAATTTAGATCTCCCTTCATATGTTACACACACATATTAATATAGATGTGTATTAGGGGGAGGACACAGTTTTCTAGATTCTTCTTGTGCCCGAGAGATCTGTAATATGGCAAGCATTTCGTTTTTAAAAATGGCATTATTCACTCTTATAACAAATGGAGGCACTTTTTGCATGTGCAATTTCCATTGCTAACTGTAAGAATTTACATATCACTTATTTTATTTGGTGACTCTGAGCTGCCTCTGTTGAAGGGATCAGGTCACGAGCCATCCCACAGCCCTTCCTTTGTGAGGACTGGAGAGATCCAGCGATTACTAGAGGCTCATGATGGCTGAGGTGTGAACGCTAATGGGAGGAGGCATCCGAGCCCCAGGCAAGAAACACACTCTTCTCCAGCTGATGCTCAATCCAAGATGGCAGACTATTTTCAGGTTAAAAAAGCTTAACTGGGCAAGGGGGAAAAGTCAACCTTCAGTGATATATAACCTGGACTTTGAATGTATAAGGAATAACCCATATTCCTTTGAGTGTTGCTGCTGTAGCTGGGGGTAAAATTTGCAGTTCATCTCAATGGGTCACCCAGGCTCAATGCTTTTATATTTAATGCTGTCATGAATTGCAAATAAGCATAACCCAGCAATAGGATAATGGTAGAAAAGCAAGCATTTTTATAGTTCAGTTATTTCATATGCAACAAGTAGGAAAATCTGTTAACTGTTCAACCTACTTCCTTAAAATAAATTATAATAAATACGTAAATGCAGTATGTGGAAAATACTTGGTCTTTTCAATTTTGAAGAGTTAACAGTGAATTCTTGTATCTGAAAATACAACCTCTGAAATATTTTGTGGAGTTTATGGAACTATTTACAAGTTCTTTTTCCTTAAACATCTCCAGTGGGATTTATAATGTTATTTAGAAATCATTGACAACAGGGTATTTATTTTTCCAGAACTGCACTTATATTGACAAATGTCCATCTAAAGCCTCTTACATCTGATTATCCTGATGTCCAGAAACAGGACAGAAATAGTAGAGAGCCCTTTCATTCTCCACACCTCTAAGGCTGAGGAGGAAGGAACAGCATATGCACAAAGACCAAATTCACAGACTTGCTTCAAGACCAGTGCCTAATTTTAAAACCTGAAAACTGTTCTAAAGGTTAGCACTCACTCTGCCCATGCCTTCAAGTAGAGATGTAGTGCTGTACAGGGCTTTGGTGCCAGAATTTAGCCCCAAATGAGCTGCACATCTGTACTTTGTTCATCCTTGTGACAATGTGTCACCTTTCCAAGGATATTTCAGAAAAAAATATACCATGGAGGTAAATCGTGTCTTAATTCTGCACTGATTTGGGAGCAGGACACTCAGCACCTTTCAGTGCTGACTATCCACAAGCAGAAGTCTTGTCTCATGACACCTAATAAAGTGTCTTGCAATCAAATCAAGTGGGAAAACCCTTCACCTTCCCCTCAGTGGGCAATGCAATATCTTTCCTCCCTGAGGTACGCTGCTTACAAAGAGAAAAAAAGTATTAGAGAGCATCATCTAGGAGATGATATGGGACAAGAGTTACGGGCAAAAGACATTCTCACAA
The DNA here is from genome assembly GCA_013397175.1 of Platysteira castanea. Taxonomy (NCBI): domain Eukaryota; kingdom Metazoa; phylum Chordata; class Aves; order Passeriformes; genus Platysteira; species Platysteira castanea. Next base: position 1,201,446 of record VYXC01008615.1, on the reverse strand, counting down.
CCTGCTTTTCTGAGTTCTTTAACTCCAGGTTGTCATCCAGACATGTTCATAGCGCAGTAACTTAATTACCTCCGCTTCGTTCTCTCTCGCTCAGCGCATGGTGACAATGGTTTTATCATGGAAATATTTTCTCTACAGAGCACTCTGAGTACTGACAGCTCTTTTCTCTTTCCCTCCTTCACACTGTCACCCTTCTATATTTGCCTTGACACTGTCTTCACATTGTCTTGACATTGTTCTGACAGTTAAGAAAACTCAATCACGGCAGCAAACAGCCATGACAATGCAGAGAAGAGAAAGGAAAAGTGTTATGAAAATCATTGAGGAACTGTGAAGGTTTACAGGCTAGTGAAAATGAGATCTTGCTTTTTCCAAACCACATTCCTAGTGAGTTTTTAATAAAAAACTACTTTAAGAAAGTCTTCAGCCAAGGCTGGCAAAAGTCACCTCAAAGAAGTCAGTTGGCAGTTACGGATTCTGTACCTGAAATTCAGGTGTTCCTAGATAACAATCTTAGCCTACCATGAGTTCAGGTACATTATGAGAGATACTTCAGTCCATCTCCTGGGGAGCAGGGATGCTGAATTTCCGTGAAATGCTGACTTGGAACTCTCCAGCTACACTTTCTCCCAAGTATGCCATTCAAACTGGGATCCCTTCTGGGGGCAGCCAGAAAAAAAAGGTGGCCACAGAAAAAAGAAATCATGTTAGCTGGAGCTTTAGTTTTCTTTGCTAATAATAAATAGAATTTTGTTTTGTTGGGTCAAAAATTAGAAGAGAGGAGCAGAGAAAGAAAGCATCACTCCCTGACAATCAGTCAGACAAATACCAAGTGTTGAGATAAGGGATAAAAAACCCAGCACAAGTGGGGTAAGCTTAGCAAATACTTCTCTGGTTGAATTAAACTTCTGAGCAACTCTTTAACTGGGTATAGTATGGACATACTAAAGTGCTGGTCTTGACAGGTCAAGCTTTTCAATTATTTGACAAAATTACTGCTTCGAGTAGGAATTCTGATCATCAGGAATCATGTGGGGAGGGTTGTTGAGTTTTATTTTGTGGTTTGTTTGTTTTAGAAAATAAATCCCTGCACAAACAGTTTTGATACTAATCCAAATTCTTAGTAGTTACAAGACCACCTAGGTAATAAAAAAATTACTTAAAAAAACCTACTTTATATTATCTTGGCATGCGTGCAATCCACATATTATCTGAAAAGCATGGTGAAAGCTCATCCCTTGCGAAGCAGAAGCTCATCAACAGGGCAGACACACTGCTCTGTAGGGCACCTGTGGTGCTCCCTGCAGGTCACACAAGCACTGCCTCTCCAGGAGGAGCATCTTTTCCCCTCTCCCCCTCCACTACCGCAGCCTGCTCTCTTCTCCCTAAAAAATTTCAGGAGGGAAGCCAGTCTGAAGCTGGTTCCCTTTGCCTGAGAGCCCCTGGGGACAGTCAGGCTGGTGGCCAGGCACTGCCCCTCACAGAGCACAGGAGTGGTGCCCCTCTCCAACACCCCCCAGACTGCAGGGCCATCCTGGCATCCAACAGCCAAATGAAGTGGCACAGGCTTGGGCTCCATGGTTCCCTGACACCTCGGCCCAATCCTGCTGCAAGTCCCCGAGAAGCCAGGAGGAGCAGCTAATTTGGAGGTGCTGATTTGTAACCTGCTGACAGACCTCCCCTGCCTCTGCATATCCACCCCAAGGGGAATGTGACCCACTCAGCTAGGGAGAGAAACCCTCTGCTTTCCCAGAGGTAACCCATGAGTGCAATTCAATAGCTCCTGAATCTATCTCTAAGATTGCAGTGTGAAGAAAATGTTAGTGAAAGCTTCTTATGAGACCAGAACTTACAGAAATAAACCTCTCTCAGTCAATTAATACAATTTGTTGATGACAAGGATGGATGAACAAATTCACATTCAGCTAAGAGTAAAGTGAGCAAATTGATATGTAAATTGATGCTCACCTGGTTAATTTTATGGCTAATTTCATATGTTTAATCAAGATGACCAAAGCACAGTTAAGACAAAAACAGAACAGACATAAAATTAGCCTAAAGAGTCAAGGCAGAAACAATATGCTTCCATTCCAGAGAGAAAATTAAGCTTTCGATGCTTCTGCCTGAATTCACTTGATGAAGTCTGGGCTGATAAAATTAAGAAGAATGGCACAAAGGAAAGGTCTCCACATAAGCGCAAGCACCTTTGAACTACAGACTACAGCATTTATTCTAAATGCTTTATTGGATGGTTATACTCCAACTGCTCTGGCAAGCTGAATGACAAACATTTTGGTGCTTCCTTCCTGCACTTTTATGTCTACAAGCTCCCTTTATTATTAATGGTATAATATTTGCTACAGTAGGCTACCATGGTCAAATCAATACCAAAGTGCCTTGAAAAGACACCAGAGCTGAATGCCTAATTAAGTACAATATTTTGTTCCTTTTAAATGAGACTCTGTTTGAGGAGTACAGTAACAGTGCCTTGTTCTGTTCAAGGTATCTATAATTCATAGCCCAAATGATCAAAGGAAATGTGATCCTAAGGGGAAATGGCTTTTGAGGATCCCTAGGTATTAAGTACTGAGAACTACTTCTCAATCTGTTCCGCAGCCTCTCACCACACTATGATGTGTGGTGCCCTTTGGGATCATAAAACAAGCCCCACCGTAGATCTCTGCAAAAAAAAAAAATGCTCCCAGCAAGACAGTCACTAGATATTTATCACTTATTCATTATTGCCATAAAATCTTCCTTCATTTTTTTCCTGGCTAGACTCTTACTGTCACACAGATCTCATTTATTTATTTAGCATAATTTAATATAAAGCAGGGCAGGATGCTGCCCTCTAATGTACCCTGTACTGACAAGTCTGGACCAGTTTTGTGAGGAAGGTCCCTTTCCCCAAAATAGGGTATTCTTTTTTTTTTCATCATTGTATGGCACCAAAGCTTCTTGAGATAGAGAAAGCACGTGGATGTCAAGCTGTGGAGGCTTTAGTTCCCTCCTCTTGCTTGCTGATCTCATCTTCCACTCCCAGCCACCACACCACCGACACCCAGAGCTCTCCCTGGGTCTGAAGAGCAGATTTGTGCGAAACAAAACCCCGCTGTCACTGCAACGGGATGGCTAAACTTATATCCAGGGGAACGGCAGGCCAGAGCAGCGTTATTGTCCTCCTGATCATCCTGAGCAGTGCCAGCACCTCAGCACAGCACAGAGGCATCTGTGTTACCCTGTGCAGGTGACACTGCGTCCTGGGGTTACAATTACTGCGGGCTCACTTACCAGCCACTCAAACTTACTGCAACTTCCCATCCCTGCCCTGGAAATCCAAGCCTGCTTTGGATCAGGCCTCAGAGGAAAAAAAAGGAAAATGCATGGAAAAAAAATCTAAGGCAGGGAAAGGAGAACTATGAAAGGAAGTAGAGATGAGGAGTCAGATTTACCTCTTACATACATTAAATAAACAGAAAATAAAGGAGACTATTAATGACGAAATAGAAATTTCAAAAGCCTTCAAGAAATTACTCTACTATAATGATTGCTACTAGTGAATGTTTATTTATTCATGGTTTTAAATTTTTTATCATTTTACTGGCAAAAATTGTACTGATCTAATTTTGATAAAGGCTTGCTGGATACCTCTTCACTTATAGCAGATATTTAATGCCCTGGTGGTAGGTATTTTTGTTCTAAAACACACCATCACATTAAGCTTTAACAATCTGACTTTTAGTGATATTCTTCTAATATTGAAGGATTATTTCTTAGCATATTCCCCAAGGAAGGCTCCTGGGCATACCCTGATGCTTGTGCTGGTGAATATTCTGGTTTTGTTTTACTTCTATAGTGAAGCATCTTAAAAAGGTTTAAGAGAAAGGTATCCCTAATTATATAGTGAGTTCTCAATACCTACTTTTCCTTTGGGTCAGTCGCTCCTCCCCAGTGCTTCTGAGCCTGCTCTGGAAATAAAAAGTGGTAAAACCATGAAACAAGTTCCTTCTTGCTCTGTCACAAGTCAGTAGAGTTTTTAGGATGCTACAATACACTCTGCAGGTCAGGAATGCTGCCACGGATTTTGTGTCAGAGCCATGACTGTGTTCACTTTCACGGGTCACTGGAACCAGTGTTCAAAAGGCCAGCCCTCTGCAGAAGTGCACACGATAACATCCTTCTGCTGGGCCTGGGACAGATTTCTGTCTGTATGAAGTCCGTGAGGGCAACTTGTGCAGATCACGATCACATCATTGTTCTTCCCCAATCTCAGTGTTATGTCCTTGGCTTTGAGGGGAAGCTGCCCTCAGCACAGGGGCTCAGCAGGACAGCTGAGGAAATTCGGGTTGTGCCAGGTGCCCGTGAGACTCCAGCCTGTCCCAAAACACAGGAGCTGCGACTTTCCCAAACAGTCTTGAAATCCCAGTTGGTAATTAGTTCATGCAGAGCTAATTGTAGGTGATTTCTATTGAAAATAATTTAGCACATAACAGAAAGGGCTGGAATGTGAACTCTTCCACAAAGTTCATGCTGGAAAAGCATGGCCTTGCTTTCTCTGTACTTACTGTGCATTGTAGCCACACTACAAGAAGCTTTCTTCTGAGTTCTGTGGCATTTAAATCGCAGTGCACTGCATTTCCAGCCACAGAATGCTGATCTGTCACAGAGCTGATTACTTTTTTTAAGTCTGGGGAGACAGGAGAGGCAGCATCATGACTTTGATATGCTGCAGTTTGATGTCATCAGGAACATCTAGTCCTCAGTTGTGTTACTGAGAACCTACTGAAGGCAATCTCAACATCTGCACACATCAGAACATGGCTTTGCACCCAGAGACTTCAGAAGAGTTGCCCCATGTTACAGGCTGCTGCGATGCATTTCTAACAATCAGAGCTTTAAGCTTATCCAGTTACGACTCACAGAAAGAAATCATACCTGGGTCAGCATTACAGGCATTCGAGGCCACATTTAAAAATCACAGCACCTTTATGTGCCACTCTATGATCAGAGTCACTGCTCCATGCTCTTTTCATATTAAAAAAAAGGAAAGAAGTAATGAAGGGCAGGACCACAAATAAAGGAGACTGAAGAGGATGCCTTATCATGGCTTTCAAATGCAAACAACACACGGACCCAGAATTTGGACATGAAATCAATTTTGTACTCAGTTTTTAGCCCCTCTACTGGAGGCATTCTTAGCAGCGTTTGGCAGCATTTCTGAGTGCCTTTTCTCTCCTGTGTTAGTGGCTGAGCACAGTGGGAGCTCGCCTGTTTTCATGTTCTCACCTACCCCAAACCTCAAGTCAGTGGTAGCTGGGCTGCTTTGAGGGGCAGCATCTCCCGGCTCAGCCAAGCCCTCGGCTCCTTCCTGAGGCTGAATTCAGGAGGAGCCAGGAGCTCGGTGGCAGCTGGAGACCTCTGTCATACTTAAAGTGCCTTAAACTCTTTCCAGACTTCGGAGAAGCTGTGAGACCTTGTGCCTCTTAAAGTGAGATTTGGTTTCTTCAAGAGACAAACTGCTCCTTTGCTCCCTATTTTCCACTATTTGGGATTCGCATGGAAGCTGGAGCAACTGGATTTCACCCCAAGTCACAAACTGACAGTTCTATGCTGCGTTACTCCCTCTGTGTTCCTCAAAATCCTGCCACTGATGGGGAGAAGGAGACCATGCTTTGGTCTTTCTGCAACCCTTCCTAGCTCTGGCACCATTCCTGCTGTTGTTTTGCCAGGCATCCACTTCCCAGGTGTGCACTTCAGCCTTCTTTGCTAGCACAGCTGCAAATACAGCTGGTATCTCCCAATTACAAGCACTGCTTTCATCTTCCCTCTTCCCCAGCACCGGTTGCACCCCTCAGCATGTTCTGATACTGGGTTTACAAACAGCAAATTATGCCTCCATTAATTTTACAAGACTTGATGTAGATGCTTGTAGCTTCAGGGAGCAAGGCAGAAGCAATGCCTCTCACAAAATCACCACAAATCCACCCATCCAAGCAAGTTCATCTAGGCACGCCAAGAAGCCTCACCAAGGGCAATCCAGGATAACATTTTAAAGTGTAAGACATAATTCACACCCCTAACTGAACCACTAAGGTTTTCTCTCTTTATTTCTGCAAAACCTTTCATCTCACAAAAGAGACCTTTACACACGTGGCTCTGTATCCTGAGTTACATGCTGAGGATGTCCCCAGCTTTAATGAAGCCTTAAGAGCAGTTCAGGCAGGAAAGGTATTGATTGAATCCTTGGGACAAAGACATTTAACCCACAAAATCACCAATTTTTTCCCCTATAAGCAATCAAGCTTTTTACCTAAATAAATATTGTTTCCAATTTTGAGCACAATAAAATTTCTATGTTTTTTGCCTCTGAAGAGCTGATAGAAAGGGAAGTTTGAAGCTGGCTCATGGGTTCCCACTACCACTTATTGCAGTTGTTGCTCACCTGTCTATTTATCTCCTATGTCCCTGTGTGGTGGAGTCCTGTTCTGTACTATTAAGAAAAAATTCTGCTGTGAGACCTCAACTAAAAAAAAAAAAAAATCAGCACCTCTAGAGGGACAAGGAATACCTCATTACATTCATGTTGCTTCTCTTCTGCAGACTTAGAAGATAAAAATGAGGACAAATATCATGAAACTCTTAAAGGGGAGAGAGTGTCTACAGTAGCAAGGATTGCACAGCAGAAATCAGTTCAGTGTCTACATCAGTGTCCACATCATTTACTGTAATGGACATCGGCTGCCTCCTGGCCTGATCAGCCACTGTTCTACATCTTAGACAAACAAAAACATCTGTGCACAGCAAAAGCAGGATGATCACTATGAACTACCAACTTCAACTGCAGTGCTGTAGTGCTAAACATAAAGAAGCAGAGCATAAAACCTTTCATTCTCATTAGAAACCAGTTTATTTGCCTTGCTAGTAGCACTGTGTCTTGGTGTCCAGTTGAACCAAAAATCCTCCAAATTCAATGTGTAGGAGCCCTGTTGCGCTCCTGGGCCCAATTCTCCTCCTGTTCCAAGCACAAACACTAAGGTGTGATGCCAAATAAAGTGAGAACCAAAAATAACTTACAGTTAGAAGTAAAGAAGGCATTTACCTCATTTTTGTTTATTTGGGACAGCTAGTCCCCTTTCTGTGGTGCTCAGTGCAGTCAGGGGGTGCAGCTGTAAGGGCTGCTGCTGCTGCACTGCCCAGGGGGTGAGGGAGTCTGGGGTGGCACAAATGTTAAAAAGACAGTGAAGGACAATGACAGCCCTCAGTAACTGCCTTCATCCTCAGGGACCAGCAGCAAGTCAGTGTGAACAGAAAAGTTTGAGGAAGGGTGAAATGGACACATTGGTTTAATAACCAGTTCTGTAATTTTAATCACAAATAGCTTTAATCTTAAAGCGTTGCCTAAACAACATTTTAAAATTTTAATGCTATTAAGTTGTTAGTCTTACACTAATATACCATACTTTTTCTTCAGCAAATTGGTTAATTTACTTTCCTTGGTTGTGTTGATATAAATGTACCTAAAACCAAATTCGGGTTTTTTGATAGCAATGGAATATTTGTGTAACTGCCCTTTTTCTTTCCTGCCTGTGTGTGGTGCTGGTTACTATGGTAATAAACGTGACTCAAGATTTAAAGCCCGAAAATGGTTTCTATAACAACATGCTAGGATGTTTTGGACACACAGCTGAAGTTAAAGATTCAGGATTAACTCTTTATGACCACAGTATTTGCAGACACAACAAGGGCTTGTTTTTTGGCAAAAGTTTGTTCATCCCTTCCCAAAGTACGCTTCTCCACTGAGCAGAGTGAGCAATAACAATTCCAGCTGTGGATAGAGCAGGTAGGTCTGGGGGCTGGTGATTTCCTCACAGGTGAAGCTTGCAAAGGACAAATGGCACTGCAGTAACTATGAGCTGCTCATTACATTGAATAATTAAGATGGTAATACAAATGTACTGGGAGATGGGAAGGGGTAAAACAGAATTAGTGCAGTACTTAGAAAGTTTGAGACTGTGTGAAAAACTGAAATGATTTACTTACAAATAATCTCCATAGAAAAGCTATTTTGAAGGCTAAGATAGCCCCTTACCTGGCTCTGTTTCATCCAGAACATGGCTTCCTGTCCTTTCCTTCCCCATCTGCCACGTGCTGATCCAGGAAAGACATCTCTGCCTTTCAGTCCAGGGTAAAGGTATCTGATCCCAGTCTCTGTCCCTGTTGATTATGCAGTTGTTCTCATCTCTTCCCCAGTTCTTCATGATACATCAAGATTGAACATCTATCTGCACACCCACAACTTTCTAAGGCTGTCTTTGCAGGGAAGTTATCGTCATAGTGATGAACTGTATTTTTTGTTTCACAGAGCACTGCAGACAAATGGAGAGAGGATTAGTTACACCAAAGCCACACGCTCCTTAATGCAGCACTAAATGCCTTGGGCAATATTTTAATATTTCCAGTTAAATGATTATTTCAAGATCTCAGTGTAGTAACAGAGCTTGATATTTCAGTGACACAGATTCGCACACTTGTTTTAAAATCCCAGGGGCAGGTTTCAAACAAGTAATGAGCATGATCATTGAAGGTTCATGTTTCTGACTCCAGACACTGGGCTATCTAAACCCCTGCTACCATCATGTTATTCTGTGACGTTTTTAGTGAGCTGATTTGATCACAGTGTAAGCCTTCAGCTGTGAACAAATGCTGTATGCTGGTTTTGATTCAACAGTATCCAGACTGAAGTAACAGCACCAAGAGAAGCAGTGGTTGCTTCATTTGTGATCAAATTTTCTTTCTAGTGACTGACCACAACCAAGATGTCAGTTATAGAAGCTGTTCTAGCAAATTAAAAACAAAACAAACAAACAAAAAACCCCAAACATAAAAAAATCCCAACCTCACAGGTAACACATTTTCTGATGTTGGAGTTTGGAGTTCTTATAGACCACATCTTGCAATTGCAATTCAAGCTTTCTTTCCCTAGAAGTATTTTTAAAATCTAATTTCTCAACTCAAAGACCAGGTGTTTTTTGCTATCCATTTTTTCCCCACAGCGCATGACTGAGTAGAAAGTCAGGTTTTGTTGTGAACTGCTTTATCTGCGCTAGCTGGTGTAGCTTCCTAGTTTTAATTCAAAGGTGTAAAGTAATAACTCTGTTAAAAAAAAAGGAAAGAAAAAAGGTCCTCAAAGTGCAGTAAAATCATCAGTGAGGATGCCTATATGGGTATCAAGAAGTTCTCTATCTTGTAGATTTTTTCCCCCTAGAAAATAGACTGGCTCTGTTAAGAAGGCCAGAAAATCTTGCAGCATATGTAAAAGATTCCAAAGCTGTTAGTGTTGAGAGCTTCTGTGAAGCTTAGAGTCCTCCTTCAGGGGCAGAAAGCACATTTGAAGAACAGCACTGCAAATTACAAGCAGCCTCCAGGCACAATGAGATGATTAGCAAAGTGCAGGCATGGCCACAGCCAAGTGAACTCTGGTTCACAACAGCATGATTAGCAGTGATTGAAATTTAATTTTAAATGCTGCTGCTGATTATGATATTTCACCAACTCGTAGGAAGAGTCGTGTCCTGAAAGAACAAGTCATCGCTGAAAGACATTTCTGACACAAAGAACTCAAAACAGTTTGCTTAGGATTTATCTGGGGGCTTTGGGTGGCTGAGATTGCTAATCAGATTCTCAGAGTTGGGGATCATCAATTCCCCTTACTTTTGATCTTATCAACTTAACTTAGAAGAATATTTTGAAAAATTGACATGAATTCAGTAAGTCTCTGATTCAAACAGGATCTAGAAAAAAACCCCCTCAAAATCATCAGGAAAGATATGCAGATGAGCTTTTCAAAATTACCTGCTTTACTGAGGAACAACAGTTTAACAATCAGATTATCTCGGCCAAAATGCTTTGGCCATTTCAAAATCCCTGCCCTGTTTATGATAACTCTTCCACTAATTTAATTTCGACATTCTATCCTCATTGCCATGCATTTCTAACATCATAAAAATTGTTTTGTATCACTACAGTGGTTTCTGATCATTCAGAAGCATTTACCAGCCAAAATAATGCATTTTTAGTGCTGATTAGCTGTATCTTATCCAAGATTAGCTTAATCTTATCCAAGAGCAAAATAACAAAGCTAAAACTGTCTTTTTCTTGGCATTTCTTACATTAAGTCGTTTGTGCCCGTTCCTGTAAAAGCTGCAGGTATTGCCATGTTTCTGGCAGTATGGGTGATGTGCCAGTAGATGGCAAGCTTTACTGCAAAGAATTTCACTGCCAACCATCTCATCTGCATCTCGAGGATTTAACCATGGGGCAAAACGCTTGGCACTAAATCCTCTCGTAATTAGATTAATGTACCACTGTTTATAAAGAGACTGATAATTACCTCAAGTGTCAGTCAGTGTAAATCCAAAGTGATCAGCATTCTGTTTCCATTTTTCCTAATGTTACGTACAAGTTTTAAGACTCTGTCAGAACAAGTCACTGCTGAAGTGACCTTAATTGCTTAGGAATGAAAGACGACTCCTCTACACATCTGAGGCTTTTCCTGATTATCCTTCCGCAACCTGGCCAAAAGTCAAGCTCCACTGAAACCTTTCTGTCCCTTTGCAGCTCTTTCTGTGAATGCAGCAGAGAATATTCTTTAGGCATCTGCTCAGACTGAGACAGAATTTTGCATCATCACGTTGCATCACAGGGCATGCAGGAGCTTCCACCTTCCATACTCTTCATCCTCTCTCCATGCAGCTCTCAGCTCAGGAGGTTCCCAAATCCATCCTTCCACATCACTCCAGAGCAGCACGGAAACTCAGTTTCCACAGGGCAGCAAGGGAGGTAGTGCAAATAACTTGTCTGAAATAGGTGGAAAGTGGTGTTTGAACTAGCAGTCCTGAATCCACGGATTAGCTGAAGCACATAATTTAGGAACAGGAGCTTTAAAAAAAAAAAAAAAAAGTCACAGAAGCATCCTGGTGAACTGTACACCATTTGATGACCATGGTGTGACAACTGCATACCTTTTGAGATCACCTTTTTGAGAGGCAGTTTTGCTGCTGAGACAAACTGCTATAGAGTACCCCTAGCAAAAACTCTTGGTCCCAGCATTTAAACCACAGGTAAGCTAAACCTCAGCATGGTTGCATCTCTGCTAAGACCTTCAGAACTCCTGTGTTCCTCAAAAACTATATAAATCATAAAAACCATGGCACAGTGCATTAGAATGAAGGTAGAACTCAAAAAATGTTACTCTTTCACTATAAACTTGTCATACAAATCAGACAAAAGTATCCTCTAGGAAGTATTGGATTTATTGAATTGTCTGTTGGCAATTTCTGCACAAGAAATTAGTTTTATAAAAGATACAAAAGTTGAAATTAAGATAATGCAAAAATAAATATCCAGGAAAAGTTTTCTGTTTCGTGTTTTTCCCATAGTGATGTCACCCTGGAGACAAATTGGTTGCCTTCACTACATAGAGACTGTACTTTTAGGGCTGTCTTTCCCCTTCCCTCATTTTCCATCCACTCTTACTGCCTCAGAGAGCTATGAAGCTTTTTAGCCAGTGCTCACAGCTTCTCTGTTGCCATCAAAACTGCAGACTGGCAAATGCTTCACGTCCTCTCACACAGCCATTATAACAAACTGAGCCTGTTGCATGCAAATTATCTCTGGAAAAGCAGTAATAATTAACTAAATAGCTTCTCACGTCACCACAGTCCTATGTAAGAAAGCACTTGAATGATTGACCTCACCTCTTGTAGCTTACACAGTACAACAGTTAGACAACACTGTAACTTGATCATAATTAATTTCTTCAAATTTGCAATGTTTTCCCCAAACATGCACTTTACTGAATTTTAAGTAGGTACACAGACTGAAAGGAAAGCTCTCTAAAGTTGTGCAAGGAAAATGCAGCATGCAGAAGTTCCTAAGGAACACAGTTTTGCTCATTTTAACTGTAATTAATAGATTGCAGTAAGCTCTGTGTTATCCAGGCTAAAGAAAAAACCTAAATGCATGGGTAAACCACAAAATTATGTAAACCAGGACATCAGAACATAAGCGAGGGTGTGCTGAGAAGGAGAACAATCTGAATTACTGCTGACAGTGCTGCAGGTCAGTACACATGACCAATGTCTTGAATTTTTGCATTCAGTGAGAGCTCTGAGCTGGAGCAAGAGCAACCAACACTGCATTAGGATGAAATACCTGCTCCCAAAACTGATTCTTAACAGGTTTGGGGATGGTCATTTTAAAGGCAAGCTAATCCAAAAGTACTATTTTTGTCCTGTTTTCCTTCAAAGAACACAAGGTAACACTCCAGTTCTCCTCCGGCTAGTCAATGTTGAGCTTGCTTTCTATGTAATCCTTAAGACCACTATTGGTTTTAAATCATGGTGTTACTGTTGCTGTCAATGCTACTACATAAATCTCCATTCCCCTTGTTCAAACAAGTATTAATTAGTTATTTGGCTCAGTAAATGTACCTATTAATGAGCATTCAGTTCATTCCAACTGGTGCTTTTAATTTTTAGAGGCACTGCCGCTCCTGTGTACACCTCAAGTCAGCCATGCACAGATAATTTTTCAGCCTTTCCATTTATTATATTAGTGTCAAATCTACACAAGCAGCCTTCCCTAAGCTAGTTAAGCCTTCTGATACTTTCTTCCTCCACTTCCCCCTCCTAGGAAAAAAACAGATTAAACTGTATTATGTATTAAAATTCACACTGTGGAAACACACCATGACCAGTCAGTTTGTAGTCTCTGACAGACCCCCATGGTCGGTTGGTATCCTCAGGTGACCAACCCTAGCCTCTCATTTTCCAGGGATCTGCCCCAGGCCTTTATCAGCACTGGTCTATCTCCAGTTATTGGAGTCTCCATCTCTGCTCACCATTTCTCTTTCAGTGCCCCCTCTCCATCTCTACTGTGTCTGCTCTCCTGCATCTCAGTTCAAGAACTGGGAACAAATTAGAGACCGCTGGTAGATGGGTCTGAATTCCTCTGAAAAGTTCAGCTTGTCCACAACACCCTGTTTGCACAAACATACACTATTTTGCTGTTGTAGAAGACACAAACCCTTCATATCTCCAAACAAAGCTCCAAATTAAAAGTATAAAATAAAGAAAGAAAAAAAAGATGCTTACAGGACTCCCATATAGATCATTTAATGCAACTTTTGTCCTCCATCTCATGAGTCTTTCCCTTATGAACTGCCTTCTCTCCTAAAGGAACATCCAGCTTCATTTCATAGAGTCTTGGCCCAGCTACAGCTGCTTGAGTGTATCCCAGAGGTGGATTCTGAACAATGCTGGTAACAGTTCACCCTCCTTGACTGGGAAGTGAGAAGTAGCTCTTGCTATTTTTATTCTTTTCAGCAGCAAGGCAACTCAAAGTGGCCTTTAATTAGTGAGAGGAGCTCAGTTTCCAGAGCGTAGGGAAGTAAGGAACCTCTTACACCATGTTCACTGTGCCCTTCCAGCCTCAGAGGCTGGAAGGCTCTCACAAGGCTGTTTTGCATCTCAGGTGTTTGGGAGATTCTTTGTGGTGGAGGTGCTGTACAGCTGCCAAATTACTATTTATAATCAGCAAATCAAAATCAAGGTAGCTGATGGTTTGAACTGTTTACTTGAGCTATAACTGCATCCGAGTAATTTAGCTTTGTGAAACCTAATGCAAAAAAACACCCACCACAAAAGAATGGTACCACCACAAAAGTTGTATTGAACTGAAAAAAGTGGTTCAACTCCTTTCTCTAGTAACAAAAAAAGGAACAAAAATATAAAAATATATCTAAATGTGTTCCATATTGTTGGGTATCAGTTGACAACCACCAATATTGTCTCAACTATACTCTTAATATAGTGTTAAGCAATCCTGACACTCCAGACCATGGCTGTTGGAAGAGGCGAGAACAGGAAATTACAACCTACTCAAGTTTTCATAATTGTTTTCATTTTACATTCATGAGCCCACTAATGCATCACGCAGTTGCCAGTCCTGTTTTCTTCTCAATAGCCAGCAATTGAAGCTGTTGGTTTTGAAGCACAGTTGTGTTAAGAACTATACTTCTTTCACTGTTGGTTACTCCCAGTGCTCTGGAAATCCTCAGGATTTTTTGTGTTTCTCTCCTAGAATCACTTTGCATGAGGAATGACTCCAGGTGCCTGTCAAACTCTTGCCAAAAGAACTCTACATGTGTTGCTGGTCATAAAGACGGCCCTTGCCTTTGTGCAGATGTGTCCGTGAACAACTCAGAGGAACTCTGCAACAAAACCTCCAACCCCTGCTCCTCGAACCCTTGTCTCCAAAACGCTACCTGCCTGGGCTCTGCCGGAAACCTCAGCTTTACCTGCGAGTGCCCCGCTGGGGACGATGGAGCTGCCTGTGACAGAGCCGGCAGTGCCTGTGACACAAACCCGTGCGAGCACGGGGGCACCTGCCAGGGCGGCCTGGCGGGGCCCACCTGCCTCTGCAGCGCCGGCTACACCGGCGCGCTCTGCGAGATGGATCTGGACGAGTGCATCTCCGAGCCGTGCCGCAACGGAGCGCTCTGCAGGGACGGCGTGGATCAGTACTCCTGCTACTGCGTCCCAGGCTACCAGGGCAAGCACTGCGACCTGGAAGTGAACGAATGTGCCTCAGATCCGTGCCTGAACGGGGCAACGTGTCTCAACCAGATAGGGCACTATGACTGCCTCTGTCCCCTTGGCTACACAGGTAAGCACTGTTAAAGCAACTTTTCCTTTGTGTTGTGTAGAACCACCATAACTCACGTTCCAGGTTCAGCTCCCTCACCCACACATGAATTTAGCAATATCTCTATTACCACCTTGCCTTCAGCTTCAGCACTGGTGGCTGTTGGTACGTTAAGGATGACCACATCACTGTCAACTACTGATATCAGAAAGAAAAAGATTAAAGAAATCTCACATTTACTAAAATCTACACAGCAATTTTATGAACACTGAGTTATGTCACAGGGGTAGGTGGACTTTCCTTTTAAAAGAAACATTCTCAAAATGCTCTCTTCAGAGTGCTATATCTAGCTTTTTTCTGAGGATCAAAACCTATGTTTGACAGATTTAAAATTAGATTCAAGTAGACAAATTCTACCCTTAAACTTAGACATTTCACATTAAATTTCTCTCCTCTGCCCTTCCCAGAAACAAAGGACTCATTTGCAACTAGAACATTATGTAAGTTACACAGAAACAAAAGTGTTGTGTTCCCAAACTGCCCATTTTTTGATAATCCCACTTTATGTAGCTCCATTTTCAAGGTACAGGTGTGATTTTTCTTCCCTACTTCCTCTACTGGAAAGCACATAATTCTTGTTGGGAGACAGTTCCCTTCAAATTTCAAAGCCATATTCAGGGGTAGAACTGTGAGAGGTAGAACACTGAATCATTAAAAGGAGAAAAGGGGAGGCATTTTAGTGATAGACTGCCAGTCAGGTAAGCAAAGGAAAAGAAATAGTCATACAGCAAAAAGGGGAAAAAACCCAGCTATTGCTTCAAGTGATTCAAATGAATAAGAAATAAGAGATGTGGTTTACAGCTCCATCCCCAAATCCCCACGCAGGAGGGGAAGTCAGAGGTAAAAAGCAGCTTTCCTGTGTCTAACACAGCACTCGTTGGAAGGCAGCCCTCGGTTAATATCCCTTATGAGCACGGAGAATGTTATTTGAAGGAAGCTTGTTACCTTCCTGCCACCCCGCTGCTGCCAGCGGGTGTCAGAGCCCAGGCCAGCTGAGGAGAAAACTACACAACTGGGGGAAAGCCGAAGAGCAAAAGGAAGGAAAAACCTATTAACAAGCAGCATGGTTACTCTGCAATGATCAGACTCAGCCCAGACCTCCTGTTGTATTCAGGAAACTGTATTTGTTTAACTGGCGCTGTTAGTGGGGTCCAGGCCTGGATACACAGCCCAGAAACTTGGTTTGAAAGAGGTAGAATATCCACCTTAGAGACAAGAGGATAGAAAACTTAATGAAATAGTAAAGCCCAAACAAAAAGAAATGAAAATTTAGGTCAACACAAACTGCTGATGGAAACTCACTCTGCTGGAGTCACTCCACTTTCATCATGAAATTCTGCTGTTTCCCAAGCTGATGCTCTTTTCTCTCACCAAAAAAAGTACCAAAGCTCGACACTTTGCACAGAGTTAAGAAATGAAGAGAGGACCAAGGAAGGAGAAGAGGTCTAAAATACACAGCAGAAGAGGCTGCAGTGTTTTGACATACAGCTCCGACACTGCTCCCAGCAGCAGAGACTAATCATAGGAATTCTACAGAGGAGTAGCAGACCATTCCTCCAGCAGTAAAACACCAGCTTTAAAAGGCTACTTAACAAAATGATTTATCAGAAGCATTCTTTTTTGTTGTTTTTTTGCACCTTGCTGTGAGTTGTGCTAAATGCGCAAGCCAGAGGGATTACTGGATGAAAGCCTCGAGGTGTCCCCAGTGGTAATAAAACCCCTCATTTACCCTGTCAGGGGATCTTGCCAACCATTATTATCCTGGCCTGACACCATGAATTACTGTGGGAAGTCATCCAGCCTCATCTCATTTCCCTAACATGTAAAAAAGCGTTATGTCTCTTGATACGCAGGTAAAGAAGGCACAGTAAATCTACAGCTGCAATGTTAACCAAATGCATGGGTTACTGGCTGCTGTTGCTACTTGTTTCATGGACTATGACTGCTATTTTGTGTGATTGGTATGCTGCAGCACTTCTTAAAATAGCTGAGAAATGTCACACATAATTCTTATACAAATGGAAGAGGTTAGAACGCACCAAGAGCCAAAGACTGGAAAATTTAACATGAAATCTGCAGTTTCTATGATAATTCTGCATGTGTGAAATTATTTACAAGACATGTGTCACACAGCTGTTAAATAATGAAGTTCAATTGGTTTGCTGAAGTTTTGCTGGCTACCCTACTCAATTGCATTTTTTCCTTCATTGGACTAATTGCACTTGCATTTAATTCACCCCAACAGAGCATGGTGTAAGAGCCTGTTATTACCCACAGCTATGTGCATTAATTACCTTGCTGAAGCCAGTTCTCTATTGCCAGTGAACATTCCAGTGTGAACTCTCAGGAGTGCACAGCAGTTCCAAAACCCAGTCTCAGTCTAAGAGAGCAAGAGAAAGTGTTTCAGTGGCAGACAAAATAGGTGCAATGAGTTGGATTTGTTCTTCGTGCAATACCTGTTCCTGTGAGGTAACCATCGCTGGGATGACATCTGTAGAATATGAGGAAATTACTCCTGATAGATCTCCAAGTTTTCATTCAGTATTCTCATTAATAATGTATGTGCCACCCAAATATTAAGAGTAGATGCATCATAAATAAGTCTTAGGCACTTAAAGGCAAGCAGAGGCACAGCAGCTCTACTGTGGGATGAAACACCTCAGGTAGAGATCTCACTTCCCAACCAGCTCACGTCCAGGTCATTGTGGATGAAACAGCAAACAACACGGTCTACCCAACAGCAATTGCCAGCAGTGCAAACCCTATTCCCTTCCTCAGCTTTCCAGTTCCAAACCAGCACTGCTCACCTTGTGTCCTAGCCAGCCCAGGTATGCAGCTCTGCTGAGATTCCCAAGCTCAAAAGGGACAAGCCTTGATCAAAGAAACACAACTTTTCCCTCTGTCTAATTTTTGATGCAACTCTCCTCCTGTCCCTTCAAGCCTGGTGCCTATAAAAGAGCCACGTGGCACTCTCCATCCAAATAACGGCACACAAGATTACTTTATGCAGAATGAGGAATTTGGGGATGGCCCTCTGTACCTGCTGGGCCTAAGTACAGCACTTCAGTGCAGGACAGCAGAAAGGGTGACCTGGTTACTGGTTTCCAGCCATACACTAAGAATGTGCAGGTCCTCATGGGAGTACACTGAGCCTGCAAATCCCTAGTATCGTTGACCAGAAAGTGATTTTACATTCTCTGTGGAGGCATGCAAGTATGAAAATGTTGACTGTGTGTCCTTCATCCTCACTTGCATTTACTTTTAGTGATAATCTAAATTATCACTCTTACTATAAGGGACTCACTGTAGAAGCAAGCAGTATAAGAAGTAACCCTGGTTCTTCAGAGAAACTGCACAAGTTAAGATTGTGACTTCTCCCCACCTTCCCAGCTTTTCAATTCGAACCATTTGTGTGGTTTGGTAGGTGCTGGGATGCTCAGCCTGCTCCAGGACACCCTGGGGAGCCTCAGCTCGTGGTGGTGCAGCCCTGTGCAATATCTGCAGCGGGGCTCCTTGACGCTCTCCTTCCCGCCTGGCATATGATATTTGGCATTCAGCATATTTATGACAGAACGTTAGACTGAGGTGAAAATGCAGATCTAATCTTTTCATCTCTCTTCTACACATCCAAGAAAGCCTGACAGCAGACTCAGCAGAGGCTAGGAAGGGATTCCCCCCGTCTGCATGGCAGATCGCATTGGCTGGATGCATTATACAGGGAGAAGTTTTCTTTGAGGCAACATTGCCGAAGGCAGGTTACTGGGCTTGATAGATTAAAGACGTGAACCAAAACAACAACGCTATGTTCTCATGTTAATTGTCAGGCTGTTCTCAGGCCTGTAGTTTTAAATTTGGCTGAGCTGAGGATCAGTTGAACAGGGCTTGTTTTGTCACATGATTTTTAGTGTTCGCAGTAAGCTGTTAACAAGCTCTGGCAGATTTACGGTCACTAGACACACTTCTGCAAACACATTGTTTATAATTACAGTGAATTCACAGGGCAATGACCACAGAGGGACTGCTTACTATATCTGGCTGTAATGTACATTACCATAAAGCCGTCAGAGAGCGTTCCTGTGCCGGGCTCTCGCGGCGGGCTCCCGCTGGAAGTAGTGGTTAGCTGAGCACTGAACCTTGAACTGGGGGCACGCCACTGGCAGCTTCCCCATCCACTATGGGGAACTATTTCTCAACTGTTCTCAACTATTTCAAGGAACTATTTCTCAACTGCTGAAAATAGGAACTTGCACTTTAATGAGTAAATACAAAGAAAAATACTTATGAGTCAACATCTGCCAATTTAGGTTTGGCATTTTAAGGTACTTCCTGGTACTTATCCATAGTACAGATTTATTTTTTTAAAACAAAGATGCTCACAAGTATCAAAATAAATTAGTCATGAAGCAACAGTGCTAAATATTATCAGTCTCTCTGTTTTAAGAAAGATGCTCTGAGTTGCAATGCACAAATTACACAGCAGTACAGTATTGGCAAAAGGAAGATAAAGAAAGAATTAAAGGTGAGGTCCGAAATAAATTGCAAGACTGATTATCAAACATGTCTGTTCCCTCTTTCGAAAGTCTACCCCATCATCTTGTACTGAAAACTTCACCTTTACAAAAAAACAACAAAAAAAAGAACCCATTCTCAGGGCTGCAGTTTTTCTTTCAAGTAGGAAATTCCCCTGAAAACTTTTCAATACCACTGCTGCTTTGATAAGCCAAATAAAAAAATAGGGAAATGCACTTCAAAGCAGCTTCTTCATTATAATTTGCCACTTTGCATCTGTTTTGTGGCTGATACTGTAGCTGCTAAAACAAATTGACTCGGCAGTTGAAAATTATTTGAAAATATTACTCTACTGTTCAAAACACAAAATAAGTGCAAAAGCATACAAAACCCTGAAACAATCAAAGCTGCAAGGCATTAATTATCAAAATTTCTTTGTGTCCTTTGGACTGTGCTAGAGATAAGAAAAAGGAGTGTTTATTTAACCTGCCAACTATCATAAATAGCTGTAAACTCATATTAGAGCTGATTTATTTCCATCAATTATCTCTGAAGAACAGCTCCAAGATTCTGACTTGTTGCAAACATGGCACCACAGACCCATTTATTTGCACACTGATAAGTCTTAAAAAAAGTTAGGCAATAATCCACTGCTAAACAGGACACTTCCCAATGAATTCAATCAGCTGTGAATTGTCCATTTAAAATCCAACTTCAAATGGACTCTTACAAGATCAATAAACTACTGGTCACTTCTCTATTATGTATTTAGTGTAGTAGCATCGTTTGAATAAACTGAAAATTAGTTCGTCCTGTCTCCATGTTCAAGATAACAGAAGAAGCTATTGTACAAATTTTTGTGAAAACAGCTGGCTAGTTCTTTTGTAAATTCTGCCCACACTTGAAAAAACTAGTCGTGCAAAGCACACTCAGAAGGAAATACCTTTAAAAACCAGACAACTGCGTAAAGGAAAAAAAAGATTATGTGCCAATTGTACTTCAGGCAGCTCTTGCCGAGATTTTCAAAGCGATCTCCTAAGCCCGGGGTTTGTTTTCTCTGCTTTTGAAGGTACAAACTGTGAACTGGAAATCGACGAGTGCTTGTCCCAGCCGTGCCTGAACGGGGGGACCTGCCACGACTCCCTGGGGAGCTTCTCCTGCTCCTGCGCCCGCGGCTTCCTCGGGGACCTGTGCGGCATCGACGTGGACGAGTGCTCCAGCCAGCCCTGCCTGCACGGGGGCCGGTGCTCGGACGGTGCCAGCGGGTAGGTGTGCCGGCCGGGCAGCGCCGAGCCCGGCTCCTGCTGCCCGCCTCCGCTGGCACGGGTGGGAACGCTGCCGCAGCCTGCCCCGCCCGGCGGCTCATTTCCTTCCAAATTCTAGATTTCACTCCTTGGTCCCGCACTAATTTCAGTTTCGATTCGAAAAGGATTAAAGAATGCCAGTCTGGTGTCAGAGCCAACAGGACAACAAAATACTTATGGCAAAGACTGACCAAGAAGTATACTTTTCATATTTGTACTTTAAATATTTACAACACGCTGTTTTCCTGGCTGTTAGTACTGCCCTTTAGATAGGAATTCTGCTTCTAATGCTTACCAAACTTTAGTTTCCAAGAAAGATGTGAGATTGTATAAAAGGGAATTTGCTAACAGCAGCTGCCTACACTGACAGACAGAAGGATTAGAAAAGAGAGGCAGAGAAAAATTGTACTAACAGTAACCATAGTCCTAGGTATCATCAGGAAATGTGTCAGAAACTTTACAGGTATATAGTACAACAGCTACTTTTTCAAAACAACCTGCAGTCCACGGGCAAAATAATAATAATATTAATAATAACAACAACAATAATAATAATACCACCAAAAAAGGACTACAAGGCAATGGAAAAGTGAGATTCTCCATCTACAGTTACTGACCCCACACAGAGGTCCAAGCAGAGCTCTGGCATTCACTCATCAGTACTGGATTTTCTGACTCAGCATGAGCCTCCCAAACTGAACACACACATAAGCTCAGTCTCAGAGTTCTCAAGTGTATTCATGCAGGTGCTCCTCTTGCCAGTATAGGATTTCTCCTTTATTGTGTATTTTTCAGTTTTTATAAAGCAGTTTTGAAGATTTTGGTGCCCCAAAAATCAGTCCAAAAGTCACGTCATCAAAAGGCATGCTTGCCTTGAGTGAGGGGGGAAGAGATCATATTCTGGGAATGAGTTTTTGTTCAGTGTGGTGACATGGCACCCACCTTGTGGAGCTTCTTTTCAGCAGTGCTGAATGGCTCTCAGCAGGACAAAGCAATATTTTGTTTTCCAGTGTAGCTAAAGCATGACAGCAGGGAGAGGAGGGTCACCTTGGACCTGACTCGCTCACAGAAGTGTGTAGTAACCTGGAAGCTTTTTGAGGATACATGTGTGAGGTGAGCAACTGGGATGCTCATTCCAGCCAGACTTAATCCTGATCATTTTTCTCCTGACTTTTAAAGCTGAGGTACATGCAAGGCCAATTTTAATTGGCTTGTAATACTGCAGGGTAGCTGGAGAACAATTGGAGCTCCTTCTGTATTTGTTATGTGATGGAAAGGAATGGACAACAAAGCAATTCAAAACAGAAGGGTGTCCAGCAATTTCCTTTCTTTTCTGTATTTTTGGGGATAAATGAAGAATTGTGGTCTCCACGCAGGAGTTTTCTGACTAATCTGCAGTACAGCTGAGGCTTTGGTATCTGCCACCAGCTCTCGCAGAAATGTGCACAAGGCAATGGATTTAGCACAAAAAACTGTAAATACAAACATCAAACCAAATTCTCGCCCAAATTTCAGACTGATCTTCCAGTGATGTTTCATGAATGCAACAAAGTATGAGCCGATCTCTTAAAAAAACATGTTCACATAAGTGGACATTCTTATTTAAACTCAACAATTTACAGACTTAGCTGGACTACAAAACCTAGTGTGCCTAGGCACAGAGGATACCTCTGCATGCTCCATGTCCTTTTTTCATAGGAAATATTCCCAGGAGCTCTAATGTCCACAGGAGATTCCATAGGAAAGAACGTCTACACGCATTGCTTTCTGCAGATCGTGAGAACATCAAACCAGAAGTCAAAAAAAATATGCTAGGTAGAGTATCTAAATTATCACTCTTACTATAAAAAGCCATCTGCCTGCCCAGCTGTAGCCTGCTCACAAGCAGGGCACCATCCACAATCCCTGAAGGTCGACAGCAATGTCAAATGCTGAAAGATACCCAAGGAAAAAGATACAGGTGGGGCTGCGCATTAAGCAGTGAGTTCTGGATATTCCTCACTGCTCCATGATGTTGAACCAAAGGGAAAAGTAGCATGGACACAGGCAGAAAAAAAAGCTTTCACCACAAAGCTGAACAGCACCAAACTGAAGGTGCATGGGAGAAACGTTATTAAAAACTCAGCAGAAGAAGGAGACTTCTGGTTTGAGAACATACCTCAGAATGAAAATTATTTTTCTGATTCACATCTTCCTCATTAGTTTTTATATCCAAACACCACCTTGTCTAAGTCATCTCTTACTTTGATTTAAGAATAATCCATACACCACCAATAAACTGGCCCGCCAGGAGTTTCAGCTTATGCACACTTAAACAGTGTAGTAACAAGTTTACACTTTTTGGTCCGCTAGATTGTGGGAGCCAGTTGTTCTCTGATGTTGCTTTGTGTTTAACAATTTCACCTCCTCTCCATATATTTACTCCAATCTAAGACTTGGATATTAAGCACAGAAATTATCAAATAAGTATATTTATGTCTTGTTCAGCAAAATGCCCCATGAATGCAATTGTACAATAATGGTGTATCATTTTAATGTAAAAGAAAATATAAGAAGACATTTTTGTTTCTTATAGTTATTGTTAGACTAAGATCATACAAGCCTGCACAGTTAACATGTCTTGCAAAAGCCTTTTCATATGACATGTACAAGTTGACTTTGTACTTGAGTCCCAAAGAACAGGAATGATGCTTTTTGTAACACTCAGCTCTCCTGAAAAAAAAAGCAAACAAAACTCCCAGATATTACTGATACCTGCACGTTGCTAATTTCTAGATATACACTAGTTTGTTTACTTATGTTGTAGTGGCATTGCTATCAAAAGGGGAGCTGCAGTGCTGTTGTTATTGGGACTAAGCAAACAATTGATATTTTTGTTCTAACCTAACAATAAAAGGCTGATTTTCAGGAAAAAAAAAAAAAAAAACTGCTTAGTTGAGGAACACAAAATCCCTTCTTTTTCTGCCAATTCAATTTCTACCAGTCCAAAAGTAAGGGATATAAACACACTTACTGCCTCCTCCCTTTTAATTTTGTGAATAATGTTAAGCCTACAAAACAAAATTTAAAAAACCCCTTGGAAATGACACAAACTTTTTTTTCCTCCCAAAAATTAAAAAAAGAAGAAGAAATGACACACAACAAAGAAAAAAGAAGGATCAATAATTCTTAGGGTTCTGTCAAAACCAGTCTGAATTCACAAGCAGTTCTTTTTCCCCAGACAAAACCACATACTTCAGGGAAAAGCTCATTGCTGGTTCCCAGTTTCTGCGGTTTCTCCTAAAGCACCAGATGGTGGTCTCGAGCTGGACTCGACCTGTAAGCTGCTAGCCAAGGCTACACAAGAAGCCTGTGCATGTTTGGGAACAAAGCCCAGATCTCTTGACTTGCAGCCTGAGTGAACATTGCATTCTGTGTTGCAGGTACAGCTGCAACTGCACCGGGACTGGATTTATGGGCTCACACTGCGAAACCCTCACGCCCTTGTGTTGGTCACAACCATGCTACAACAACGCCACTTGTGAGGACCATGCTGACAATTACACGTGCCACTGTTGGCCAGGTACGCTCCAGGTTCTCCTATAAGTGTTCCTTGAGTAGTAGTAGAGATGTCCTTTTTTTTTTTCCTGATACAATAAAAGGCTGAATCTCCACAACCTTAAAAGTACTCTATGGCCTTGTGTTTACATGGGCTTCACCCATCATAAGGCAGAGCCCTTTGGGTGAGTTGCTTGCTTTTCCAGCTAAGAACTGATTTTCCTGTACAGCAGAAATGGGCAAAACAAAAAAGCACCAGCATTATGGTGCCAAGACAGGAGATAAGTCAAAGCTGGGAGCCATCTCCAAGTTACTTAATCCTTCAAATCATGTGATACATGCATCACTGCTGCAGCTGACCCTTTTTGCAGTCTTCATTAACACAACCTTTAAACCAGTCTAAAAACTTCTGTCTGGTAGTGGGCACTGAAACCCACAGGCTGTGTTCTCTATCAGCTGTTTGCAAACAGGCCTCATACCCCGCTGAGGACACAGACTCTGCACTCCTGAGAGACTACACAACTCTTCCAGCACACAAACTACTAGAAGTCTCTCTAAGGAGTTTATGTCTGTCTTACTGAGGATGGAGGAGCACAGACAGCACTGTGAGGGTTAAACGCCTCAGTGTTGTTGCACTACATGAGTCTTTGTGCAACAGATAAGGAAAAATTAGGCAGAACCTTTTACATTTTCCAGAATTCAGGGATCCTTGTAGCACTTCAACCTCCACATGAAACCCTTTACAAACACCAAATGATTTATACTCCCTGCCCTTCTCTGCCTTCCCACAACCTGAGAGTGTATTTGCACCACAATGCAGTGCCTTGTTATCCACACAAATCTCCACGTTACCGCCTAAAAAAGACCCAAACAAATCCTTTACGGCACAGCTCAGCTCACTAATGCACAGTAGCCACAGCGATGTCCTGCTGCCAAGCCCTGGCAGGGAGCTGCAAGGGAACACTACACCTTCAAGGAGCTGAGGAAAACTTTTAGCCCATGACAAAGCCTGAAGGTGTGTGCAGCTACTATTCACAGTGTACATTTTGGAGTCTGGAAGGGAAGAATAGCACATGGAATGACAGAACTGTAGAATGGTTTGGATTGTAAGGGATCTTAAAGATCATCTAGCCTTCCAATACCTGGAAGGAGCTTATAAGAAATATGCAGAAGGAATGTGGTGACAAGACAAGGGGAAATGGCTTCAAAGTGAGAGTAGGTTTAAGCTAGCTATTAGGAAAAAATTCTTTACTGCGAGGGTGGTGAGGCCCTGGCACAGGTTGCCCAGAGAAGCTGTGGCTGCGCCATCCCTGGCAGTGTCTAAGGCCAGGCTGGACGGAGCCCTGAACACCCTGCTCTAGCGGGAGGTGTCCCTGCCCAGGGCGGGGGCTGGGAGCTCCCGGGGTCACATCGCTGACCTTGTCGGTGTCTCCGCAGGGTACGTGGGCTCCCGCTGCGAGGAGGACATCGGCGAGTGCCGCAGCAGCCCCTGCCTGGCCGGCGGCGACTGCGTGGAGCGCTCCTGGGCCGGCCACTACGGGCTGGTCCCGGGGCTGCCGCCGGCCTTCCGCTACGACCGGGCCGAGGGCTACATCTGCCGCTGCCCGCCGGGCTTCGCCGGTAAGGGCCGGGTGAGGGAGGGATCGGGGCCGGGTCAGGGAGGGGGTCCCGCCGGCCGGGCCGAGCCGGACCCTGCGGAGCGCTCGGTCCCAATGCCGGCCCCGTGCGGCACCGTTCTACCGCGCAGTGACCTCCCCTGGTGTGCACAGCTCTGTTCTTACCGGGGAAAAAGTGTCGAATTTACAGCTAACCATAATCCTGACAGAGATGCGCTCAGACCTGCCTGTATTCTACCACAGCCGGCACTGTTTAGCACAGCCGCAAACCACTTGGGTTTGGACTGTGTGCTTCTCGGGCTACACTTATTGTTCTGTCAACTCCACCCGCTTGTTCCTTCTGAAGAAAAAAAGTAATTAATAGCTAGATTAATTTAACCAGCCTTCAATTTCTCATTCCATTCAGCTCCCGAGCAGCTTATAAACTTCATGTCATGGCAGATGCATGACTGCTGTCTCCAGCATAACAAGTACAAAAGTTTATGGAGACCACAGCTTTCACTCTGAATTCTCTACTTATTTTTTTTCAAAGTGGCATCGAGATTTGTTTTTGTTCCAGCCCTTCCCCTTAACTGTCCTTCCCTGTCCTGTCACTAAGTGTTGCTGTTGTTCTTTTGTTCTGCCTAAGAGAGCACAGTGTGAGGCTTCTACCCAGGCTTTCAGCGTCTCCCAGGCTCTCCCAAGCACCCTTACCTCTTCACACGCCACTGCCTTCTCTTCCCCTCCTTTCAGTGATGTCCAGACCTCCAGTTTCTTTTCTTCCTGTCTTGTCCTAATTTGAAAGCTTCTAAGCTCTGTAAGACAAACAGAAAGGTGTTTCCTTGATTAATTGTCATCCTTTATCCTCCAATTTCCTTACCAATTGCCTTCACCTGGCTTGTTCACTTGATTTGGGTGATGATTCTGTGGGTTTCGTTCAAATGGAGGACTTACTGCCCCGGCAGTACAGACTCTTAACTGGTCTGAAAAAAAGTGTGTTAGAATATATGTAAATCTATCAATCTTGAATCAATTTTTCAATCCATAATCTCACTGTTCACAAGGCAGGACTGTCCAAAGCATGAGGGAGAGAAAGTATTGGAGACCCTGAAACTTCTACTCTGTATGTAGATTAAACTACATTTTTAAAAACCATAAGTAAGTTTAGTTACATACATACTTGTTGGATGCTACCTATCTAACTTTCATTAGAAAATAAACACAAAAGAGTTATTCTTACTAAACAGTTTTCCCACACTGTGGCAGGAAGATCATAGTCTTTAAAAGGGCACTCTGGTAGCAGTAGCACCACACATTTCTCTCTGGCCTTTCTCCCTCTGCCAGGTAACCTGAAAATAAAAAGTGCTGAAAATGAGCCTCAGCCTCTTTGGATGTCAGAAGCTTTGGCACAAAAAGCCTATAGGCAGGACTGGATGTGTTTACCTCTCATCTGGACAAGCAATTTCTACAATTATAGCCAAATAATAAATAAACCCCTAGTTTTATTTAGAATTAAAGAAGATTTAAGATTAGAGTTGATAGAGAGTAGTATGATTCAAGGTAGCATGTAAGTCCCTGATCAGGACCACTCACTATATGGTGCTTATCTAATAGAGATGAACTAACAGCCACCTGGAGAAAAGGTCAAATCCTTTCATCTGGGTATCAGCATATTTCATTGACACCCCAAATCCTACATTTCTGCAGCCGTAAGACAGGAGTTTTTCCAGCCTTAACACCTGAATTGCTTTATGTGCTTTAGATATATCCCTTCAGATTCTTATTGCAACAGGATAGAGATTTTGTTTAATAAACCACATTCATTTTGTCCTTTCCTCAGTAAAGCACCCATATAACATTATAATCATATTTCACTAAATGCAGTTATATCCAGAAGTTATAATCCACATACCCTGCATTGCAAGGGCCTGATCCAAAAGCCGTTGAAATCAGTGGAAAGATGTAATTAAAACAAGGGTGGTTGCCAATATGTAACAAGCATCTTTGAACTTACTGGATAAGATTGCAAAACATTAGTGTAACCGAGCTGAAAAACTGAGAACATCCACCTTTTGGATGGCAGTTTTAAACCTAAGGGCAGGAGATAGCGGAGCCTAAACACGTGCCTATGTCAGGATAAAATATTTCCCTCACAAACTGGGAAAAAGGAATAAATATTACCTGGCAGTATCTTGTTACAGAGAGTGATTTTTTGGGTGACTTGAAAAATAATCAGTCATCCTTTTGAAAGTCCTGAAAGGATCAAATCTGCAAACAAAATTATTTAGACAATTTGATTCTTAAAAAGAAAGTCTCCCAGTCTGGAAACTTTGTCCCAGGTAGAAACTCTTTGAGGACTTTAGATATGTGCCTTATCCAAATCTATGATAGAGAATTTCTGCACAGGTTCTACAAAGGGTTAAACTTCTCCCGTTCCCTTTTAAATCAAAGTGTTTGTGGATACTCAGATTTCAAGAGGTCTCAGTACTTCTGCAGTAGCAAGCCCTAGCTTTTTTTATATTACCTTGGCATGCTGGCCCCCTAGCACAACAGTACTTTTAATAAATTGGGCTTTCATTTAAAGGTCCTGTGATTTGTTGCTGCAAGCTAAAGGCAATAGTTACCCTAGAACTGTGTCCTTTTGTACTGTGGATATATTGTATTGCTCTAGCACTGCACGTTTGTTAAAAAGGCTGTTATTTGAAAGGTTAAACTTTTCACTTCGCTCATGAAATCATGTGAGAAAGGAGAAAGGCAGAGCTATGGATTTGGTAGTGACTCATTTCACCAGGTTGTAATAAACTTAACACCATGTCAAAGTTAAAGAGCTTCTGAACTTGCAAGGTCTACCCAGTGACACATTCCAGACTGGGGCGGAGCCCAAGGAGCAGCGAGCGTCCCAGGCAGGCAGGTCCTGCTCCCTGTGCCCAAAAATCTGTGCTGCCCATGTGCCCAGGCGAGCGGACGGTGCTGGGAGCAGAGGTGAAGCCCATCCCTTTTCCTTCAGCACGGTGAGGGTGAGAGGAGCAGAGCCCCCTCCCCTGACCGCGGGCAGGGTCCCTGCTGCCACAGACCAGCGCTGGCTGCTGAGGGCCCGGACACTGCTGGTGTCTTGCTGTCTGCTGTGTGCCAGCTGTGCCACCAGCACTGCTGCTTGCTTTGGCATCGCCAATTCCTAAATGGTTTTTGGCCCTTTCGTTTGTCTTGTTTTCTGTTTTTCCCTTTTAAATTTCCTTGGCCCTTTTCCCAGCCTGTTGGACTACTGCAAGAGAAAATGATATGATCAGACTGGTGTCGTATGCATGTTGAATTCCTGGCATATGCATGAGGGAAAGAAACTGTCTCCCAGAGCCAGAAGATGAGGCAGATAAATGGCCAGTATGGGAGAGTGCTGAACACTCAGCTAAGTAAAGAAAACCACAAGCCAGACACTGATCTGGGAACACCGTGGGACCTGTACTTGGAAACTGAATTATTTGGGCTCTCGTTCTGCACTTAAGCCAGGGGGACAGAAACACAGAGCACACAGAGCACACAGAGCTTCCACCTCCCTGCATGCCTGTAGGTGCTGCTCTGGGCAGAGCACCCACCACACAGCAGGGCAGACTGAGCCAGCCATCCTCCTCTCCCTGGCCCCTGACAGTGTGGGACAGACACAAATATTATTTATGGGTAACGGGTAGGACTGTGGGCACATTACCACTAACTTGGGAAGCTGAGAATACGTACATATATTTTTATAACTATAAAAGTAATTACATGTCTTCTTTATTTTTTAAATCTTCTTAACCATCAGCACAACAATCGCAGAGTCATCCTTAGCTATATAAAGGAATATGACTTACAAAACTTAAATCAAGCAGATGAATAGTAAAGATCTCATCTCCAAACTCCAAATTTTATATTTCCCTTTGTTTCCTTGTCTGTCTTTCAGCTGTTCACACCATGGTAGTCAATCATTCCTCCATTACACCAGGTTAATTCACTTTGTTTCATGGCCTGTCATCACAGTTTAAAAGGTTACTTTCTCTTGATTCTGAGACTTTAGAATAAGACAAAGCTGTTCAAGGAAAGAATGAGGATAAAAATGAGAAAATACAGGGAGAAAAAGTAATTTTCAAGTTAAAAAGCTTTCAAGAGCACTGCTCATTTTTTCCGTGGGACTCAGGATTTTCCCGCAGGCAAGATGTGCCCTCAAACTTAAAATTAACAAGTCTGGAGGTACTGTTGGCTAATTATTATTCCCATACAGGCAAAGTTTCAAGAAAGAAAGTGTTGTTACCATGAAATATCCATCAAAGTTAGCTGGTTTAAGGAGAAATTCCAAATATATTTGTGTGTACTACACACATGCATTTCTGAAAAATTAGAATTAGGGCTTGAGATATCTCTCTCTCTCTCTCTCTCTCTCTCTCTCTCTCTTTGGACTTCTTACCACTCTGGAACCACAGTGAGGCTGTAATTGGCATGCAAACACACTTCTTCACTGCCCAAACTCCATTCACAGTCAGTATAGGATCCCTTTTTCATTGCTGGACTGCTATGAAATATTCCCTTACAAAACCAACTCTGTGGTGTCGGGCAGATGTGCAGCACAACATGAACAAGCGTGGCGAGGAAGTTACTGCTTTCCTAGAGAGATTTTACAGCACTGCCCTATCTCTGTCCCAGCCCCTGTGATCTCCACGAGTCCCTGGGTTCACAAGCACAGGGGGAAGGAGGAGGAGAAGCGCCTGTCCCTGCTCCCAGCCAGTCTCCAGCAGCTCCAGCGTGCCATGGCCAGCCTAGGCATGGGCTGGGCCAGCACAGGATGCCCTCGGGGACTGGCAGGCACTTACTGCCTGTAAAAACCCTACACCAAACAGACAATTAGCACTTTAAAGTACTTTTTCCATCTCTGCTAAAGCCTCTGATCTTGAAAGAGCATTTGGACAAGCTTTTAATGATTCTACCCACTAATACTGTTTAACATTTCTTCAGTCAGTAGCATCCCGGTAAGGAGAGGTTCACATTGTCATCGGAATTGTTTCCTTCTCTGTTGGCCCCTCCTCTACTTCTGCCACAGAGTTCTTCCTTCTCCTCTTTTTTCTTAATTCTTGGAAATGGTCAGAATATTCTCTTAGAAAGACAAAAAGTGTCCTTTATCCCTGGTCTGTGGTCTATTCCAGGGGGAAGCAAATGCTTTCAGCCCCCAAGAGTGCAGCATTCACTGGTTTCTTGCTTGTGTCTTTATTCACAATCAAACTGCTTTCTTTGCAATAAGCACTGATGATTTGTCACATGCTAAGTTCCCAGACCAAGCACACTGTTAGGTCAGTGTGATTTCTCTTTCTGGGTAGCTCCCCAGAAGGAAAGCTGAGGCTGAGACCACAATTCACACCCTGTACCGTAATGGCCATACAAGGGCAGCAATACCTCAGAACACTGTGCACAGCACTGAAATTGGGTTGTAGCTGGAAGAATTTATGAATCTGCCATTCCTTTATCAGTTACTCTTGCAGAACTAGTGGGACATTTCAATTTCATTTCTACTGCAGGTAGTGTTCCTCTTGAAGAATTTTAAGAAATACCATTTAGTGAAAGAAAGTGTAATTTTTACATTCTTCCACCATATAAATCACCACAGCAACTAAGACTGACTTGTGTTTTTCATGACAGCTCTTTCCTTAACAGCCCATATCTTGAGACTCTTTATGAAAGCCTAATAGCTTTCTTTTTTTTTGGCAAAAATTAATCTTCTTATGACTTAACTTGCCCCCTGCATGGCAGCAGACGGTGAGAGCGATTGCTTGAAGGCACTGACTCTACTTGTAATGGTTACCTAGTGTTTGCCACTGGTTAAAGAATCCTGATTTAGTGGAAGACACTTCAGAAGAGAGTAGCATATGTCTCTAAGTGATATTAATACCAGCTGAAAACATTTCTGTGATTACAATACTCTGCAGCTCGGGTTTTGCCTCACTAAAATCTGAACGTTTGTGTATTATCCCCTCTGCAGAGAAATAAAATAAGGTCCAATATGATGATAAGGAATGACATTACTTCAATGAACAGTGGAATCTCACAGCCCACGGAGGATGAGTTTGTACATCATTATCAGATCCACTTACCATATTTAATATGCTCCAAGTAGAGATGAAATGGTTTCAGATCCTAGAAACAAAATATGCACCTAGCATGGGAGCTGACTATGCAGAGGACTCCTTTTAATGAAATAAAATTCAGCTTTATTGATAATTTTAGCTTAACCCTATTATTCATATTGTACAAGGGAAGTTTTTGATGGAAAAGTATTTTTACTGGTAATTTCAATCTATGTTAAAATTTTGTAAAAGCTGAACCGTGTTCATTAGGAAATGAGCTCTGAAGCTTTTCATGGCAGCTCTCTACAGAATTAGCTCCCAATCCTGGTTTGCAGCACTGGGACTGATATTTAGGGCCCTGATATACCTATGTATATTTTTTAATGAGAAATATGTATTACAATCTCTCTCCTTGCAAGTTCCAACTAGAAATGCAAAGACATTTCAGCCATCACTTCTGGATTATTCAGCACCAAAAAAATGCACAAAGGTCAGATGTTTTGGGGGGGCTTTTTTGAGTTAGAAATATATGATATTCAAACACTAGGCAGCATCTACCATTATTATTTTCAGAACATGTATAGGGTTTTGTGCTTTAAAATTTGACAGCTGACCCATCATTACTATGATCTATTTTCTCTAGTTGCACTGATATGTTAAGCTGTATAATGTAGTCCAGTGTGATTGACAGAGCCTGGAAGCAGTGGATATTTTGAATCTGGCACATCTCTCTGTGTTAAACAGTGTTGCACATAAACACTTTTTAGCATGAAAAGCTTTTTCCTTGAAGGGAAGGAGGAGGGGATGAAGGGCTTTTAATCCATAAGCTTGCAGATCTTGCAACACACAGACAGATAATGTCCTCAGATTTAATGAATAAGTGCCAGTACCTGGCAGAAAATGCTTAAAGAAAAAAAAAAAAATTAAAAAAAAAGGCAGTTGGATATTGTTTGGCATCAGGAATAATGCTTTTTAAGCACTTGCTATTTTCCTGACACTTGTTCTTGGTGGGTCATTCCATCATATGATTGACTGCTTGTTAAATCAAATCTATCCAGTAAGAATTTTCCTCCTGGGGCCTTCTTCAAGCACTGCCTACTTACCTTTTTGATTTCTTTCTTAAATCTCTGGATAAACCTTTCCTAGCCCTTTTAATTGGCATACATCATGTATTTATAGTCTCTCCACTATCCAATTTTGCCACCTCTTGACTGAGCTTATGAACCTGCTCAGTTCTGTCTTTCTCTATTGAGGAATCTCTCTCGCCTTTTCATTTCATGCTTGTTTTTCCCCAGCCCAGCAACGTTACACATCTGATGGCACAGACTGCCACTAATGAGAGCTGAGTTTAAAGTGTGGTCCAAGTGATATCCGTGCACAAACCTGGGTAAAATCAAAGGTACTGCACACACCAAACTGACAGCAGAACTTCGCTCATCTCCTTCAGATTTGGATTGTCTATCTCAGGAGTCACTTCACAGCACATGCTTTTTAGCACTGGTTTGTGTAAGACTACATTGTTCTGGTTCAATTATGGTCAAATTGCAAAATTAAGCAGATGCACAGCTTTTGCCCAAACAGAAAGGAACTTTCTTTAAATCTACACATCCAGCTTTCACTACTCTGGAGAAAGTGCTTGACAAGTAGGCAGTACAGAGAAGACCTGTACTATGGGACCAATATATTTTACTTTC
This sequence comes from Platysteira castanea, assembly GCA_013397175.1. Classification (NCBI taxonomy): domain Eukaryota; kingdom Metazoa; phylum Chordata; class Aves; order Passeriformes; genus Platysteira; species Platysteira castanea. The sequence goes on along the minus strand of VYXC01008615.1, from coordinate 1,167,958 downwards.
TCAATACTTTTTAATTTATGGAATATTTAAGGTCAAATGTCAAGTGATAAACAAAATGACCCAATTTAATAGTTCAGTGTTTTGTTCAACAGATGATTTCAAAACCAGCCTTAATAATGTCACCATTGTGAACCCCATTAAAATCCAGTTTATTTGAAATACAGTAAATTATACAACCAAACATTTAAGAGGCATTACTTCTCTTTCCCTGCATAACAGAGGAACTCATGAGTGGCATGGGAGAAGCTGCTGGAGTTCAGTCAGAAAAAGAACACGGGTTGGTAGTTCTGAACCACGTGCATGTAGTATAAATGTGTGTTCACACACTTATGTGCTAATATACAAAGAAATACATACATGTGTAAACACACACATAACAGCTAATTCAGAGTACTTTATTGCTCTGCTTATAGAAAGCCTTACTAGTTAAAAAGGTCCCCAACTTTCATTTTTGCTATTTTGAAGGGCACAGTTTTCTGGCTGGATGGTTTTGAGGTGAGAATGAAGGATTTGTCTTCATTCCTTTCTGCAAAATCTGCAGCATGTTGGTAACAAGGAGAGTTTCTGTTAGTCTTTACTACTAAATAATAATTTTAAATGCATGGCTTCTGACAGTGGGAAATGCATGATGTTTGCATGCCAAACCTGCATACGTTTGTTCTGAAGGCAATATTGACCTACATTGAGATAAAAAATTAAAGTATGCTGCTGTTAAATTGCTATGGCATCAGATATAAATGATACAATGCCATTCATCACTTTGTTCGTTTAGAGGTTAAAGTTTTTATGCAGCTTAGCATAATCTTGTATTACTTGCTAAAAAAGTATAAGCTGCTGTGAAAACATGCAACGTGTTTGGCCTGGCATCAGCAGCGCTCTGAGAACCAGGTTCCCTGTACCCCTTCTGTACCTGTGAGCCAGCAGAGGGAGCGTGAAATGCTGTCCGTGTCCAGCATCTGTGAGACATCAGCAAATTCTGGCTAGAGCTGGGATGTCAGCGCTGTCATTGGAGCCTGATCTGGGAGATGCTGCTTCCCAAAGACTTTGTGATGAACACTGCGTGCTAGTCCAGACTCTTAGTGTCAGTTTTTAGCTTTTGCACCACACAGTTTGATTAGCAGGGTCTTCCATGTGAAACTCAGAGATACTGGTCTGCATTCAGCCATGCAGAGTCCACCCAGGGCTGTAAAAGCTATGGAGAAAGCAAGCACCATGGTTTTAAGTAGAAAAGAGTAATTTGATGACCCACACAGGGCTATCCCTAGTTAAAATTTCTTAGCACCTTGTAAGCTTGGCTTTCACAGAAGAAGAACAACAAATTAAGAATTTTACTAATTATGCCAGTGGTCCTGCTGACAGAGCTATTGGGCTGAAGGGAGGCACCCACATAGAATTTTGCACCCTCTCTTGATGAAAAAATAAGTGTTTGACCCAAGAATTGTGCAAAATGTTCATGTTTTCCTCTTTGTACTTAAAATATCAGCAAAGGACTATTTCAGACCCTTACATAAGGTTTCCATAATGCCAGTGGCAGAAATGACATCAGTTTTTAAAGCATAAAAGACACCTCATCTAGGCTCAGAAATGTCAGTAGTAATTACAAACTTTGTTTTCAAGTATAATCAATTCTTTATTTATGGTGTGAAATGTTTTTTACCCTTTTGAACTTTCACCATTCTAAGCCAAGCAATATTGTTGGCATGTTGCTTTAAAAATAATTGCTTCTGGACTGAGAAATTGAATGTCAAGTTCCAAGCTGACGTAAATTAAATGGGCTGCATTAATAGTCTGGCCTGTGGTAGGAGTGAGTGTTTCGATTCTGGGTTTGACTTCAGGACATGACCTCTTGGTCACACAGGTCAGCAGAGATGGGAAATACTGAAGAGGTACCCCAGGTTGATGTGGGGAAGAAAGTGTCTAGAACTGATGTATCAAAAACTGTCTGATCCACTAAACAGAAGCAATGTCAGGCTCCTCAGAGAATAAAGCTTAGTTGTCACAGGTCATTATGCTCTTCAAAAAAAGAGTTGGAAGAAAAATCACGATGATGGAAATCCTCAAGGCTGTCATGTACACATAATCTTCTAAACCTTCCTGGATTAACACTGCCAAGCCTGCGTACAGGGGGAATGGAGTAGAGAACCCAAATATTTTTAGCTTCTACAGCACAATTATGTGCCAGATTTGCCACCTGTAGCTGTTAAAAAGGATTCTTTTTCAAGACACAGCATTATAAAATTGAAAGCAGGACATCTGTACAGCTGAGACTCACACTTATTGTGACCATGTCTTGAGAAGAATTCCATCCATGACAGCAATCACATTCACAAGGTCAGGCAATACACAGTTCTTCAAGGGGAAGGAACTGCTGAATTGGGGTGAAGTTTATCGTTTCCTTTTTTAATTGAAGGCTATCTCCTGCCTTTAAAACTGGCTTTCATTTCAACTTCTGAGCAACTCCAGCTCTCTCAGCCTCTCCTCGTGAAAGATTTTCCAATCCCTCAATCACCTTCAGGGCCCTTGGCTAGACCTGCTCCAGAGTCTCTACTCCTTTTTTGTACCTGGGGAGCTGTTGCAGTGGGCTTAGCCTGCAACCTTCCCTGGCAGACAGCTTTGGCCCGTGGAAAGAATCAGGAACAATAATCTTGATAGATGTTCATAGATGTTCTTTATTTTCTCACAGCCTCGTTCCTGGCCTGGCACAGACTGACTACAACAACTCCCCGAATCATGTGAACACCCACTTGAGTACAGGATTCACTGGGCGGAGTTACGTTTGAAAAGACCAGTGAGGAACAGGATTTAGACACAACAGCATCAGGGAGCTTGGAAGCCCCGTGTAACCCGACCCTGCTTCCACTCCCCAGGCCCATCCCTCCAGGGGCACCTCCGCAGGGAGCCCCGAGCTGGGCTTGGTGTGGTCTCCCTGGTGCTGAGCGGAGGTGAAGTCACCTCCCTTGACCTGGTGGCAACACTCTTCCCCGCACAGCCCGGGAGGCTGCTGGCCCTCTCTGCTGCCAGGGCACACGGCTGCCCCGTGCCCAGCTTGCTCAGAGCACGGCAGAGCTGCTTTCCAGCCAGCTGGCTCCCAGCCTGGGCTGCTGGGTGGGCTCATTTGTCCCCAGGTGCGGGACTTGGAGAATCCCTTTGCAGAATTTCACGAGGTTCCTGAAGATTCCCTATTTCCCCAGCCTGTTGAGGTCCCTCTGAATGGCAGCACAAACTCTTTGGTGCACAAAAAGCTCTTTCTACTTTTGTATACACATGCATATACACACACACACACACACACACACACACATATATATATATATACAGTTCCCATTTTAATGGTAAATAAATAAGAAAATCGCTTTAATGCTTTTGTTGGATTGGACTCAGGAGTTTTACAGTTTGTTGGCAATTAATTATCACTGATGAATCCCAGGTCTAAGGTCTTCTCAAGGACATAAAGAATATGTTGGGATTTTGAGTAATAAAAATAAGCTGATAAAGTGAGCACCGAAACTAGTTTTATGTGATATACTACATAAAAGCTCTTACATTAATTGTTCCCTGTAGCATCTAGCTCTTAATTATACAGTGTTAGCTAATAAGAGGAACAAGTGATAAAGCCCAGTGTTTTCATGTCTGTTCATTGGCATTGTTTGAAATAAAACCAGAAGTGACTCTAGTAAGGCACAACCTGCTTCTATTTAGGTACCTGAGCTGATTTTTTCAGGTACAAAGAGAAATTCAAAGAACTTAAGCTAGCCTTTTACTGATGACCTGGACACTGATCCCTTTAAAAATATTTGAATTAACTTAGGAAAGGACTTCTGTTGATTGTGTAAAGAGAACCAGATTAAGGAAAACACTCTATTTCCCTGGCTGACAATGAACTTTGCACTTTCAATAAACAGTCTTGGAGAGAAGAAAAAAACCCTGGTATAGACAGCTAATTTATGCTGATAATTAACTGCTAGAAGTGGATTTGGTGGATCTGATTCAGATTGCTCTCCCACTGCTGTAATTCTTCGAGTCTGGCTGTGCTAACAACATGACACTAATACAGAGAATTATAATGATCAATACAATTATGGCTGTAGTCTCTGTCCTGTAGGCACTATTTTTTCTTAACAAAGAGGGTTCAGAATCTGTTATTAGACCTGTTTATGAGGCCAAAACATCATGGTAGATCACTGCCTGTAGTACCAAATAAAGAAAACTATTTAAATGCTGTACTGTGAAAAAGTCTGCACACCTACAGAAGTTAACTGTAACACATAAAGACGTAGAAAATCTAGATTTAATCTAGCTAAACCTCATACCTCTAATATGCTCCAGGAAAGTCCCCATAGGGCAGCCAGGATTCCATGGCAAGCACGCACGCTCTTAGCTGAGGTCTGTGCTGTCCCACTGCCACGTGACCGAGCAAAAATGAAGCTAGTTTGGGTCTCAATCTTCCCAGCCTTGAGATGAGTTAAGCATATGAAACCTTGGATGAACAAAGCCACCATTTAGATGAGTTTTCCCACTACAAAGGGACTTACACTGCAGGGAATGAGGGAATGGACACGGCTGCTGAAGTGAAAAGAGGTTCTATCCTCTGCCATTCCCACCGACACGGAGCTGGACTGAAAGATCACAGCCCAAAGTCTCAGGTCTTCTGCATCTACATCTGCTCTAGAGCAAGTCACAGCTTACCCAGGAAAGAAAGCACACATAAAAATAACTTTTTAAAAAATGGATAGTTCAGCATAAAAAGCTTGGATTTTTTTCTGTATTTAAAGTGCTAATAAATTATGTAAATACATACACTCTAGGAACAGAGGAATGTAATTATAGACAGCACAGATACAGATCATACCCATGCTTTTTGTACAGTTGTGCTGTGCACAGCTCAAAATACACACAGCATAAACATGTTATGTGCACTCACCCATTCATATTTTACATTTTTCTATTCTCACATCTCCATTATCAATTAAACTCTATAGGCCCTATTAAAACTATGATTTTCTGGCCCTCTGGCTTTTTCAGTTTGTTTCAATAAGGAATGACAATGAAGTTATGTAAACACAGTCACTTCTGCACATTGTGGAGATTCATATTAGTTGTAACAAAATGAGAAAATCCTACAAATGACTGAAATTTTGCAGAGCACCATTTCCAGGGCAGAATCCTTTTCACACTAGACAGCACAGGGGCTGTGCTTGCCTAGCTCAGTTAGAACAAATAGGAGACAGCCAACAAGAGACAAGGTAGAAAATCCTTTTAGGGGAGACAAGACACTGCGTACATTTCTCAGTGGATGTGTTCATCAACAGCAAGCACTCTTTTAAAGCCCTTAAGTGTTTGTAGGACAGAAAATTAATTTGTTTTCTAATTCCAAAGTGAATCATATGCTCCAAACAGATTTTCAAGTCAATGAAACATGACCTTGTGTGATCTAATTAAACAACTCAAAGGTATTGGTTGTTTTAAGATCCCTCTGGATATACTCCAGTTCAAATGCACATACATCATCTGTATGTACAAGCTCATAAATCTACAAAAAACGCAAATCAGATCATTAATGCTTTGAATTTGACAGTCTTGCCACAGTTTTCTAAAAGGTAAAACACGAAAAATTCCTGATTTACACATACTGTTTTTCCAACTTACAGAGCACACCAAAAAAACCCATATGCGAAAGCAGAACACCAAATATCTTTCTTTGGCTTCCAAATATCTGGTCCAGGATCAGGTATAAAATAACAAATTCTCTGAAACCTGCTATTACAATTTCTTCTCTGGATGATGTCCTGACCCTTTGAGCGGAGCACTGCACCAGATGATGACCTTTGAACGTCCCTTTCAATCTAAATTTTTCTATGATTCTGTCCTAATTCTCTGTGTTTTGTGAATTGGCTTCTCTGCTTCAGTACACATGACTGTTTGATTACAAAAAAAAAATCTGTGGCTGATTTTTATTTTCTAAATTTTTTCCAGTCTTTTGCCTCTGGTATTGCTCCCATGGTCTCCTTTCACCACTCTCAATTTTAGCCCAGATCTCTGTGTAGATTTTATCTATGATCCATAGAATTTCTTAGCATCCCTCACGCATCCTATATAGATTGATGTCCATACACATATACTCCGTCCTCTTACTACCCATAACTGCCCACGTGTCTGACAAGAGTTGTGTCTCAAATGACGACACAAATATCTTTGGCGTACCATTGATTCCTGTATTTTTATTTCCTTTTTCCAGTCACTTCTTTTATCTGTTTGGTCTCCAAAATCTTACCTAGTCTTTTTTCCATCACCTTTCTCCACTTTAACCTGTCACACCCTGTAGTTGTGCTCGCCCTCCTCTCCTCTCCCGTTTCTATCTCATACCATCAACATGGCCACAGCTATATCACGTTTGTGCAGCCAGAAAACCCACTCCAGAAGGATGCTGCCTGGGAAAACTGGGCTGCTACCATTTGATTTTCTTCCTTGCCTCCATCAGTCAAACACAGCAGCAGCTGCCTCATTCACCCATATATAAAACTGACTCTAGAAGCAGGGAAATGAAAGCAAAATGAGTGCCACGCAGGGACGTATTTCTTCAACGCGTTTTTCTTTACTCCAGATTCAGGCCCTAATCCCGCAATTGGATCCACATGGCGAGCCGTGTAAATTGCAGCAGGGGCTGGAGGTGCAGGCTACGAGCAGCAGCGCTGTCGCCGGCCCCGCGGGACACGGCCCCTGGCCCCTGCAGGACACGGCCCCCGCAGTACACACACGGCTCCTGGCCCGGCCGGAGCCCCTGCAGGACACCCACGGCCCCCGCGGGACACACACGGCCCCCGCAGGACACACACGGCCCCAGGCCCCGGCCGGGCGCTGTCCCCTGACCGCGGCCGCGCCGCGCGTGGCGGCCCCGGGGCCCCGCCCGCCCCGCGCTGCCTCCTCCACCCGGCAGCCGCAGCCAAGCTCAGCCCGCGCGGCTGGTTCCAATAGTTCTAAAATAAAATAAACACACCCGATCTCACTAAACAACTAATCACCTACAGCATGTACATGATTTTCTTCTTCTCTCTTTTTATTTTTTTTTTTTCCAAATGAAAACTATTTTAGGTGTGACAAAACATGTGAAACAAGTGGAAAAACATTTCCAAGTACTTTTGCTCTCAGAAAACCTTTACTGATTGAAGAGATTAAGGGATTGGGGTTTTTTACTACTTTAAAAAAGTCCATTTTTACTGAAAATTCAAACTAGTCTAAGAAGCTTCGGGCCAGCAACATTTAAAAAGATTGAATTACAGCATGCCATTCTGAATGTAGCACATTATGAATTCCATATCCCTCAGCTAGAATGACATATTTAATGATTAAGCCAAGCCACTCAACTCTATTTCTATTTTATTTTTTTTTCCTAGCCAGCATTAACTTTATACATACATTTCAAATGGCAAGAAAAAAAAATAGCAGAATAGTGAATTTGTCTGCAATAAAGGAATAACTAGCAAGGTCTTACAACTTTTCAAAATTAGAGTTCGGTGTGAAAGGTATCATGTGCAAATTAGCCCAATGTTAACAAATGCTTTTTATCCTACTATTTTAAAGAATCCTGTTTTCCATGTGCTCCAGCTCTGCTCTGTGTCCTGTCCTTCATTTTACACAAGGTTTTCCTGCCAGGAGAGCAACAGAAATTGCCATGCAAGATCAGAGCACTGGCCACATTAAGTTCAGAATCGAATGTAGCCAGTTCTTTACTGAAGAAAAATAGGAGAAAAAAAAAAATCCATTTAAATACCCCTCACTCACTCTGCACTGATGTACATAAGAGGAAAACCTCCTTCCTGACCTGCATGGTGACTGATTTATGCCCACAAGCGTGGGGTTTAATTACAATGACACAGAGATGGTCAATTTATTTCCTTGCGCTTACTCACTCATGAACGTGCATTTCCTCCTTCCAGCAAAAAGTAATTATCTCTTTGCAATTATCTGCACAGATGTGGCAAAGTTAGAATTTTCATGATTGTCTGCTAAAACCTGGGGCCCTGAAGAATATGTGCTCTGCCAGATCTTTCTGCTGGCTTCAGGATTAATGAGTCCCTTGAAGAGGGAGTTATTTGCACCTGGGGTACGATTTTATAACAGACATTTCCAAAATTCTAAAATATAGGCAAAGGAAGTGCTATTTTAAACTCTTTGTCTTCCATAAAGCAATTCTAAAGGGTGTCCTACAATCTGAGTTTCTCCAAGGTTTCCTCCTGCTTGCATTTGATACCTGTATGTGCAGGTAATAGTTTGACACACCTACAGCTCAGTTGCTGAGAAGTATTTAATTCAAAGGAGGCCCAAAACCGTGGAAAAATAGACTTGGAAGGGACAGACACACAGGTATCATTTGGGTTGTCTGTGTGTCTAAGGTAGGATCTGCTGGCTTGTGTCTCACAGCACTTTTGTCTCTAACAAATATTTAAGGATCCACAATAGAGTTTATGGCTCCCAGTGGGCATCTTATGTGAAGGCTTTGTTGTCTTATTATCATTAGAAATATTTTCTTACAGTGTGACCTGGATGTTCCTTGTGCAGGCCAAACCTGTGACTTTTTCACCTGATTACTGTGGTCTCAGGGCACAGAGTGCTCTCTTTTTTATACTGAAAACTCTTACCATGTCCCATTTTCTCTGCTTGTCTTTTGACTGCACAGCCCTACTTTTTTAACCTTTTCTCACAAGCCATATTTTCTTGACCTGCAATCATTCTCATTGCTTTCTTCTGAATTCTTCCTAATTGACCCAAATCTTCCTTGCAGTGCAGAACTTAAAGTGGACTTGGTGTAACTGAAGTGTTGTAAACTGGAGCGAATGATCCACCTGATTACTGGTTATTCTGGCCTGAGGCTACAGAAAGTGAGCGAGCCCTTCCAGATCTGAATACAATCTTTTTCAGACCATTTCTCCAATTCCTTATGTTAATCTCTAAAGGTCTTATTTGGTCTGTAACATGATCAAGAGTTTCACTTAACCCTGCTTTATCAGACAACTTTCTAGGCAAGCTTTCTCTGCCAACATCCACATCTTTTGTGAAAAACACCAACCAGAGAAAAGCCAGGACAATCCCAAACCATAATCAAATCCCAGTTTGACAGGGAATCCCTGACAATTACTTTCTGGGCAGGATGACACAAGTTTTATACTTGCTTTATGGTGGTTTCACGTGGAATTTTCTCCTTGGCCAGTATATGAAAATGTTATTAAACACAGTACCTGACTGTAGTTAGAGAATCTGCTCCTGACAGGTTTGTTCAAACTCCCACCAGTGGTTCTGGCACGGCTTTGGGCAGTTTGCTCAACACCCTGCTCTGCAGTTCCCCTGTCTCAGAGTGCCACCAGCCCCGTGCTGACACTGAGCTGTAATAGCAGATGTCTGTCCCCACCTGTTGACTCTGTGTCTGCTCATAACCTTCCCTCCGAGTCACACTGTCACAGTCGTACTGCAAAAGGAATGACAGTTACTGAGAACCTCGAACTTCTCGCAATATTCAAAATAAAGTGCACGTTAAACATCAAACTGCAGCACAAGACACCTGATAAGCACTACTAATCAAGTGCGTTCACACTAACTAATCAAACTGAACTTTATTTTGTTTAAAGCTTCCTTTCTTACCTTTCCAAGAGTCTGGATGACATTCTTATCCTACAGTATTTAAATGTATTATAGGAAAACTCACTCGATGCCTGTGTTGGAGGCTGGAAGAACCAGCAGCTTTCTGAGCATCTCCATAAAAACAATTGTGAACTGTAGATTAAATGAATCCAAAACTGCGTTTGGTGTACAAGTCTTTTGGTGAACCTAACCACAAATGTGACACAAGGTCAGGAATTTCCTAATTAGTGAATAAATGAGTTGAGGGAGAAGAAGGAATTGATAAACATAAGTGACAAAAATAATATCTGCTGCTAAAATTATCACAGAAATAAGTAGTTAAATCTCCTGATCTCTATTTTCTCCTCATTCAATTTGGCCTAAATCAAAATGTCTTGCTCAAGAGCTGAAGAGAAAAAATGTTTTAGTAAATATTTTTTTCCTGTCTTTAGCACACTCAAAAATCTAGAGACACAGACTTCCATTAAGTAGACAGAGCAAATGGAACAAAAATACTTTATAAAATAAAGAAACAAGATCAAATTTTAGATCTTTTCCATCTGCTTATTGAGATGTACAGTTTCTCTGAATGACAGTGACCATGAAAGAGTTGATCTGGATTAGCAAACCTTTTGAAAGGAAAAAAAAGTCTTAAAAACCAACCTCTTGTAGAACAACAAAAAGCAACCAGTTTTGAATGGATCCTAAAAATATGCATTTCTATGAAACACAAACAACATTCAGTGTGAGCACGAACTTGGAGAAAAAAGAATTTAAATAGGATACATATCTATTGTGTAAGCAGTTTAATGGGTCTTACTTTAAGCCTTCTTTATCTGGCTTGGGCAGAATACACCATCAGACTACATCAGCAGGTACAGAAGTGGAGCAAGCTAATCCTGGAAAGGAAGCCTTTATACCAAGAACTGTTGTGAATTTTACAGAAATTTGGTCTGTGGACTGCTTAAGTGCTAAACGATCTTTTTCTTTCGGAAATTTTCCTGTGGAAAAAGATGCTTGCAACTAGGATACAAGTTTACATCATTTTTATGACAATGTTTACAGGTAAATATTTTCTTTTTGTGGATTTGTATGTGCACTTAGACTGTATTGAACATGTAGCACGTATTCAGACGGCTTGCTTGTAGTTTCTTGATATTTATTTAGTGTTAGGGGACTGGGAAGGCAAAAGGCTCTAAGCAGATTTCTAACCAAAGGTGTGTATCAAAAGCGTTATTTGGATAGTACTTCTATAATTGTTTCATCAAAATGAAAAACAGAGGCATTCAGCAGAATTATGCTTGAATAAATGCTTTTGTCATCCTGCTTCTGCAGGAAACCTTTGCTGCTAAATTTGAAAGAGAGTTTAATTAAGAGGTTAAGAGTTAGAAAATATAGTAGTAATAATGTGCGAGTGAAAAAAGGAGACAGATGAGTGATGCTATCAAACTGAGTCAAAGGAACAGTTTCATCTCTGTTTTGAAAAAATCCTTCACAGGTGGGAAAAGTAATCATCTTAATTATTCATATTTATCTGAAATTTTAGGTCAGTGTGTAATATTTAGAAGGGAAAATGCTGTATGATTCTACTTCAGTATTTCCTTTTAAAACACAAATATGCTTAGCTGAGCTAATGCATGTAACCACTGAGAAAAAAATCATTGCCTTTGCACTTGTTTTGGTATGTCTTACATCTTTTGAGAATACTTTTTTTACATGCTAACTTCTCCAACCTATTTGAACTGCTTATACAGTTCTATAAATATTGACTAATCCTTTTATCTAGAGTGCTTTTATCTTGACTGACAGTGGTCTTTGCTTGTATAGTAATTGGCAGATAGCGAGCAATAGCAACACCACTTGCAAGAACAGTGGATTTATTTATTCTTTATATGAAAAAAAAGACTTATTATTTGTCTTTTGGTGTGACCTATATCTGTGTTTGTGCTAATCTTACTATGAAATAGTAGGCCTATATATGTAAGTGCATACATGTGTGTATATCTAAATGCACAACTTGACAAAATAACTATTTTGCAATGTGCTTTTAATATCATTACTTAAAATATAAGCATTGTATTGAGACACTGAAATGATTATGAAATTTATGTATTTAAGTGGCTCTATGAGAGTCTCTTTATATGTAATAACTGATACTATTCATTTTCTATAGGCAAAGAACACAACAATAATAATAATTAATAATAATAATAATATGTGTATCTCCTCATAAAACTAATTTTATTTCTTTGTTGGACATTGATGCTTTCTTTTATCAAATGTCTTATCTAAATCTAAAGATAGAAATAAATATGATTTGCAAAAAAAGTTTAGCACTCTCATGAAATAATTTTAATTTTTGTCTTATCTGATGAAGCGGAGATTAAAGAATATGGTAAAGTTAAATGCATCTTTATCGTCCACTCCACAGGCGAGTCACCATTGCAAAGTGTGACTCAGAGCACAAGTTACAAGGCAAAGGGAATGTCTGGCATGTGCTGTGGGATAGTAAAGTAACTCACAGAGAGTCACCACACATTGCTGGAAATGCAACAGCTGAGGACCTAGCCACTCACAATGCTGATTGTTTTATGAAAGGTTTCACAGGGGCTCCCAGCCTATAAATCCTTAAGCACAGTCTGTCCTCTCTGAAGCTCTCTGACAAAGCTAAGCACAAACTGATGTGACTGCTTGTAGGCTGGAATAATTTTTATCTCTGACACAAAACCCAAAGAGACCTGCATTTTTACAGCCACCATATTAAGACTGTGTTGTACAAAAGACCTGAGGATACATTGTTCTTGATGTCAAAGCAGGGAAGAGAGCAGCATCAGGCAGGAGATGGACTAAAACATTGACCAAAACAGGACACAGCTCTCAGTAACTTCACTTTCCATGTACTAGAATAGCAAAAGCAGGACAAGTTACTAACACTGAAACTGTCACAAACTAGACAAAGCAGACATGGCTCTGGCCCCTAGTCAGGAACGGTTTGGGAACTGCACTTCACTTGGAGAAAATCAGCCCCACTGAGTTGTGTTTCTGCCAGATGCCACTACACATTAAGGTATACACAGACATCTCTCATTGGAATAAAGATGAGCCTGGCTGGAAAACAGAGAGAGACTGCTGCAGTAAAACCCCACTGCCAGGCCAGGGACATGGCACTAGCTGTGCTCGATAGTCTGCAGCTTCAAGTGGAAAGTCAGCACATGCTTTAATTGAGGATGGGTGGGTGAGTTGGGTTGCTGCAGAGAGAGTCTTTTGTGTACCTGCTATGACCACTTCACTCTGGCTAATCTTTTAAACAAATCTCTCCCAAATCTCAGTTCCCTCCTGGCTCTCCTGCACTTACCACTCTCCAAGATGCGTCCAGTTACAGCTGTGATTGAATAAAGTGGACAGCCAAGGAATTAGCCTGAGTAACTACACTTATCTACTGCTATTTGAAACAATTCATTGTGGTTGAATGCTGCTCTGTACTCTTCCATGAGGAATGGCTGTGTTTTGTTGTAGAAATAAAGCTTGATGTGAATTTGTACACGAATCTAGGTGTGGTGCCTGGTACATTAAGCTGCCACTCCATGAGCCTCAGCACAGCTCATTACCTGATTTACAGGCAGCAGTTTTGCTGTGGGGATGGATGGAATATTATCTATTTAATTTGTGCTGATTATGCTAGTTTGAAAACTAACTGCAAAGTGTTTCTCATTTTTCTCTAAGATAACTATGAAGGAAAGTAGAAATATTGAGAGTTGCACTTAGCATGAGTTATCAAAAAAGTATTTGGATATTTTGGCTGCTTCCAAGGGAGATGAGAAACAGATTTTCCCTGACCCACTGAATGCATATCAGTCACTGGCTTGCTCAAGGGACAAGTTACTGTAATTACCACTTTATAGATGAACAACAGTGCAGAGGGATAAACAGATTAGTTTTACAAGAGGAACAGATTTGTTTTTCTTTCGAAATGTGATCCGTCAGACACTCTTAGGCCACATCTATCAATTACAGTGGAGTTGAGATGAGGAGTTCTCCTTTTACCAGATATACCAGAAGCCAAGCATTATACAGAGGAAGAGGAGATATGAGACCGTACTGACCATCTCCTGCAGACGTTCCCTCATCACCAATCAGCCTCTGAGGCATTTGAGAAGATATTCCTTTTGTCTTTTCTTGCTTTATATTTTGTATAGAGGAGAGGTAAAAAGTTCCCCTGAGGTACATAATTTTTGCAGTAAGTATGTTTTGCAGGCATGTTCAGCCACTTGTCCGCCTGACCCACCATGCCTTGGGGCTCTCACTTGAAGACTGTTGCTCCAAGATGTTTCATTTGGGACCAGGAATAATAGTCTGTAGTTCTTCCACTGTTCGAATGAGCATGAAAAAGAGGGAAAAACCAGCAGACCACACTCCAGCTCATGATCATACTATATTATGGATAGGAATTAAGCAACAATTCTTGGGGTTTTTGTATGTGCTAAACAGTTCAGTTCCTTACAAAGCACTCTAAATTTCTGCCACAGGATATGTGGGAAACAATTTCTTGATCGCATCTGATGATGTTTATCTTAATTTCATCACATTATCCTTATCAAAACTGTCCATTTGTTTGGTTCTTTTCTCCAAAATGTGGTTATGACTAAGGTGTTTATATAATACTTTGCACAAGGAAACCATGACAAGCAAATGGCATTTTTATATTTAATGTATTTTTTTTTACTTGTCCATCATCTATTTATCAAGGCATTCCCCTCTAATAAAAGATAATTTAATAAAGCACATTATTAAAAGCGTTATTTTGGGCTGCAGTTATTCAAAGCAGATTGCCTAATTCCTTGTTTCTTCTTCAGGTACTCACTGTGATGAAGACGTCAATGAATGTTACATGAACCCTTGCCAAAATGGTGGGATCTGTGAGAATTTTCCTGGAAATTACACTTGCCATTGCCCACCTGCAGACAAAGAAGGGATTTTTTATGGTGGCTGGAACTGTACAGAAGTTCTACATGGCTGTACTGATCATCAATGCCAAAACAATGGAATATGTATCCCACATTTAAAAAATGGCCAACACGGATTCAGCTGCATATGTTCACCTGGGTATACTGGAATACACTGTGAAACCATAACCACGTTTTCTTTTCAAGGAAACAGTTTCCTTTTGTTGAAGAATCCCCTGACCCACAAAAAGGATTTTTTCTATAATATAAACCTGAGGTTTCAAACTGTGCAACCCACAGCTTTTCTGTTTCACCGAGGGGAGAAAAATACATTTGCAAAGTTGGAGTTACTGAATGGCTACTTACACTTATCCGTGCAAGTCAACAATCAGCCACTGGCTCTTTTGCATATTCCACACAATGTCAGTGATGGAGAATGGCATTCAGTGGAGGTAACCTTGGCAAGAGCTGTTATTCTTAATTTGCTTGACAGCTCTTGTGTAGAATCCTGTCTCAATAAAACGTCTGCTAAGATAGATAACGAGCCGGTGATGTTCGCGTTTCAGAGCACATTTTTGGGCGGCTTACCAGTGGGGAACAGCAACTCTCTACAGAACACCTTTAATACACATTCTGCACCTTCATTTGTAGGCTGTCTCCAGGATATTGAGATAGACTTGAATGTTATTACTCCAGAGAATGTATCATCTGGGTCGTCTTTAAATGTCAGGACAGGATGTGCTAGAGAGGACTGGTGTGACCGCCACCCGTGCCAGAACAGGGGACGCTGCATCAACCTGTGGCTGAACTACCAGTGCGACTGCTACCGGCCCTACACGGGGCCAGACTGTGCAACAGGTAAGGGGGTGCTGCTGGCACTTGGGTTTTAAGCACCTGCTGAAAGCACGGCCATGAACAACCCCGTTTACCTGGCGGGGAAACGGCGTGACCCTTAGGATCTCTGGAGCTTAATGTCAAGTGGTAAGCCAGTGCAAGAGGTTAGTAGTGGCACAGCTTTGTTATTTTCTAGTTACTTTCCCAGGAAGGCTGCTTTTCAGGCTGACAAAAAAAAGAGTCAGGCTAAACTGGTGGATTCCACCGTTCTTGTTTTAAAATCTTCTCAGTGCTCTTAGCACTCCATAAACTCTGAATAACTCTAGTTCACTGGAGGTTATCCATGCTAAGTAAAATTTAGAAAGCAAGCAACTCACTTGGAGTTTAAGACTTATTTTCAAAGCATTCTTTGAAATTTTATCCTTGAGCTATCTAGGCTTTTATAAAGAGAGTCATTTAAGGCAATGAAGGTAAGCAAAGTATTGCAAGTTAAAAAAAGACAGATTCCAATTTAAAAAAAAAAATGAATGGGATTATACTCTTATCTTAATCCGATTAGCCCAAGGAGCAGGCAGGGCTTCAGCAGCTGGAAACAAGGCCCATTCATCCTGCAACTATTCCCAAGGCAGGGCTGGACAGTCCCCAGCTCAGGCTGTTCCCAGAGAGCTGCGTGGGGACCAGAGGGAAACATGTCCCTGTCTCAGTGAGCAGAAGAGCTCATCACAGCAAACAGCTTCCGTGGCAGTGGGGAGCAGGAGCACCAAAGCTGCAGGTGCCTGTAGCACTTTCCCTGCTACAAATGATCTCTGCAAGTGCCGGCTGGGGCAAAGTGAAAGGACAACAGGAGGTCCCTGTTGTCCCCTGCAGCTCCCTGCTGCACTGCATCTGATGGGTGACGCCCCCTCGAGCTGCAAATACAGCAACCCTCCTGAGCGCTTATGGGTGAGTTCTGCAATCCTTCCTCAGGCAAACTTTGAGGGATTTCAAACAAGCAGTTTTGTATGAGAAACTTGCACATATACATATGCATATTTATGTCGATATATTTGCCAAGTGGACTGGAAAAAATTAAGCACAATAGCAGAGCTTTGGTCAGATTGGAATGGACAGATCCTGAACTGGTGTGAAGTGGCATGGGTGCAGTGGAGCTACATTGATTCACGTCGGCTGAACAACTGGCCTCGGGGGTTACTGAACGCATTGCTGCAGAAAGCGGGGCCTTCAAATGCATTTCAAATGTTCAAATACAATTTCACTTCGCATGCTCTACCTAATACTTATCAATACCTTTCAATAGTTTTTCCTTTTGGTTTTATTGCAAAATGACAAAGTCTGAGAGGTAATTGTAACAGACTTCTTTGAAGTGTAGCTGTAATTTATCCAAAGATTTGGAAGGCAACTTTGGAGTATAGGACAACATCTGGGAAATATGTTTGCCTCCTTATATGAAGTAAAATTAAAACCAGTCAGGGCCAGGAGCAGCTTATACTGGCATTAGAACTGTTGAGAATGATTAGAAAGCACGCTTTTTTTTTTTTCCTGCTGACCACAATACTCCTTGCTAATCATGGCACCGTGCCATTTTGGTACATAAGTTCTAGATATATGTCACATGTAAAAGACTGTGGCAGGTTTCTAAAGAGGCAGAGTAGGGGAGACTTGTGGTAAAGGATAACGTAAGAAATGCTGGTGTCTTTCTGAAGAAAAGTTGCTGCCAAGTATTTAATTGACAAGAGGCAATATTTTCTCTACACACACAAAATAACAAACAGATGTTGACTCATTTTGATCAACATCCAGATGTTGTGACCCAAGAGGTTAATACTGACCGAGGTGATGCTAGTCATCTCATCAAACAGATCAGACTGATGATATATGTGTATATTTATAAATAATGTGACAAGGTAATTGTAAACATGAATTACCTTTTTGGAGATCAAGGCTTCTTTCTAATACTGCAGTTGTGGAATCCTCATTCCAGCAGAATTGTTCTTTTTACCCTCATGAAAAAAGTATCTCAGTCTCCAGTAGCACCTTAAGAGAAGATATAACTTAAACAGACTTAATGCCTCAAAACACCAATTTCAACAAATAATTATTTCTACATAAAAGAGTTTTAACAAGTAGATATATAGGTAATCTTACTAATAGAAATAAACTATTTCAAATTAAATTAAGAAATTGTCTGTTTAGGAACAAGTATGGGATTTATTCCTGTTGCTAAATAATATGACCATACCATGTAGCAGTGCAGTGTGGTTATTAAGGGTCTGTTGGGGCTCTTTGGTCAGTCCCTTATTTTCATCATTTTTTTTAATGCAGTCATAAAAAAAGGTAGTTCTGCAGGCAGAAAGTTTGCCTGTGACATCCCACTCCAGGAGTTCTACTGCACAAGAGAGGACTGACTCTTTAGCTATGTGAGCATTTAAAAAAAGCTTGGTTTATTCTTTCTATGAATTCGATATATTAAAAATAGCTCCTGAAACTGTTTAGGCAGGAAGTTTGTAATATTGAGGACAAGATCACAAAACTTACCGTGTAAAAATAGAAACACTTTGTTGTTCTTTAACGAGATGATTCATCAGAATAAAATACAGTTTTGGCTACATATTTTGTATCCTTAAAAGACTGAATATAATTACTGAAAATAAGGGGTAAAGGACAGACAGATGGTTTTGGTTTAATCATTTTAATTGATAAGCACAAAGGAAAAAAAGTTGCTCGATCCTGGATCATGTTTCTCCCACAGCACTGTGGGCACTCAGGGGCTGAGCAGGATTCATGACTGGATACAAGTTGTAGGTGAGCACATGTTGAGCCCCAGCACCAAAAAGGCTGTCAGAGAACTGGGGAGCTCCAGCAGCACCACACAGGTGATCTGTTCACATAACAGGGAGTTGCCCAGCAGCTTTCTGCAATTGGAATCTGTGCAAAAAATACCACAAAACCCCAGAATTGCATTAACTTTCATGGTCATCAGAGGGTCAAAGCAGCCAGGTTCTTTCCAAAATGATTTTTCTGAGGATCAGTGCAAGAAAGTATAGAAATATGTCCTTGTTTAAATACTTGAAAACACAGCATTGCACAGAGCATGGTAAAGAGCAAAAATGTGCCCAATAATATAACGTCTGGTCCTGTACTGGGGCTTAATGCTACGGCCATGGAAGCCAACAGGAATTTTGAAACAGAAGCTATTTACAACTGTATCAAGTCTTTATTCATTCATAAATACGAGCACATCTTACTACCATACATAAATATCACCAGAAAAAGTTATTCGATCATTCCACTGGCTCCCTCATCATTTAGCCCTAACTATTTTATTTTTCTCCCTTCTCTTCTTTTTTTTTTTTTACCTTTTCCCATATCTCTAACCTCAAGAGTACATTCCAGGCCGGTTTGGGTCCGAGGACTCCTCAGGCTATGCTGCTTTTCCTGTTGATTCCACTCAGAATGAGAACTTCATCATATCAATGTTTGTCCGAACACGCAAAGCATCTGGCTTGTTACTGGCTCTGAGAAACAGTTCTTACATCTACGTAAGAGTCTCTTTGGAAGGTGGGAAACTCACCATGCTAGCCCTTAATTCCATGAAGTTATTAGGGAAACACTCCGTGAACGATGGAAACTTTTACTTAATAACATTAAAAATAGGACCAAATAAGATGGAGTTGTTCCAGTCCTCTCACTACCTAGGCTTTATTTCTACTCCAACACTCACCATTCAAAGTAAGGACGTTCTTTACATTGGAGGCCTACCAGATAACAAGGAAACTGATAGAAATGGCAGGTATTTCAAAGGCTGTATCCAAGATGTAAGAGTGAATAACCAGCCACTGGAATTCTTCCCCATCACCAATCCACTGAATTCTCTTATCAACCGAACTCTGATCAACGTCACCCAAGGCTGCACTGGTGACAACCTCTGCAAGGTAAGAATGACATTTTTCAGAGCATTTTTGCTTATAATGGGGAGTTTATTTTAATTCTTTAGTACGTTCCCACACATTATTTGATTATAATGACAACCTAGGAAAACATGCAAAAATAGAAAGAACAGATATTGTTAAGCTGTGCTACATATGATGAATATCAGAAGGAAAATCTATTTGCATAGAGGAGAATTAAACTATTTTGAGGTTGAAATATTGTTTTTCACCAATTACTGAGCATGCTGTACTGTCATAATAGTGGTCTTTATCATTTTCCATCTGAAATAAAAAGAAAATTTCCTTTTGCTAAGCAGTCCCCCATACCCAGAGCTGGGAGTCCAACAGCCTTGATTCACGCTGAGGTTATCTCTTCTCTTTCCCCATAGTCCAACCCTTGCCACAACGGTGGTGTGTGCTATTCAATCTGGGATGACTTCACGTGCACGTGCCCCCCTAACACAGTGGGGAAGGCATGTGAGGAAGTTAAGTGGTGTGAGCTCGGGCCCTGTCCTCATGAAGCACAATGCCAGCTGGTGCACCAAGGATTTGAATGTAGGTACATTTCAGTTGTTCCAATCATCTTTGGAGATCAGCAGCAATAGACATTTCCAGCAGCATTTCCTTGAAACGAAGTATTCACTGCCTTTAAAGTTCCTTGAAATGTTATTTCTGTATTAAAATAATAGCTATCATTGAAATGTTATTTCTGTATTAAAATAATAGCTATGTCAATTTTAAGTAACGTTAATGGGAAGAGTCTGCCCTACCAAACCCAGAAATTCTCACCCAGATCCCCTCACTCAGACACTGATTTTTACAGGACCTTTGATTTTGACTTTCTCAGCCCAGCTAGTCAAATTGCCCTCACACTTCCACTGCAAAGACATAAGAGGTTAATCCAGTGGCAGATTAACCTTAGAATGTTCTCCTTCCTCCTGAAAAGACAAGCTACATAACTTACATTGCATCATTTGATTTTCTTAAACCTTGAATAGCTTTGAAGGGAGTCACCTCCATACCTGCAGTGCAGTTGTTCAGGCAGTGTCTGTAAGAAGCACCTGCATGCCAAGCAGTCCATTTGAAAACTGGTGACCATTAGCTGCCTTAGGATCATTAGCCACCCGGCACATCTTGTTCCTTCACTTTCCTCCTCCTTCCCACCCTGGAGTGGAATTTAAAAAGCAAATAGGTATTCTTAAGACATATTTTTTTCTTTTTGCTACCAAAGAAAGCCCTACCAAAGTTGTGAAGGAAGGCAAATACCCATTCAGTCTGGTGGAAGCTGTTAGAATGGCTGACCCTTCCAAATGGGAAGGCTGGTCAACAAAAGATCTCTATCATAGACCAATATGATACTATTTTTGTCTAGATTGTTAGAATCAGCATTGCAAGACAGGTTAAAATTGTAACTGAAATTAAAATAATAGCTCCTCCTCTCAGAGATCATCTTTAATGATAATATCAAAATACATTCTCTCATAAAATTTGTTATTGCATATTGGGGTAGAACAGAAACACTCAGAGACAGTGAAGTAAAAAGTACCTGAACTGTTTCCTTCTGCTAAACTCAAGGTCATTTACACTTGCAATGACTCAAGGTCATCCCATTTAAGTTTCTGTGCTGGTTTAGGTGGCAACGGTAGGGGGCTTCCCTAACAGATATTCAAAAATTCCTGCTCTACAGAACTGCATTTTTAACTAGTTCTGTTCTTAGCTACAGGATAAACTTCTTGTTGTTCAACACAGGGTAACAAAATAAAAGCTTTCCTGGGCAGTGAGTTCTCTGCCTGTTGTCTTCTGCTTAAAAAACTCAGCAGGTTTGTGAGATATTTAAAAACACAGGAATAATCTGGAAAAGCTTTGACTTTCCTTTTACTATGATTTCCTCTGACGAAACTTTTCCTATGAGAAAGACACCACATTTGATGCACCAGGAAATGCAGTTATGCCTCTGCTGCCTTGGCATCAGGATATCCAGTCAATAATTTAATACTGGGACTCCCAGGGTTCTTTTCCTCAAGATTTACTAAACCCAGAGATAGTTCAGAAACCCAGTTTATCTCAGATCTTTCAGAAGTCTTTTTTTCTGAAGTACTGACAGAAGACATTCCTTCCTGTTCCTCCTCCCTGTCTATAATCCTCAGAAACCTCAGAATGTTTAAATTTACAGCCCAGTGAGTAAGTGCATTTTAGTAGAAACCATGCTAACGAAAGGTGTCAAATACCTTTGTGAAGATGTCCATAAAGCTGCCACAACGTTGCCCATCAATTTTCACTCACAGCAGTGTGAGCTGAGAGCTGCTGCCCTCCCAGTCCCACCAGCACAGGGCTGTGGCAGAGCCTGCCCAGCAGGAGAAGCTGCCTTTAAACGTGACAGGTGTGACTCTGCTTACAGGGATTTTGAAGGGGCTTCCATCAGCTGACTTCAATTAAGTTCATCCTTTTGCGTTGGTGAGATGGAATTGGGATCCAGTGAAATACTTTATAAAACATCTTAAGACACATCTAAGAGAAAAAGAAATTGGGAAAAAATGTTCACCCCATCCAGATCTGTCACGGGGAATAACTAGCTGCCCATACTTGAAGAACAAAAATAAAATGAAAAATATGTCTTCTTTTGCAACAGAGAGATAACACTAATGTAGATTTGTAGATTAGAGTGATAACCTGAGATGATGCAAAGCAGTACACTGTGTATGTCATTATGGCTGGTGCTGGCACTGCCCTGTAATTTCCACAGCCATGAGACACAGACCAGGAAAACTGAAACACTGGTGGAATTTGACTGTTTTTCAGCAAACCCAAAAGGAGTTATATGGCAGGGAGCGTGTGCACTGGAAAGACATTGTTCCACATGTATTGGTGTAAAACTGGCCCAGTTTCTCTATTGCTGTCTTTGCACAGGTCTTGCCAACGCCGTGTTCAGCGGCCGGAGCAGCGCGATATTCTACAGAAGCAACGGGAAAATCAGCAGAGACCTCACCAATATCATCTTTGGCTTTCGAACCAGGGACACGGACGTGATCCTGCTGTATGCAGAGAGGGAGCCTGAGTTTGTCATCATCAGTATCCACAACTCCAAACTCCTGTTTCAATTGCAAAGTGGCAACAGCTTCTACAGGCTGACCCTTGCGAGTTCAGTGCCTGTGAGTGATGGCAAATGGCACCAAGTGATGGTCTCCATGGTGGAGCCCCTGTCCCAGTCCTCCAGATGGCAAATGGAAATAGACAAGAAAGACATGGCAACCAGCACAGCTGCTGTAGGAAGCCTCAACTTTTTGAGAGAAGAGACAGACATCTATGTGGCTGACAAGGCTTTCGACAGCCTGGATGGCCTGCGAGGATGTATGAGCACCATAGAAATCAGCGGCATTTATCTCTCATACTTTGAAAATGCTGACATCCCCACTAAAAAACCTCAAGAAGAGCAATTTCTCAAAATATCTGCAAACCCCACTCTTACTGGCTGTTTGGAGGTTGATTTCTGCAGCTCAGACCCCTGTATGCATGGGGGGATATGTGAAGACTTTTACACTTCCTACCGCTGCGTGTGTCCCGATGGATGGACTGGCACCTACTGCGAAGTCAACACTGATGAGTGCTCTTCAAACCCCTGCATTCACGGGAACTGCACAGATGGGATTGCCTCCTATGAGTGCAGCTGTGAGCCTGGTTACACGGGGGAGAAATGTGAAGAGGACATAGACGAGTGCCGTGGCCACCAGTGTGTGAATGGGGCCACTTGTGTTGATGGGATTAATGGATACTCCTGCCTGTGTGCTGCTAACTTCACTGGGAGGTTCTGCAGGTACTGTAAACAAGGCTGATCCACATGATTTTGTCAAGTCTCTTCCGAAGGTTTTTTACCTCACTGATGTCTTTGTTTTAAACACAGATGTTTTGCATCTGTCTCTATATTAATCATGGCTGTGGAGCTGATGTATGAAGAGAACAGAAAGTTGTACAGATCAATTAGATGTGGACTGAGGCAGTGGAGAGCTGCCAGCTCAGGCAGAGACTGATGAGGCAAAGATTGAAGGAACCAGGCACAGCTCTGCTGCCCTGTTCTGCTGCCAGCATGGGTCCTATGATCTCTCTGATGACAAGATTACAAGCCTTCCACAGCTTGAAAATACATGTGCTACATCTTCTTCACAGAAAAAAAAAAAAAAACTTAAGGTTTTTGAATCTCTAAAACTGTATTTTATTAGAGCAATATAGCTCTAGAGCTACAAATAAAGGAATTCAGAGTTGGTAAGAGAAAATAACAATAGGAAAAGAAGTTGTTTTTCTCCCCACAAACAGCATCTTTTCTGGGTTGGTCTTTTCCTCCCAGCTTGGTCTCAGTCCTGGTGGCTGCAAACACCACACAACCCACTCTTCCCATTGCTTCTGACACTGCTCACATGCTGTTTCCTGTTCTTCCCAGACTCTCCTCTAAAAAGGCTGCAGGCTCTTCCCTTTGATTGCCCTTCTCTGCACACCCATAAAATTCTCCCCTCTAAGCATGTCCTGTTCCTCTCCAAGAAGGCAAAATCCTCCTTCCTCCAGAGGACTCCAATAAATCCAGTCTGCTGCAGCCCAAAGGATGCAAACAGACAATCATCTTCATGCTACCCAACTACAGTCTTTTAAGATATAATTACTAAAATTGACAGGTTTTGTTGACTTCTTCTGAGTAGTGAAGACATCTTCAGATTGAGGATGCCTTATGGTGGCCCAGTATAGTCTATCTTGTTTGTTAAGTCTCTCTTTTGAAACCTCATACTAAGGTCTCCAGGTATCACACAGAGCCACATCAGTAATGTAAGTAGGGAGATATAGCTTTTTTTTTTTTTTTTAACTGAGAAATGAATCATTAATTTGCCAGTAAATATTTGGAAAAGAAAACTTTAATTCATCAAATTAAAAAAGTTAGGCAAAACATGTTCTGGGAATCTTAAGTCTGAGTTCCAGCTGTCACTCCTTTGGGCAATACCCTGCTCCCTGCTTCAGCTGAGAGAGCACGAGACATCCGGAAACAAGGACAGTGCAAATAACTGCTGCTGCCTTCTTGTTCACCCAGATATCGAAGATTACCTTACACAGTTTGTGGGAATGAAGAGAGGAACCTCACGTGCTTCAACTACGGCAACTGCACAGACCTTGGCGGCGAGCTGACCTGCGTGTGCCTGCCGGGGTTTGTGGGAGAACGGTGAGAGGCTTTGTCCCGCACATCTTTAGCTTTTTTTTCTTCCAAAAGCTGTCCCAAAAGAGTCCAGAGGGTAACAGCCAGCCCTCTGGCAGAAACACAGACAAAGGAGCTGTTTAAGTGCAGCAGTTCCTTGCTTAAGTGACTCTGAGGGTTGGAAGTATTGCGGTTTTAGACAAAATTCACAAATGAATGCAGCAAGGCTCAGTCCAATGCAGCATCAGTATTCCAGCCCAAGATATTATTTCTTAAACGGCACTGCTTGCTTGTCTGTGCCTATTTTTGTCTTCTGTGCCAAATTTTCATATGACAAGTTAGAGTGTTACCTTTCCATAGGTGGGGACACACAAACACACATATCCCACTCATATATATAAACCAGCTACATGCTCTGCCACACAAATATGCAAAGCTGTTTGATTTTCACATGTCTGCTGTGAATATACAGTCTGTTCCATCACAGGGATGGTAAGAGGTGGCATACCATTCAGTAAGAAAGCATGGTATGCCATGCTTTCTTACTGAATGCTGAAGTATGAAAACTGGTTGTTTTTAGAAGAGATTAAGGAATAATTTGCACATGTTCTTGTTTAGCTTGAAACAGAGGGACCTTCCTCACAGTGAAATTTGTATCTTGTAGCACAATTCACACTCATCACTTAACACTGGCCTTCAAAGAGCTCTGGAGCAGGAAGAGCTGAGAGCCTCAGGACATCAGGTGCTGTAGAAATTTAGGAAGGCATTGTCCCAGTCATAGTCTGAAGAGATAAGGGCATTTTGGATAGTGAGACAGGAAATATTGTACATACTCTTGGTGAAACTAGCATTATATCAGAGAATAATATCCAAAAGTTCAACAGGACCAAGCTGTAACACAGAGAAGTTTCCAACAAAAGGTTTTCATTCTCTCAAAAACTTATGAGTCCACTGATTTTTTGGGAAGAGTACTGCAGGCTGTAAAAGACAGATGAAATGAAAATTTCCACCCACTCAATGCACAGTATAGTTGGCAGATACGTTTAAATTGCACTGTTAACAGCCAGGTCACCTGTGCACCACCTCACAATATTCAACAAGGGGGAAAAGAATACAGTAAAATAAAATTCTAAAAAGTAAAAGCATAGTCATAGCCACTTCTGCACTGCATTTATTTCTTGGGACTTCAAGGTAGCAGCAAAGCACTTTTTCCTTCTCCCTTCCCCTGCCAGCCAACTTGCTAACTACAGCTTTGGGAATGAGCCGTCCTTGCATCCACCCCTCTGGCTGGCAGTAATCTCTCTTTTATGGTTCCCAAGGCTCTCGTACCGAGCAGCAGCTCTGTGCCCGGCGAGCTGCACGCTAACTGCCCGTGGCAGCCAGGCACTCTTCTGCAGGGTCTGGAATGCACCATTTGGCCTCTGCTCCTCCAGGCTGCCAAACCATAAACCAGCAGTGCTTCCATGCTTGGAGGTCTCACTAGATCAAATGAGGACATTTCACCCCTCTGTTGTTTTTTTTTCAGAACAAATTCAAGTGCCTCTGTTAATAAGAAAATTAAAACCAAACCCCTTTGTATGTTTATGTATTAGGCTGATAAAGCAGGCATTTTCCTTTAAGACAATATTTCATGCCTCAGAAAGCCAGCGATGCACAGTATAGAGAAAACTGTGTCCTATGCCAATCAACTGACTTGGGATCACACAAAAAAACAAAGCCCAGTGAACTTAATAGCAGGTGGAAAGGGAAATGTGGACAGATTACTCTTCATAAAAGAAGATAGAGCTCTCTCTCAAAACCAAATTTGTCATTCAATGCAGGCTGGAACTTTCAAAATTATATAAAGGGAGTCAGGTTTTTAAGTGTTCCTGAAACTCACTTGGATTCAGGTACATGATTCCCTGGAAGATTTGAGATGTTTTTGGCTTTTTTTTTTTAATTGCATAGGTAATTTCATAGCTATACAATTTTTGTATGTTGGATACCTTAGCTCTTTGAAGTATATGAATATAATTTACCATTTAAGGAACCCATTGAAAGATATTTAGATTAATAGAGTAAAGTGTTTAATATAAAAAAATGTTCTTCTCTGATGTAAGATAAAAATTTTATTGTATGGTTATAATATGATTGAACAAAGCAATTTCTTATAATTCAGAGATAATTTCTCACATTCTTCTCCAAATATAAACCTGCATTTTTACCTGGAAAAATTAGGATTAACTGTTAGCATTATTTGATTAAAGGGAGCAGGGAATTAAAAGGGAACATCGTCGGAGCAGAAAATCACCAAATCGTTAGTAGTTTTCAGACAATCTTACACATCCCTCATTATCTTTCCATTGGCTGCCTTGAGAAATTAGAACTCAAATTTCTTTTATCACCAGAATCAACTCAAAAACATTTAACAATATGTATTAAGGCTTATAACACTTGTCCTGCACCATTCTTACCATTCTTGGGGCCCATCTCTACTGGACAGGAAATTGTGCTGGGATCTATTGGCATTCCAAATTGAGGGAAGGAAATAAAGCGTTAAAAAAAACCCCCAAAAGCAGGTGACTATTTCCAGGAGCACTCAGCTAGGAAAAACACACATTTGTTTGACTGATATCCAGATTAGTGAGAAGGAAAATGTTCCCTCAGCTTCCTAGAACAATGAAAAGGACAAGCAAGCTGTCAGAGGACTTGCACCAGAGCTGGGGCTAAAATCATGCGAGAACTTTCACTGCACCTCGCTAAGCACCATTAACCATGAAGTGCTTTACAGGGATGAAATTGCCTGCTTAACTCTCTCTGTGTTTGAAAATCATACAGGAAGTTCAGGATTTGAGTGGAGCTAATCAGCTAGTTAATAAAACCATAAACACGTGTGGAAATATGCCCCAGAGCATCTTCCTCTCACTCCCCCAAAGCTGCTGCATTAAAGATGTGCCTGTTTGACACAGTTGATTCCTGGTTTCAGAGGCTGACTGTTTGCAGTCTTTCCCCCAGGTGTGAGAAGGACATTGATGAGTGCAGCTCCGACCCGTGTCTGAACGGGGGCCTCTGCCAGAACCTCCTCAACAAGTTCCACTGCCTGTGCGACGTGAACTACGCTGGTGACCGCTGTGAGATCGATGTAAGCGACCTCTCCTTTTTTATCTCTTTGCTCTTGTGGCAGAATCTCTTTCAGCTTCTCTCCTATCTCATTCTACGAATGGACGATGAGCCCGCAGTCGAGTGGGGTGATCAGGAAGACTATTGAGCAGTCTTTAAACTTCTGTGTTTTACTGCAGCAGAAGATGCCTTGGCTAACCAGCTTAGCAAAGCAATACAAGTATCAGAGTTTTAAAACTTGTTTTATATTTCTTTAAATGGTTTTTCTATGAATCGCTTCGGATCTGGTTTGGTTAATTGATTTAGTTTTAGAACAAATGCTAGCAGATATTAAAGAGTGTTTCACCCCACCTTCACCAGAGCATTTCACCACATGGACACTGCCAGTGGGTGACAGTGGGACAACTAACACAAGTGTCACATTTACTGAGGGTGGCATTCAAACCCTACTGCAATGAATGGCAAAGACCCACTGCCTTCAATAAATCTAATCTTAAATTAAATCTTCCAGGTCATCACTACCTTTACATCACACACCACGTTCATTGCTGTTCCTTTGGCAGTTAGGCCTCACACCTGTGAAATCATGCAGGATATTTTTGGATAATTAGGTAATGGTTTGGATTAGCAATTCACAACATGCTAGGGAGGCTCCCACATCCATTTGAATTAGTGTCAATCCTGCACTGATATCCTAATCCTGATCCTCTGCTCCAGTAGCCTCTACACCTCCAGTGTACTATATTGAGAACAAATACAACCATCTTAATCTTTACCAACATTTCCCCTTTCAAGAAAGGCCCAGTAAGTATCTCAGACTTGAAAATCACAGATTGGTTGGTTGTTTAAAGATTTCTATAATTTCAAGTAAACCTGTGTTATTTATTAGTAGATCAGTGTCACCAGACAAAAAAAAATATGAGATTTTTCCTTCTTAGGAAGCAAGCAAAGTAATTGGGTTGGTTGTCCATGGATTCTTAAAAGAATGAAAATAAGGGACCTGAAAATTATGAGCACCAGGAGATTTAACAAAAAATTTTAGCAAACTATCTTTGTAATTGCTTTTGGGAGTGCAGACACAACTGAAATACATTGTTAAATACTAACCATTTGTAAAAAATGAGGGGTCTTTTTGTTTTTTTAACCATTCTTTAAGGCAAAACCCCATTTATGAATGATGAAATATTTTATTTGGACATTCATTATTACATTTGCATAGATTCTCTCTCCACGGCCCTTGAGAGAGGATTCGAGAGAGTAAGGGTGTATAGGGTGGTGCTTTGTTATTCAGCTCTGTGGCAGGTGGCAGGGTTAGGGGAAAGACTAACACCAGACTGGGAGCTTTTCTGACTACAGAGGGAAAAGCTGATCTTTTGGAGGTGTCCCTGAAACCACTGACATCATTTCCCCCCACTTCAAACCTGACCCTGTTCCTTCATCAGTCCTCCCAAACTCGCTGTGGTTGGACCTGGTGCATCCAGGAAAAGCAAATCCCACCTTTAAATCTCCAGTGGCATTAGGACACCCTGAAATGTGTACAGGTGAGATGCTAAGCTTTTTGTTTTGCCACAGCAGGACATGGCAGAGGCCCCTGACAGTGGATCAAGACTGTTTTATTTTGCACCCTTATAAATGCCCTCAAGTCTGTTTTTTCTCTGAGTACTGTTCAGCGCACAAATGCAGCAACATCTGTGCTATTTAAAAACCCGACTCCTACTTTAGTGGGGAGGGAAAAAAACCAAACAAACCCTTGCACATTTGTGGGAAAAAATCAAGATTCATCCCTGTCACATATTCCTGTTCCTAGAATCTGCCTTAGTATGAAAATTAAGCACAGTAAATTTACCTATAAGAATTGTACACAAGAATAATTTCTTTTCTGTCTTTATCATATCTGAAAAGTGATTAGGGCAATTTTTTTGTTAAGCTCATATTAAAAATCACTATAAATAATGTTTATATATATATATATAAGTATAAATTTAGCAAAAAAATCGTTTCCTCTTTGTAAGCAATCAGTAAACACTGAGTGGGAATGCACTGGAGATGAAATTAATGTAGCAGTGTCAGAAACAAAACTGTATGTTCTATCAGATGTAGGTTTACTTATCTTACTGGCAATCATATGTAATACTAGAAATTATATAGAACACAGGCAAAGAGAAAAAAACAAAACCAGACTGCATTTTGGATATTTCTTTTTCCAATGAAAATATGGTTTTGGAAAATTGCTTTCATGTAGGGAAATTTAAAATAATAACATGTTATGTTGGGAATTTTATTCCAAACTCTAGCTTTCATTTAATCATAACAAAAAAATTACTCAATTTAGTATTATTGAAATGAAAAATGAAAAATAAATCACAAATAAATTGAAATAAAAACTATCCTATTTCAGAATTCTAACTAAAGGCANGAATAATTTCTTTTCTGTCTTTATCATATCTGAAAAGTGATTAGGGCAATTTTTTTGTTAAGCTCATATTAAAAATCACTATAAATAATGTTTATATATATATATATAAGTATAAATTTAGCAAAAAAATCGTTTCCTCTTTGTAAGCAATCAGTAAACACTGAGTGGGAATGCACTGGAGATGAAATTAATGTAGCAGTGTCAGAAACAAAACTGTATGTTCTATCAGATGTAGGTTTACTTATCTTACTGGCAATCATATGTAATACTAGAAATTATATAGAACACAGGCAAAGAGAAAAAAACAAAACCAGACTGCATTTTGGATATTTCTTTTTCCAATGAAAATATGGTTTTGGAAAATTGCTTTCATGTAGGGAAATTTAAAATAATAACATGTTATGTTGGGAATTTTATTCCAAACTCTAGCTTTCATTTAATCATAACAAAAAAATTACTCAATTTAGTATTATTGAAATGAAAAATGAAAAATAAATCACAAATAAATTGAAATAAAAACTATCCTATTTCAGAATTCTAACTAAAGGCAAAAAATTAAGAAATTTTAAAAATTCAAGTGAAAAAGGTGCTGCTACTATTCAAACGATTTTTTCCCCCCTTAAATAACTACAATTAAGAAAATAATGAAGTTTGGCCTGGTTGTATTTTCTTACTGGGTTTAGTTCAGCTTCCACGGAACTAAATTGAACCCTTATGCACTTTATAGAACAGGCACTGTAGGACACACTACATTAAGCAAAGATTTCATCATGGTATTAATGCTGAAGAAAGGTGGAAAGCAATAAATGTAATCACAATATGTCTGGCATTAGACCTATATCCAAAATGTGAAAACAAAAAGAATACATTTGTATAGAGATTCCAGTACTCTTTCTATTCCATACTAGAAACTTTATATTAGTGTTTATACAATATTAAATACAGGTTTTATATGAATTTACAGCAATACGCAAGCTTTAAACTAAACTGTATTAGCAGGGCATCAGTCCACTCTTTCTTTTACTGAAAACACTCACCTGTAACTGAATTCTTTCTTTCCTCTAATGCCTTGTCATCATGAAACATCCCCTGGCCTCAGAATGCTGCTCTTTTCCTCTTTGTACTTCTGTATCCTCAACTGCATTGTGCACGTGTACATAAATTTCCTACCTTTATACACAAAATAAACCTTCTGCCTTTGTCTCTTTATGTCTGCTCCTCATTTCCTGCTGATGGCTCTGTTCATTTGCTTTCAGTGTGCCATGTTTTCTGAACACTTCACAGGAACATCACACACCACCAAGGTTGCCTCATCCCAGAGTTTTCCAGGGGTTCCAGCAGGGCAGGGCAGGGCCAGGCAGGTGCTTCCCACTGAAACTCTTCAGCCACTCCAACCGCCCATGGTGCAGTGCTGTAGACTTAATATTTCTAGTTTTAAAGACTAAAAAATAAGTAAACAAAAGCCAGATTAATTTAAATCATTTTCTTATGTAAATTTTTTTCAAGCGATGAGGGCATCAGACAAGTAAAGGGAAACAGGTATAGGAGCAAACATTAAAAAATAGCTGGATGAATAATGACACTAAGCACTAATCTTTTTGTAAATACATCCAGTTACTAAGATTTTTTAGAATTCAAGGGGCTGAAAAGGCCATTATTCATGTTTAATATTAAGGCATAAAGCAAGATCATCATACATCTCCCATGTTGCAATTGTGCTGCAAATCTTTTGATAGTTGGGGTTTTTTTATTCAGAACACAAACTCCCTGCTGAGTTCATGCTTTTGTGGAAAATCAGTATTTATAAAAAAAAGAAACATCAAAACACACTCTTACTAATTTGGGCATTGAGAAGAGGTTGGGAAATCATTATCTCAATGTATGCAGAATCAGGGGAGGGGTACAAGACATGTAAATGAAAGAAAGCCAAAAAGCAAGGTCATGATTTTTGAAGATATGGCTCGTGATGCTCCATGTTGGTAATATCTGTAATGGATCCCTCTATGGTACTAAGACTCAAACTGCTTTTCAGATGCCAGCGACTGTCATTCAGAAAGCTGGGTAATGAGAAGTAGCAGTGTTTGGGCTTGAGGCAGAATTAAGATTTCTAAAAAGAGGGGGAAGACAGCAGTGATGGATACACTGGAAGGGAGAGTAAAGGGATTTGCATCAGCTGTGGGATGAATGAAAGCAGATTCTTCACTGTGTTTGGAAAATGCACGAGGGGTATTTCACTGAGGAAGTGTCTACAGGGAATGGCAGATTTGTTCTATTTACCATTGTTTCTACTTCTGGCCCTTAAAAAAACAGGCTCTGACTGACCCCTCTCTGTATCAGTATCTTATGACAATTTTAACTACAAAGACCCCATGTGTTTTTGAATTTGAAAATATCCTTGTTTTTTGCTTATTTATATTCTCTTACTCCCAGATTACTGAGGAAACTAGATGCAGTAATCATTTACTCACTGCACATGACTACAGTACTTTGGTGAACCTAAAAATAGGAAAAGATCTGCTTCAAACTAACAGTGATGAAATAAGATTTCATTCTTTCTTTGCAAATATTTTTTCTGTCCTGACAGCTAGAAGTTCAGCCAAGAGGGCATTTTACTTGTTTCTATTAACTTTCAGCACTTGAACTTACATATTTATGTCTTGAGTTAGTGATTCTCCCTAAAAAATAATGAAACTCTTGTTTGCAATAAATTATTCAAAATTTCTGCTTCAAAACCCACAAGGCCTGGTTCTAAGAACTATAACCCTAAAAAGGCAATGAAATAAAAGCTGCAACAAATCTTCTTTTTGTGTTACTGAGATTACTATTAGTTGAAATGGATCTCCAGGGAGTAAAGACAAAAGCCAGGGTTGGGTCTTTCATTTTACTTCGTGTTTCAGGAGTGCCCTGAGCCCCATTAGACTGGGAGCACATCCTGCCAGGGCTGTGTCCTGCTGGTGCTGGCAAAAGGCACCGCCTGGCAAACAGCTCCAGCTGGGCTTTGAGACTGTTCCTTGAACATTGTCACCAGCAGCACCTTCGGGACAGCACAGCCTCACAAAACACCCCCCCTCTCCTATTGTACGTGTGAATATACATGAGGCTTGAAAGTGGAGGTGGATTTCATGTCCCGGAGTTAAAGTTCCCCTTGGTTCACAGAGCTGCTGCCATGTGCTGCACCACTGCTGCTTCCACGTTCTCTTCCAGCTGGTACCACTCCATCCTCCTGGGCACAAGGACAAGCATCATGCACTGGAGGTTATGATTCACACTGTGTCATTAAAAATACACTGATAAGCATGTTGGATATGTTCAATATTGAATCTAAATTCAATAAAACTCTCCCAGGCTTCCATAGCACAGACACAGGGAATTTTGATTGAATCTGCTCTACAGTGATTAGCAGATGTATTCATTAACTGGAAGGGTTAGTAATACGAACATAGCAAATGATACTTAATTACAATAATTAATGCCTGGTGATTCATGAATAATGCATTCCATAGCTATTTACATATTCATACTTACGAGGCTATTAATGGATAATTATCATTTGACTGAAAGACGTGGACATCAGGAATGTAACAACCAGACTGTTTTCCCCCAGTCTGTCTGTGGCTTTACCTGTATGCCTTGCTCTTGTACACCTCTATCTTGTACCTTACACACAGAAATATCAACAGGATTTTATTTCTGAGGCCTACAGAGCGATCTAATGGCAAATACAGCCATGCAGGTTAAGTTTCCACGCTGCACCAGTTCTAAGCCAGTAGTCCCATCAGTTTCTGTCTTGAGATTGCAAAAATTTGAAAGCACTTCATTCTCTTCGGCATCAGTATAGATTTGCTCTTGTCCTGAATTTATGCTCTTTCCTATTGCAGATGGTTGGGACACTTCAGAATTTTTAAATTTACGAGATTAGGGTAGAAATACTGGGAAAAATAGGAAAACTGGAAAATGAGGGTAGCAATATTGGAATCACCTTCAGACTGAACAATGCTGCCCTAGATATCTGGTATTTATGCTCCCATACACATTTTAGTCTCCTTGTAAGCAGATCAGTTCCTAGACCTCCAAAGAAGACTTTAAAAGCAATAGACAGACAAAAATACAAGACAAATCTTTTTAAAAATTAAATTCCTATTAACATATATTTTAAGGCAGTATGACAATTTTTATTCTTAGTCCAAGATTAAGTGCCAAATGTTGACAACACCAAGACAGTAATTTTCAGCTGCCAACCTCAGGAGTGTGGCAAAACGAGCAATTAAAGCTGGGTAAGTCAACTGAACCTGAAAAATGCTGCCAGCCTGAGTTTCAGACAGGCCACTCACCTGCTGCTTCTCCCCAGGAGCTGAGGGAGCCCCAGGTCCCAGAAAAGCTTATTCCAGCTGTCCCAGCCTGCAGGGAGGGAGCAGGGGGTCTCCCCCTGCCTGGGGCTCAGCTCCAGGCTTTCCTCAGATGGTGTTACCGAAGAGCCCAGGGCTCCAGGCAGCAAGGCCAGGCCAAGCTACTGGGGAGCATCGGGCTGGTGTCTCAGTGAGGAGCACATTTGTACCTGCTCTGACTTTTGTCTTCTCCAGAGCTCTTGCAGCCTGTTGAAAAATACTGATGTGCCCAGTATAACATTTTCTAAAGTTCACATCCTCTGAAGTGCCCTGTCCTATCTCCACTGCAGGTCAGGTGCCTCAAATGATACACCCTCAGGAAATCAGAGGTGTTTAAAACCACCCACTAGCATGTTCTAACATCATACTGAACGCAGCAGTGCTGGAGGATGAGTGGAGAGAGGACTGAATCCCTGTTCAAAACGGATGCCCTCAGCTTGCAGCACCCACGGTTAGCATAGCCAGCCCATGACATTGCTGCTGGCTCTCCTCCCCAAGCAGGGAGCGAGCCCTGGGGCAGCAGAACTGTCAAAGAGCAGAAGCCAGCTCTCACCCGTCAGCTTTCCTGAGGCTCCCAAGACCCAGACAGGGAGCAGGCTGTGGGAAGGAAATAAACACTCTGGGCTATGTAACACATATCCTGCAAGGCTGCTGCTGGAAGCAAAAAGTGCATTTCCTGGTGCTGCTGGTTTGCTCTCTGTAGTACCTTACCAGGTTTGAGAAAACCCTCATCAGGACAACTATTTGTACAGCACAGCTAAACTTGTTACAGTGTGATGGCAGGCTACTGAAATAAGATCATTTCATGGACTGAAGTGAGTTTTTACTTTTATTAGCCTAGCAGAATCAGCGTAATTGAGCTGGGAAAAAGATGGACTTCATTTGTTTTCCCATCATTTGCGTGGCTGTAGATCACCCACCATGGCAGAATCGTTGCCATTGATGGTAGGAGCCAGAGAGGGCTCAGCTTTATTCCAGTGCCAGGTCAAATGTGGGGTAAGAAGAAACATCTTTAGATTTATAAAATGAGCAGCCCCGCTCTGGAAGTCATTGGAAATGTCACAATGCCATTTTTGCTGCTGTTTTTCAGAGCAGAACAACGCCTTAATACCCTTTGCTATTTTGTATTAGTCTGCATTCAAAACACAGGATTTAACTAAAACTTCTAAAAGGATATTGCACAAAACACATTTAATGCATGTCACAACGTAAGGTACAAAAACATTAGGATGCAAAGACAATAAGGTTATCTAATATGTCCTAGCTGGGAGAGACAAGAAAGCTCTTCACAAGGCCAGGATTGCTGCACGCATCAGTGAAAAGCAGTTGAATATTTAATGTGCATGGTAAATATAAGCAGAAAAGGGAGCCCAGATGACATATGACAGCATAACACTCTGCAGAACAGGCATCAGCTCAAGCACGGTGTTCACATAACACCTGAGCACTCAGACTAACACATTTTGTCTGTACACCATCCTGTTGCAATGGCATTGTCTTCCCTATTCTCACCTTCTGATGTTTTCCCTGTGGGCCCACATCCCCTGGGCATTTACTTCAGTCATTGCTCACTTTATAACACATTCATGCACTCCGTGCCTGCATTGTTCAGATACTAAATTTTACGTCTCTTTTTTTTCTTACATGGTTCATGAGACTTAATGTCCTGTCTACTTTTCAGTTCTTGATATGAAGCTCCATTCCTAATAACATCTGAAAAAAATTACACACTTTGCTAGGCTTATGGAATATTATTCCACTGAAAAGGAATAAAAAGAATTCGTGTTCCTGAGAATCTGAAAAATATTTTGGTTTCAAATGATCAAGAACATTTATCTACTTCGATATAGAGAACTATTTAAATTAGAGGCAGAGCTTGTTACACAAATATCTGAGCTTTCTACCAACCTAAATGTGCAGCAAATACAACAGTCTTTAAATTTATTCAAATCCTATTTGGTAGAACAAATTATTCACTTTTCAGAAAAAATAAGAACACTGAAGTAAAAAATGTGATACTGCTGTAATTCAAAGGACAAGAAAA
The DNA here is from genome assembly GCA_013397175.1 of Platysteira castanea. NCBI lineage: Eukaryota > Metazoa > Chordata > Aves > Passeriformes > Platysteira > Platysteira castanea. The sequence goes on along the minus strand of VYXC01008615.1, from coordinate 1,131,526 downwards.
TCAGTAGCTTTACAAATCTTTGTAATTACTTAGAGTGAACAGATTTTGCATCATTTTTGATTGTTGGTGGTCCCTGTGAAATGGCAGGGTAGGGATTCTGGAGATTCTCAAACACATATTTACTTTGGGCTCTAATTTATCCATTACAGAAGTAAATGGAAATATTTCTCTTTCTGTCGTGGAAGCACTGTCAGGGTAACGTCACAAGCTGTCCTCTTCTTATCTCCCAAGGGACAGGACCCTCTGTTCCCTCTTCTCCAAGCAGTAACCATTTGTGAGTGAATTCAAGGTGCAGTTGCTTCCCTGATCATGCTGTAACAAGCCTTTTCCTCCCCGGCTGACTTTGTATCAGTTATCCAGGAAAAGGGTGCATGGTGTGAACACAGCCTGGCTGATACCTGGGAGCTGACAATCCTGGAACAACAACAACAAAAAACCCAACAAAAACCCCAAACCAACCAAAAAACCCCCAACATTAAACAAAAATACACACACACACACACACACAAAAAAAAACCCCAAAAAACCCAAAAAAACCACCAAACCAAACCCCAACACCCAAAAAACCTCCAACCCAAGCCAAAATAAAGAAATCCCAAAGAAAACCCCAAACCTGCTCCCAGTTAAAATCGATGACATAGTAGAGACTAGGCTCAGGGAGGGCCTGGCAACAGCACCTCTTCTGCAAGGCTAATTTCAGTTTGTAGTCACCAGTGCTAATGCATGTGCCTGGTCTCACCCAGGCTGACTATCCCTTGGTGAAATGGCAGCACGGGCAGAGTTTGTACAGGGATGACACTCTTGTCTTTTTTTATCCCAAATGCTACCGTTTTGTGAACTGAACACAATATTGCACACGAGAATCAGGCAGGACACTGTGCTGTGTCTATGGAAAATTGCATTTGATCCTTTCTTATTTTATTTTTTCCTATAATCAAACACAAATCTCATTCAGGCTGAAAGAAAATGCTCGGCTTCCATACATATGAAAGCGTAACACATCTTTCATGGTAGACCAAATCTCAGTAGCAAAAGATCTTCTGTCACTTTCTACAGGTTTGGAAGTTATTATGCCACCCAAATTTTCCCCTGTCCTTTCAGTAAGTGATATTGTCAGTGAACCCCTGTGGTAGCTGTGGATCTGTCTGGGGAAGCTGGAGAGGAGCCCCCAAAACCCCTCAGTCCTGTCAGTGCTGCCATTTCTGGAAACCCTCAAAAAAGATGGTTCTGAAGGAGATCCTGGAGGCACAAAGTGATACTGAGGGAAATGAAATTAGACACATAAGGAAAATCATACATGGATTTGTGAAAGTCGAACAGGTGGGGACAGCACTGATACAACCTGGGCTGTATCTGAACACAGGAAAAATGACTTCGTTATCTCAAGGGAATGCTTGTGGCATCTCTGTGAGGTGTCCAAGTGTTATTATCTTGTTTTTCATCAGGAACTGGACAGAGGGAGAACCACAGTCTATCCTGGGATGCTTTGAACACTTTAAAACTGCTAAAGCATTATTGGTAGAACCTGCTGCTAAGCAATAGTCTCCAAAGCAGTGAAGTTCTCTAGATGGAGTAGGCATGGAAGCTAAATTTTCACTCAGTATCAGCTACCCACCCTCCCTTGGAGGAGCACCCAGGCTGCTCAGACTGCAACTGGCCTGGACCCAGAGCCCTGAAACAACTTATTTTACCTCCAGAAAGTTTTGAGTCAAAGATTCCTAGCTCATGATCACTTTTTTCCATCCTCTGATGAAGGAGGAAGCAGAAGTATTCTTCCAGGAGAAAACACTAATTTATGACACTTCTGCCAAAATTTTATATAACTTGCCTGATTGCCTCATTACTTTGCTAATACATATGAGTTTGGGAATATTTTAAGGAAGGATGCAAGTATCAATCAGAGAAGTTACTCAGCCATAAAAAAGGGATTTTGGAAATAACTGATTACATTTTTGGTTGAATTAAATGGCTTATTTGTGGTATGAAAAATATAGATAGCCAGCAAGCAAAGTGTCAGGTCTGTGAGACTTCAGAATGGAACTTTGGCAGAGGATGAACAATCTCCAAACACTGCAACATGACCACAACTGGGTACTTTAACAAAATGGGTCATAACAGGTTTGAGGCAGTTACAGGTAATGAGGCTGATGGAGCCAGATCCTTTCAATATCTGAGAATGTATAAAACCAAAGCAGGCTTGAATCTGTAATAGTGCCACGGGGCACAGGGCTGAGCCTCAGGAACTGAGGAGTGAGGACTGCATTCAAGGGCATCTGCCTGAGAGGAGTCACTGCCTGGCCATCCCGGGAAAGAGCATCTGTCCTTGTGCTCAGGCAATAAATAACAACAGGTCAGTTGATGTGGAAATGTGAGTTCAGTCTAAGTTCAGACTGCAAACCCGTAGTAGGCACATACGAGGGATTTATTACCAGTGTAAGTGCAATATTGCAGTTTAAACAACAGAGAATGCCACACTTCACTCCAAAAAAGATATGTCATACAGTGAAAGTGTCTGATTGCAACAGCTCCATGAAAGGGCGCCTGTCAGGCACAGCTTCTCCTGCTCGGGGCTCCCTGCCTCAGTGCACCAGCAACTGTACAAACACCCAGCAAGGCAGAGCCTGCAGGGCACACCCGGAGCCAGACCTCACCAGGGCCACTGTCAGGGGCTGTGTTAGAGCTGTGCTGGTGTGACTGACAGGCAGAGCTCAGGCAGAGGGAAGAGATTAAATTCAATCACCATTTCCACCATCTGTTGCCTAATCATTGGCCAATTGTGTTTCTGTTTCACACCTCAGTTCCCCTCTCTGACCAAAGGCTGCTTTAAAGGCATTCTCCAAACTGAAAACTGTTTAAGAAACAAGGCTTTAAGGATGGAGCTGAGAAGGAGGAACCACTGAGGCTGCCTGTTCAACAGCAGACACTCTCGTGTCTGAGATAGGTGGAAATAAAGGCAGGTTGTATCAGAAATACCATACACCTGCAGATAAAGGTGGATTTTGACCTGACCCCACACACTATAGAAAATGCTACTTGCAGCCTGTATTGAGGAGATCTGAGTTAATCATCTGGCCAGACACAGGGTGAGTTGGCCTCAGAGTCAGGACGCCTTGCCTTGCAGGACCAGAGGTAAATTCAGTGAGCTGAGCCAGCAGACTTTTTTCCTATTTCCCAGAAGTATGATCTTCAAGAAAATCTGAAAGTGTAGGGATTCTTCTTAAAAGAAAGGCATTGACAAGGCTGCCATTCCTTCCCAGCATATCAGAATAAAATGCTCTAATCTGAAGTACAATGTATTTTCTGTTAGTTATCTTTAGGTGGCAGTAAGGTAAAAGCATGGAGTAGAAAGTTAAGAGAAATTTCTACTGCATTTTTAGAGACCTTTTTCTCATGTGCTGTGCTGGCTATAACATAGAAAGAGACTTTCTAAAACATTTGTATCTTCAGCAGATATCCAAAAAGCAATTATCAGGGTTGGCTTCATCCAGTTCACATTCAGATGCAAACCTGTTGAATGCCAGCAATGTTAATACAGTGATTAAGTCCTATATTAGATATGCAGGACTTGATCCAAGAATCCCTGAGGACAGTGATGAGGTTCAGAGGTGGAGACACACTTACACGATTTTATCAACAAGATGAAAGTAGACTTAAAAAAAAAAGTCAAAAAAGAACTCTGCTAACAAATGAAAGGTCTAAATCAAGTCTGAATAATTATAAGCATAGCAGGTTTTAGATTTTTTTTTCATTTACACTTTACCTGCACGCATCTTTTCCAAAGTCTCTCCTGAAGCTAGACCGCAATGATTTTTGTTATCTCAAATCAACTTTCTACTTACTAGAAAAAAAAGCAGCCAGTAGGATAAAAACACACTGAAAGTTTTCACGGAGGAATATGATTAGCAAAGTAATGTGACAGTGTCACGTAGCGCGCTAAGGCAAGTATTATGTAGCCAATAAAGGTCTATCTTTTACTATTAATATTTACTGTTGGAAGCAGGAGATGGCTGCAATCGAAGTGCTGCTCCCAGCAAAGGCTCGCTGCTGACTCGATACCTTGTTGTCTGACAGTGTGAAACAGTCACAGCGCTCCTTACTTCATCACCACTTGACAGCATCCTATTAATGCTAGGTAGCAACACATGGCTGGTTTGCAGGAGCTCAGCACCAAGTACGGAGGAGAATTCCATGGAACAGTTTTGAGATCGTTGGCTCCACTTATTAACAGAGAAGCAGGGATGGAAAGTGTCTGGCAGTTACAGAATCAGCCAGGAATCGTAGCAGTCTGTGCTGTGCCATGCGCAGCTGACCCACCTGTTAATTCTGTATTGCTGGACAGAGCAGGTTCTCATTCCCACACTAAGTGGGGAGAGACAGGGCTCTCCGTTTCAGCACAGGTTGCACCTGTGCAAGAGAACCAGGACCTGGGGGCCAGAAGACCGGACTGTGCTGCCCACAGTGACAGTCAGGGACCACAGCCCACAGGAGGTGGCTGCACGCTCTGTGGTGCTGGGCTTGGATGGGTCCTTGGGGCTGCTCTCAAAGACCTGATTACAGAAATAAAAGAACACCTACCACTAACATCACTAATCAAGAAAGAGATCAGCTGTCGTGTCCTGAAAGGTGGAGTTTTGAGCAACTCCACACTGTGCACAAGTCAGGTTGTGCAACTCCATTAAAGTTAATTGAGACTGATAATTCCTAATACAGGCAAATCATGCCTGGTGAAAACAAGGTGCAAGGAAACACATTAGTGAGGAGAAACAACGAGCAGGTATTCACTCAGACAGTACTTCCAGATTGCAAATACCTCAGAAAAATATCTCTTTTCTTTTTTTTCCCCCTGATACAGAAAAGACTGGAATCTAGAATGACAGATAAAATTTACGCGCAAAAAATCAGAAAAACAGAAGTTTGCAGTAGGAATGGTTTAGTTGCTTCCTTGACTTAGCTGTTGATAGCCTACGTTACCCTTTCCTGCCCCATTCTCTTATCCAAATGCTGTCAGTACCATCAGCCCCATCTTGAGTGTCATAGCATCATCCTGCACATGCTGGTCTGACCAACACCTATGCAACCAGTGAAGAAAGCAGTTTTGAAATCCATTCTTCTTTCTCATCCTTTCAACTATTTCTGTCTACTGAATCTCTCTTCACCTCTTTTCCTTGGAAAATGTCCTCATCTGCACTGCTGTAGCATCTTTTCCTATTCTCCTGTTTTGGGGTTTAACGCCTTCACACCCACTTCACTCTCCCATGACAACAGACCTCCTCAAAAGGCCTGTGTGTTCTTCCAAACCCCTCTCCAGGTGCCATTTCTACTGTGGCAGCTACAGGGATGCAGCAAACTCAATCTGGCCACATCCAAGGAAAAAACAGAAAGTCAGTGTTTTCAGTGATAGTCTTGAGTTTAAATATCTCCCATTCCTTCCTGCAAGATGCTTGCCTGATGAGGATTTATCCTCCGCCAAGATGTACTCATACAGAACCTGCTGTCTCAAAGCTGCAAAGCAGTTATCCCCCGTGGAGAAACACCACCTGATACACTGTGCTGGCAGCCATGCACAAAAATAATTCTGTATGATGCCCCAAAGCACTTTCCAAACTGGAAAAGGATGTTGCACCCCAGAGACTGACACCTTTACTAAAACATTTGTCTAGTCTGTGATATAGCAGCTATGGGACAAACCCCTCCTCAGCATGGTTTGCCTGGATTTGCACCAGCTATAGATTTTCCCCTCTTATCCTTTCAGATTGCAGCAGATGGTGAAGTTCCTACACCAGAGGCTGTCGATAGAATTTTAAAAGGCATCTCATAACAACACATTGGAGCTGCACATTTAATCTGTGCTGCACCACTCAGATGATTGTAAAAAGAGCCAGAGCACTTACAAAATTAGCACTGGTGGTTGCTGCAGAAGCACTATCAAGGAGCCTTCTCAAAGCCCACAACTTAATGAGAGTTGCCCTCCCAAACTGCCACCCAAATCACTTCTCTGCAACCAACACGCTGCTCTCTAAAAGGAATTCAGTAATCTGGGAGATACTGATCCAGCAAAGCATCTGATGCAGATTTTAGGGGGCTGCTTATGTACTTCTGGCTCTTTTGGGTGCATGGCTGAGCTCACGTACTGTACTGCTGCCAGACCCAGGAATCTTGTTCCTTCTGCCTCAGACAGACCATCCCAGCCATACTAAGCACCTCTGTTTTCATGGCTGGACTGCTTTCATTAAACAGTTAATATAAACCAGATATCAATACTACAAGGAGTTAAAGAAATTATAATTACTGTAGGTACTGTCATCTTTAGGTTAATTCCTAAAAGTGAGCCTTCTGAGCTGGAAAAGCTTCTCGGCCAAAAGGCTGATACTCCCAACAGAAGGTCACCTGAGCCATATATTACTGCATGTACCAGCACTGAGGAGGGGAAAATTGTTTTGATTTAAACACAGCACTGTTTAAAGTGATCTGGGAATGGTCCTGCAGCCCAGTGTGGGGAGGAGGAGGTCTGGGTAAGCTGATCTGACTGGGAGATCAAGCTTAATGTGAACAACACCCTTGCTTCACTGAAGTCTGCTTTACAATTTAGTTGCAACGCTTCAGAGAGCTCTGTCTCCAATCTCCAATTTCTTGCTCCACTATAATTAGAACAAACTTCCTCATTAACTTCTGTAGTGTCACAACAGTGCAACTTCACGTGCCAGGAGGGAGGCTGTCAGAATTTCTTAATGAGGTGCTTTCTTTGCAAGCCCAGCTAAATCCTAGACTTCAATCATCTCCATCTTCTTCATTTTCTCACACACTGCCACAGATGTAACTCTTCCTTCATGGTAAAGACTGCATTTTTCTGATCTATAACTGGTCAAGCCAGATGATCAATTTATCATTATAGCAGCTAACATGAATTCTCTCTACACTTTTTCCTTGATTTCAAGAGCTGTCAGAAAACTGAAAGTTGATATTTTCCATGAAAGAATCAATTAAAACTGTCAGGTGTCAACTAAGACAAACTATTCAAACTACATTATATAAAAAACGTATATTATGAAGAGGTGGTAGTGAATGTAATTTCTTCAGAGACATTTAAAGAAAATATTCAGACAATAATACTAATGAGAAAACAAAAAAAGAATTTAAATAATTATTTAAAATCTTCTTCCTTTAAGATGAGCTGCCTAAATACTGTGGATATTCCGCGCACATCAGAAGTAGTCACCTAAGTTTTTTCTTCAGCAATGTCCATAGGGGCAGGCACAGGACTCAGGGTCTCATTCAGGCCCTCCAGGCAGTGGGATTGTATTTCCCTGCAGCTGTTAGGAAAACAGCTCAGAGGCTGATGGCAGAAACAGCAATGGCAATGCTGGGAATTCAAGACATAATACAGAGATATTTTCAGAGGGCTACAGGGGGAGGTGAGGGACAAGAGGACAGCCTTCTCCCAGTGAACGTAGGGTCAGGGGGAAAAGTTCCCAAGATGTGGAGAGGAGGGCAGTGATGCTACCTTGGGGTGTTGCCTTGCATAGAGAAGGCACCAGAGCCAATTTGTGGCAACCACAGGCCCCCCTGAACTGGAGCTCTGGGCTGGCTGACTGCAGGGGGAAGCAGCCACAGCTTCAGGCCACTGAGATCTTCTTCAGGTGTTCAAGGCTCCACAGCTGAACCTGGTCCTACAAACTGGCCTTGTTCTTACTCATGAAGGAAGCAAAACTAGAGAAAAGTGCGGCGGTCCCGCGCTTCCGCCACTACGGGCAATATCCCCGGCTAGCTCGTATGTGGGCACGCCGTAGGACAGGCCCACCCTTGCCCGACGGTCCGAAGGNTAGGGGTAGGGCTTGGAGGATTGGCATAGCATATTCTGGAAAAAGAGGAGGGGTTTGGGTGATGGATGAGGACTTAGGGGCAGGGCATGACTTTATTTGGAAGAGGGAGGGTTGGGAGGAGGAGAGGGGAAAACTTATTTTATTTGAGGAGGGGGGCGTAGGAATAATCCAAACTTTAACAAACAAATTCAACATAACAGAAAGCAAAAACCGCACAACAACAGAAAAGCCCTGCAGCCGTCTTCCTAGGTCTGTTTTTAACTCTTGCTTTCTGCTTCTCAGTCTGAGAGAATTCAAGCACTTTTCTTACCAGATAATCCTGAAACTTGTTAGGCATCAGATTTACAGTACAGCAAATATTGCACCTTTCAGGAATCAATTCAGGGGACAAGAGGAATGTCTATACAATGCAACTGCCAGTTTTGAAGCCCACAGGACAAAACAGGATAAAGAGTTCTGAGGTGTGCAGAAGGAAAAGGAGTTGGTGGTCTCACCGGTGATAAACAGTGGAAAATCAGCTAAGGTGCACTCAGTGCTGCTTCATTTGTTGCCACGAGTACCAAAGCAGCAAGGAGTAAACTGTTCCAGGACCTGAAAAATAACTGTATATAGACACACTTAGAGATCAGCGCCCACATAGACAACAGCATGGAGCAGGAAACCAGGATGAACCATTAATGGATAGAGCAGCTAAAGAAAGGAGGTGATGTGTATAAAACTCTAGAAATAGTTTTCCCTTTTCAGTGGCCTGTGCAGTGTCTGGCTTAACTCGACATGAATCTGTTCTCCTTAAATGAGTCTCAAACAGATTATGATTATTATTAGTAGTAGTAGTAGTACGAATATTAATAATAATATTATTATTATTTCAACTCAACAGCCCTACAGCATTAGGGACATGGTGGCTGGTATTTAGCACAAACAGAGCAGCTACATTTTGCAGGTGATATGAGGGAGAGCAGTAGGCCACAGTTTGCTAAAAAAAGTGAAAAAAGAAAATCATAGAAAAAGGGACTTCGTGTGCCACTCATTTAACTTACTTTTACTAGAACAAAGTCAATCTATAGATTTATGGCCACTTTACTGCTGTTGAAAATAAACTGTAGCCTCACAGGCTAGGGTTATCAATGCATCTCACGATAACAAATTTGTGTGTGACAGACTGGATTTCTCCTTGAACTACACAAATTCTTATTTGAATTCAGCCTGTAACTGAAAAAAATTCCAATAAAATGGCTGTAAATCCTCTATGAAATACACTCAGCACATCTATGGGCCTTTTAATCAAGTAAATGGCTTTTCTTTGGCTGCTCACTATTATCCCTATATGGCCCCCAACCTTTCAAAGTAAATCTGACATGGATTAGAACTACTCAAACCAGTTGTTACCACAGCAAATGGTTTTGATCTGGGGGCAGTAAATCTGGATGGCACCGATCAGATGTTCTTACTGGGAATGAAGTGATAACCTCGTGAGTGGTGTCAGGACTCAGGATCCGGAGACTTCGCCGGCAGAAGCTCCAGTGCACACGAGCAGCTGCAGAATTCCCAGCCAGCCCCGCCTGTGGCAGGGAAGGGAAGTCTCCGGGGTTTGTCAGTCCCTGCGTTTTAAAGCCTGCGTTGATGTCTCTGTCTAGAGACGCATCCAGAATCATTTCTGAGCGAGGGCTGGGATGAAGGTGGGTTAATCTTTGGTGTCCAGCCACAGAGGCAGGCAGGCTCCTGCCTCCGGAGCACCCCACAGCCTCACCCCGAGCTCTCCGCACGCACAGCCCGCCAGCAGCGCCCGCAGAAGCGCTCGCTGCCTCCCTCACACCTGCTGCCATTCCTCTGCCAGCACCACCTCTGCGTCTTCTCTTCCCCTGGCCTGGCTCACCCCGGTGTCCATGGCCACGACGCTCATCCCTGTGTGGGCACGGAGCAGGATTAGCTCGGCTCAGCCACGCTGAGGAGGAGGAGGCCCCGTGCCTTTGGCTGGGCTCCCTCGTGCTGCTCCGCTTGCCTTTGACACTTGGCACGCATGGAAATGTTCATTACAGCAAATCCCCAATGCTCCCTCTTATCAAAGAACCATTTGGGAGGCGGCTTGTTTAAAGATAAGCAAACATACACGGGGTCAATAAATGCCTCTGATCTCTGACTTCTGAACTAGGCCCTCCTTATCCAAAATGTTCATCTACAAAGCGGATCAAGGAACCAAAGCAGAACAATAAATCTATTTCCATAACCAAATGAAAAGCAAAACCCAGAGCTACAATGAAATGTCACTCTATTCAAGGATTTATTTTATATAATCTAAATTTTCTAAATGATTTAAATTTAATAATTAAAGTAACCCTAGAAAAATTGATCAATTTTTACGTGAAACCACCAGTGAAAAGCGAAAAACTTGACTTTAGAAAAAGACAAAGACTTTTTTGCCTGCAGTTTCTTCTTCGCAGATGAAGCTATCCACTACATGAAAACTAAATTCAATAATATTTTTTTCCTCTTTAAAAAATTTTGCCAAAATAAACTTGTCTTGCTCCAGCTGACATCCAAGGATATATAAATAGAACACCCTACATAAAATAACTTAGTGAGCAGCAGATAGGCCTTCCAGTGTTAGCAAACTCCATTTTGTTGGTATCATCTTGCCATCAGCCATTACCACCAAGGATGCAGGTTTTACTGCAGTCCCTCTATATTAGGGGCTAGGGAATTCTTAAAACTGTTCTGTCACCAACTACCTTCTAAAAAGGCTTATAAGATAATTCAGGTTGGAAGAGCCCTCAGGAGTCCTCTCAGTCCAGCCTCAAACTATAATGAGACTCTCTAAGGTATTGCCCAGCCAGTTAATTAACCCTCCTTCATTTACCTTACCTATATTTAGTTATTCATCAGCAGTGCTGAATTACATTCAGAAGTAGCTGTGATCACCATGTGTTATTTATTAGCAAGAACTATTTCTGAAAGACAATCACAGTGTGTGGGGGGGGTCTCATGGGCTTCCCTATAAACAAAGGTTTTCAGCAAAAAAATTCAGGAACTTCTTTCCCTTCACAAGCTTCCAGCTGTCCTGCAGTTGTTTTTGTTTTTTTGTTTTTTTGGGTTTTTTTTTGTTTTGTTTTGTTTTTTTTTTTTTTTGTGCCAAAAAAAGCACTTCCTTTCCAGAGCTTTCCCCTTCTGCTTTTGAAGCTCTAGGCCAAAGAGCACCTCTTGCTTGGTACCGCAACAGCCTTGTGACAAACTGTGTGCTGCAATCCCCCAGGCACTCAGCTCAGTGGCCAGGTCTTAACCAGCCAACGTGGGGAAGGGAACAGTGATATGAAGCTGAAAAGGGGTGTTGGAGTGGGGTTGTCTTGGCCCTTAGGATGCCCCAGACCCACAGCCAGGCCATCTGAGACATGGATGGAGCACCAGATGAACAGCTGCACACGAGAGCAGCCCCAGGGCACTCTTTGAAATATCCCAGAGGTTCACAATCCAGACCAATTCATGGTGGGAGCACCAGCAAGGACTTACCGGAAAAGCCTGAAGCACTGATATGGGACCTTGAATTTCAAACTGCATTTTTAATGACCACTCCCTTCCTTTATGCGAAGTACACAGTATGGTCAGTGACAGAAAACCTCTTTTCCACTGTTTCAGCAGCACTAATGTTACTAAAAATGTTGCTCAATCCTTTTATTTTTGGGATCACTAGTTACAATTATTTCAGTCTATCATCATCACCAAATACGCAGTGAACAGACTCAGAGATGACAAGGGACAGAGCTTTTCAGACATTTTTTTTTCCAGATCAGCCAGCTAATTTTCCAAATTAATTTAACAATTCAGCCATTAATTACTAAAGAAGCAGTTGATTTTGATGGGACCAGACTGCAGAGCCTTCTGGCAACTCTTGTTACCAGTTCAGTGCAACTGCTAAGGGGGTACCTCATATTGGAAACTTCGGCAGGGAGCTGTGGCTGATAAACCAGGGGACAGCACTGGAACATCACGGGGGCTGATCAATAGAATCCACTTAAAAAGATGAAGTAAAGGCCTTTTGTTCACATTTAGAAATTAGAAGCAATTTAGACATAGAAATAAAATTAGCTTGTGTCCAATCATGGTAAAACCCCCACCTCTCCAAATGTTAATCAGTGGGGTAACTTCTTTTACATATTGGCTCAGGATAGATAAGGTTTTTCTAATAAGTAACTATTGTAAAATGAAAAAAAATCCCTGTTATGATGATTTTAATTTGAGAATGGGATTTAGGTGTGTGACTCCATTTTAGCAAGTTACAGGTTTTTTCTTCACCCCAATTCTTTGCAAAAAGTTCTTCTTTAAGAAATCAAATTAATTTGAAGGTTATCATAAATGAAAATGTCTCCATAGATACAGACATACATGCTTCCAACAGGAATGGAGAGAGTATGGACTGGAAAACAGGGGACTGAGTTAATAAATTTCGCATATCAGAGATGAGGCCATACCATCCATTTGAGTGTGGTAGTGAATTTCTTTTGCAAATGGCCTGTTCAACCTTAGGATCAGAGTTAACCTGGACTATCTTAGTCCTTATTTTCCCAGAGCCAGCAATGAAAATAAAAGAGAGCTTCTGAGAACAAAAATTCCATTAAAAATTTGCTGCCTCTCTGAGAAAAGAGGAACAAGAGTGATATAGTCCAACAGAACACAGAGCAAAACTAGGATCTCAAAGGTGTCTGTAACACTATCCAAAGATGAAATAACCATCCCAATCCAATACAATTTAATAGACCAAAGGCTTCATGCTACCTTGTTTTAGAGCAGTAGTCATTTGCTCTGTCATCTGCATTATATTATTTCTATTGGGAAAAATGTTTTTAAATTCACAGGGACAGTATATTTAGCCATCAAGGACAGAGGAAAATATCCTAGTCGATCATTTATCCCCTGGAGAGAACCCCTGAGCCAAACTTGCTTTTACTATTATAGCAGGACCTTTTACATCAGTGTGGAAGTGGAGAGAGGAAAAAAAGAGGCAGGACTGTTTTAACATTTTCCCTCTGGCATCGTTGTTCTCCTGCAAAGGCACGAGTCCAGGGGATGCACACACAAAGCAGCATCCACTTCCAGGGCATCCATCGCTGAGCGCAAAATCATCCTCGTGCTCTGGACTGTGATCACCCTTCCTTAGAAATGACGAGTAAGCAGGTCACTAAAATATCCTGCAATGTGGAGCATCTAACTGGGAAACGAGCTCTGACCTGCTGTTTTCCCTTTCTAAATATTTGGGGATTTGAAAGTTCAGCCTCAAGCGCACATTCATCTCGGGCAGTTCAGCTGTCACTTGTAATACAAATCAAAAGATGATGGATGGCAGAATCTGCCCAGAAGTTCAATTCCTGCTAGGGTCATTCTGTCCATAGTGACCACTTTTCCACACTAACCACATCACTTCATTGCCCTCCTCACCATAAGCATGTTTTACACATAAAAGTGCACACACAGATGTGTATAAAATGTTCATCTACCAACTATAAAATTTCTCTGGTCTGAAGATTTCCAGCTGACAGATTGGCTTATGTGCACTCTGCCTTCTGACATTATTACATTTCCCATTGCCACATGAACACTGAAAAAATCCCAAAACATCCGAGCATCCTTACATCTGTCCTGTACTTTACTGCTTGTGTTTCTGTAGATGAAGCTATGAAGTCTGTATGTGGAAGAAGAGCTGCATGAATACTTTATAACTTATTTGTGAAAATATACTGATTATGCACCCTTGTGCAGCCTCTACACGCTCATTTAATGCAAACATGCTGGTAGAAAAGCTTACTGGTAGGAATGTCTGTAGAAATGCTACATTTTACAATATTTAATGTAAGCAAATTTTCTATATATGTAAGTGTGTGTATATATATACATATAAATATTCATATAAATTTCACTCCTCCAGCAAGATAAACAGAAATGTGACTCAATATATACTCAAATTAGCTCATGTTTAACTTGCAGGAGCAAAGACCAGTAATAGCGTGCTCACAAGCAAATTAGGAATAATGAATTGTTATTGAAGTGATTAAATAATTGCTGAATTACTACTGCAGCCCACAGACACATGAACTGACAGGTCATTTTCAAGGTAAGGACGCTGTCAAAAGGAATGGGTCCTTACACAAAATTCATCCAGCTCTGTCTTGAACACTAAGCATTTTCTGAGGAGCCCAAAGAACAAAATCTGGAGGGGTTAATACCCTACCAATAAATGGTGCTTCACCTAGGCAAAGCCCTATCCACAGAATGGTTTCTGTCTTCCTGCCGGGGTAGCTCAAGTGTGTCTCAGCCTTCTCTCGATGGCTCTTATATTGCAATGATTTCAATCCTTGCAGCTGACAGCTGACCTGATCTCGAGCGTGTTCACCTCCATTGGCTCGGTGACGCTGGCCCTGCTGTTGGTGCTGTTCCTGGCCATGGTGGCCTTGGCCGTCGCCGCCAACAAACGCGCGACACAGGGCACCTACAGCCCCAGCCGGCAGGAGAAGGAGGGGTCCCGGGTGGAGATGTGGAACATGGTGCAGCCACCGCCCATGGAGAGACTGATCTAGAAGAAAGCAAAGCTGCTCCTCCATCCTCAGACACGGCTGAAAGGGGACACTGTACATATGTTAGATATATTCATTTTCGTTCTGATAAGTATTTACAATGATTTGGGGCTTTCACTGCTTTCCTTTTAAGTTCAATAACATGAAAAATCTTTTAGCATTTAAGTGAACCAATGACATTTATCATTGCTTTGGACCAGCCCATCCAAGGACGATTTTTATTTGCACTGGAAACTCCAGCCTTGATAATCAGCAGTAGGCATTACAGACAGTAATGGCTCCTGGGATAAATGGAAGTGCCTGTCCTGGACACCACACGGATAACAGCTTCTCCTCTGCACTCTCCTTTGGCTGCCTAGCAATCACTGCTGCAGAGGATGATGCAGAGGAATCAACTAAGCCTGTACGATAAGACATTGTAATTCTGCTATCAAAGGGTTTAGTACTAGAGCTGTGTCTCAGTGTATCTTCTTTCATCTGTTAATCAGGGATTAAAAGGAAGCTGTGTGAAAACTCTCCAAAATAAATGCTTCGAATTGTTTTTCTTCCTTCTGGTTCTTTTATTTTACTTGCTGCCCCTCCGCCTTCTACAAAAATGAAGGTAAAATGAATTTGAGTTTCCACAAAAGCACATATTTCTCCTAGGATAAAAGACTGTGGTTTAAAATACCCAGCAGGCACAACCTGACCTGTTAGGAGACATGGAATCTAAATATCCCAAACAAATTGTGTGCATCCACACTGCTGCCTTTTTCCTATTACAATATTACCCAGTGGTCCCTTTTAGAAAATTATTGCTTCTCACATTGCAAACATATATTGGCTGCCAAAAAAGCATGCTTAGAAATGTTTCCTAAAGCTCATGGAAAATACCAGGAAAGAGGCAGAAGCGGACTACAGGTAGAACAGAACACAACTGGGACAAACTTGGTGCTTCTGCTGGAGCTCAGACTTCTCATAAGATCATGGGCAAATAAATTTTTATGCCTCAATTTTCCTCTTTTACAACAGGGATAATCCTATTTAACTACCTCATAAACCTAAGCAGCAAAAAGGTTGCTTTGTCAAAAAAGAAACAAATGCATGAAATGTAATGGACAAGCTTGGAAGAAATCTTGTAATGAAACAGACACTTACATAGATGTAATAAAAATCGCACAGACACGTAATGCAATGAAACAAATATTTGATATCAAGAAATCTTGTAATGAAATAGACATTTGAAAATGTAAGTTAACAGTTGGACTCAATGATCTTAAAGGTATTTTCCAGCCTTAACAATCGTATGATTCTATGTGCCAAAAATTCTCCCAGGTCAAAGGGGTTTTTGGAATGTAGATGCAAAATTTAACTGTAACTCATGCAGTCAATTTTCAGCTGTAGTCAAGTAATTAAATCACAAACATTGCTCCCACACAAACTGAACCCACAATAAGGAGGCAGCAGAGTGGAAACTCCACGAAGGCATTTCTTTCTTTCTGCACTGCGGCTTACATGTTCCCACAGCAGTGAAACATTCCAGACAGACACATCAACCCCCAGATGACTATTCCAGGAGTTGCATAATGGAGTACGCACACTCAGTATCCAAGAGTTTAACTCATCTTTTACATTAATGATCAATTCATAATTCATTTTGAATGAGCCCCTTAAGGCAGTACTGAAGATCAATGCCACTCACATTTATTTTTGTATTAGATGATTAGCAGTAACTGTGAGAGTAAGCACATCCAGAACTTCTTGCAGTCTTCACCAATATCTTTCAAAACAAGGCACTACAGAAAATGTGAGTGGATGGTTGGATTCAAGCTGAGTTAGAAGGGCAGAATATAGTCACAGCAAAAATGCACGACAGATTTTATTCCAGCCAAATTTACAGCTTTACTACTGAAGCTTGTTATTTTGAACGCAATCACTGCTGTAGAGCTGCAGTCTAAATTCAGAGAGTTCAAAAGACAGCATAGGAAAGAATGGAAAAATCAGTTACTGAAATTATGATAAGAGAGAGCAGAATTCAGGGTGGGTCTTTTCAAACCATGGCTTTATGTAATTACAGATGCAGTGGCCTTTAACTGAAAGTTTTGATTTAGCCCAGCTTTTGCCCCATGAGACACTGCTGAGGTGTAATAAAGCCCACCATAAAGTTTGTTAGGTGTGATCATTTCTAGAAAGATACATAAACACTGGGTGGGGAAAAAAATCAGCAATTGAGTCAGAGAGTGTCCAGTTTGAGGCAGCAGACACCAAGTAAATGAGACAGCAGGGAACAGCATGCATAGATGAGAGAGCACAAGTGAAGCAGAAGTGATTTGTGTGGATTCTTACGCATGTGGGTTCTGCCTCACACAAAAAAGTGACGAGAGACACAAAGACAAGGCCAACTCTGCCAAGAAAGTGGCCAAGTGGGCAGAGACATGGGAGGCTGTGATAACAAGCAAAGCAGTGAGCGAGTGGAGAAGAGAAGCTGGAAGTGGGAGAAGCAGGCTGGGAAAAGCTTGGGGACAGCAAGCTGTGAACACCAGGGCAAGTCTGGAAGCATGAATTAGACCCAAACAGCAGAAGTAGCACTGGACTAATAAAGTGGATGCAAAGAAGATGCTTCCACACTCCTGCTTTATGCTCTTGGTTTTCTGGTCAATGAGTTCAACTGATAGAATTGATAGAGATCTCAGGGAATAGCAGAGATGAAGAAAGAAAAAGAGAAATTAACTCATATCAAAATTAGCAGTAGAATGGTTATAATAAATATCTAACTTTGAAGTCTGCCCTTCTTTGAGCAGGAGATTGAACTAGATGAAATCAGACGGTCCCTTCCAGGTTTAATTATTACCTGATTCAAGGAAAAAGGACAAAAGGGAAGAAGCAGCTGAAGATGGAGGCAGTTTGCAAGGAGAACTAACTTGAAGGAAAGCACAGGGAAAGACAGAGCAAGAATAAGGAAGGGCTGGAGAGTAAATCTGCTCTTCTCCATAGTTTGACTTTCTGGATGAAATCTGGGAGACAGTAGAAAAACAATCCATAGAGATGTAATAAAATATTCCAGAAAGTGTTGCCACAGAGAGAATCTATAGGGCTGAGCAAGATACCCAGGAGCGTGTACAGAGGAAGGAAGAGGCAGAGAAGATGAAAGCCTGAAGACTTTTCATACAGACCAAAGAGAGTTCAGGAGGAATATGCTCCTAGAGAATTAAAGACACCCATAAAAGCACAACAAAGGGAAAAATCTCACAGTGAAATACGAGTGTGGTTTGTAGAAAGTAAGTCAAGGAGACAGAAGGCAGGGGAAAAACCTTTAAACTAAGATTAGAGTAAGTTGTGATTGCTGTCAGCCTCGGTGGAGAGGAAGTGATAAAAGTAAAAGTGGTGGAAATTCTAACAAAAATGAGAGAAGAAAAGGAAATGAAAGTAAATGGCACTTGAGGGAGGTGGAGGCAAAAGCTGGATCACAGCAAGGGTAAAGCTGGACTTTCACAACAGTAAGGCCAAAGGAAGCAGAAGGAGGAGGATGGTGAGTCAGGAATAAGAATTACCTATCAAACAGATCTGTGTAGGATAACTTAGAGGGAGCACGTTTTACTTCAAATAGAGATTAAAATGTGAAATATTCAAAACTTTACAATCTTATAAGAAACAAACAAGAAAAGGCCCAGAAGGCAACAAATGCCACTTCCAAACACACTTTCTGAAAATCTGAATTAAGGAAGCAACATCCAAAGGCAACAGGGAGGTAGATGCTGCAGCTGGAAATGCTCAATGGCAGCCTGGAGAAGCACAGAAAGTCCCAAAGCTGTTGCTACATGAAGGCGCTGTAGCCACCATAAAATGCATAGGTAGGAAGACTGACCCTTCTGGGCCGTATCTCAACCAGGGAACAACAGCTAAAACAAAAGAGAATACATTTTAAAGAGTGTCTAATAACATCCCTGAAGAAATTTAACCCACAGATTAAGACTGAGATAGCAGATGTCAAGCTATTTTCTGCTTCTCATCCCAGGGGCTTTAACAGAATGTTTAGAAGCACAGACATTCAGAGAGGAGCAATAACATCTAGGAGTTGTGGAGAGCATTTGTGCTGCTATGAGGAAAAAATATTGAAATTGGCTTCTGGTTCCCAAAAAAGCACTGATATCTCCACTAATGTGGAGGGATCTCCACATAAAAGACTTTTCGGAATTCCATTTGTTTAATCTCTCTCACTATTTGACTCAAAAGCTTGAAGTATAATGTATTATTCATGATCACTTGCAACCTATCCATTAAAGGAAAAAAAAAAAAAAAAGCTCAATATACTCCCAAACCTTACATATTTAAACCTTCTCTTCATGTCTAATAGCATCCTATAAAGAAAGAGAGGGTGCTAGGTTAGAACAGATGATCTGCTCTGCACCAAATCCCTCCAAAGATATTCAGAGGCAGGGGAAGGATGAAGTAATTTGCCCCCCTTTCATGGCCCATTCCCTTTTCCTTGGACAAAGGTCACATCCAACCTGTGAAACAGTGAGCATTACCTTGCATTATGTGCCTTCTCCATTTTATGTAAAATTAACTGTTCCTTCTCTATATGTATATAGTGTGTTCATAGCTTAGACGCTGTATTCATGTTACTATTTTGCTCTGTACAGGATCAAAATGAGCAATAAATAAGGATTATATTGAGTCACATGAAGCCTGTATTATTTTTGCTTTGTGGGGTTATTTCATCATGCAATTACAAAGAAAATTGTCTCCAGGTGAGAACTATATTTATAGTTTAAGAAGTCAAATTTGCCATTAGGAATCAAGTGATCAAGAAACATTTTCCATACTTGGGAATGAGATGAACAGTGGTGGCTGCCAGCCTCAGCACTGCAGTCTGCACCATCCTCTGCTGCAGCCACACCGCCCCACTGCCCTGGACCATCAAAGGGACGTGTTTGTGCCAGGTGCCAAGGTGGCACAAATCAGTACAGCCCCACAGAAGCCAGCTGATACAAGCTGAGAAGCACATGCCCTGTTTTTGAAATCACTGTTGTCTTTCCAGCACTGTGGACAGGTGCAGGCAGAAAAGTGGCAGAGCTGTAAGGATTTTCTTCACTTAATGTAAGTCCCATTTCCATGAGGGACTTTCTGCTCTCTTCAAAAGTTTTCCTCTTACTTTTCAATAAAGATCGATGATCTCAGAAGCCAAGAGTCCTTTTGCCTCAAAAGCATCAGCACCCTGACAGGGTGCCCCTGGAGCAGTCCAGCTCCTCTACAGCCCAGCTGCAGAACAGGACACCTCCAGGTAAGACACAGTTCCCTCCCTCTGATGCCTCTGAGCAGTGCCCAGCCCTGCCCCAATGGCCTGGGAGCAGCTGACTTCCCAAAGAGCAGAGACCTGGGGAGGCAGCACCTAAAGAAACCACTCCCAGCAGTGAAAAGATGCCTTTGAGGCCGTGGGCCAATTCTGCCTCACTTCTGGTCCCTTCCATACTCTGCACAGTCTGTTTGCCAGCTGAGGCCTGCTATTCCCACACCCCTGTCCTCTGAACCTCTTGGCAGAGGCATCTGTGCTCACCCCAGCCCTCATGAAGGCAAGGAGGTTGCTACAAATTCTTTTGGCAAGAACAGCTCATTTTGCAGAAGTGATACACCCAGGCCAGAAGGTGAATGTGAACTTTTGAGAGACTTTTTTTTTCTCAGAATGCTGGCATGTAACCAACCAAACTCAAGCAGCAGCATCCTATGCTGCAGCCAGAGCAGCCATCGTACACCCAAGAGCAGAGCACTTCGAGCACGGCCAGACAATCACAGGGTACTTTGGTGAATCCAAATCCATCAAGCAATTACTCTTATCTCCTCCCTTGATAAGTGTGTGTCAGCCTCTATTTCCTTGTCACAGATTCCCCAAAACTGTGTTCCAGGGGCTGTTTTAAGGATCACTAGGTGTTTTTTTAAAAATAATTGTCCTTTTGTTTCTCGGACATCTAAATAAAAGTTTATTTATTCCTCAAAATCACAAAGCAGGAGAATCCAAGTGTGTCAAAGGGATTTCTGGGGAGTCTATTTCACTGCTTAAATCAATAACGCCTTTTAAGCCTGAACCTGAGGAACATCTCCAAAAACATGAAACTCATGTTTGCCAATATTTTAGTAACTGACTTGTGTTAAGACCTCGCTCTCCAAAGGTAATCCTGATCTGACCTTGTGGGATTTAAATAGAAAACACTGTTTTCCTGTGTCCTCTAGAAGGAACACCACCAGCACCACCAAGGATTTGTTTCACTGCGCCTCGAGGAAGCACAAGAATTCTTACTTGTTCCAACAAAATAGAATTATCTTTCTATTGAGTACAACTGAGTGATCTGAAACTTTCAGAGTGCATTTCACAGACTTACAGCTATGCCACACTACTACAGTGATGCCACACTACTTTTCCAGCTGCAGCAGGCCATTCTCAGGTGGGGAATCGTCTCCCTTCCCAAGCCTCCAAAACACACTTCCTGGTCCTGGAGGATGTGAGGAAGCACCTCGCCCATCCAGGTTTCTGGCCAGTGATTAGCTAAGCCACACTTTTTTGTCATTGTCTACATCTGGCTAGCAATTATTGTTCACACAGATGCTAATGAATAACAAACTTCATCTAATTTACAGTATTAAATAAAGAAAATAGTTGACACGCTTTTAAAAACTGCCATAATAAATACAGTCCCGCAGCAGAAATCTTGTCTCCAGATAAGAGACAGCAAAGTCTTTTTCCCAGCGCCAAATGTCTGCACTATGTTTTATTTAACAAAAGCCCCAAGTCTCACTGCAGGACAAACCTTACATGTGTAATGTCACATAACATCAGGAATCACGGATCAGAGGATTTTGGCCAAGTTCCTTTTCCTGTGCTATTCAATCACCTCTCAGCTAAAGAAAACTGACACCTCTGAAAACAATTCAAAAAAAGAGCATCAGATTAGGCATTGTAACTCAATAAAGTTGAGCAGCGAATAGCTGACACACTAGAATTTTGCCTATTGCAAGATGTCACAGTTGAATGAATGGATGGGGCTTTCATGCCCCACTGAAGCATGCACAGCCTTCAAACTACTGGCATGTGTCAAGATGCTGCAAAACCTAACATTTATAAAAGATACATCTGGTGTGCATTTATTGGGAGCAGAGTGAGGTCTTGTTTAAATTGCACACATGAATTTGATGTGGAGAGTGGGCGGGATCCCAAGCCTCACAGTAAAAGCATGTTTTAACCTAAACTCCTCCATCTATAATGCATGCCATGAGGTGTGAAGGCCTCTTGCACAGCGAAAAGCCAGAGCATAAATTATGAATCAAGGCACAGGTGGAGTATTGAAGGCCAGGCAGAGTTCTCAGTTCAGCAGTGATTTTTCTGAGTTTATGTTCTTTCAAATTATATTTATTGGATTAAAATGTATTGGGAGATTTTGTATTGCAACCAATTGGAGCGACTTTGCTGATTTTTGACTGGGTTTCATATGTGTTGCTTTTAATTTCTGATTTTATTAGGCTGTGATTTTTCTTTCCCCAGAGACATTTGACAAAGCAATTCCTTCCCCAGCAATCCATCTAACACTGTCAAGCACCACCGAGGCGGGCATGTCCAAATCATGGCTTTAAATCATCTTTTTTGATCAGAGAAAAGCCACACAGGCCTTCATCTGGTTCCATGCTCTTCATGGCACCGTTTGAAGCATGCCATTCTCCTCAGCTCAATATTGTGTGTGACCTTTCAGGTTCCACCTGTAGTTCCAGCGAAAGCGCAATTTCCACTGGCACGTACTGTAATAACCAGCGCTGACAAAAATGTGTGTTTCCAATTTAAACCCACTCAGTTTCACTTGGCACCTGCGCTAACCCTTCTTGGCAGCAGAGACTCAGCAGGAGCAGCAGCAGGGGACGAGTGGGAGCAAGGGAAGGGCTGCGCAGGGCCACCTTCAGGCGATGTGACCACGGTGGCTTGTGGCCCTTGCCACCAGTGCCAGCAGCCGCGGCACCAGCGCGTTTGCAATGCCCAGGCAGTCAGGGCGCAGGGCAGCCTCGGATTACAGAGCTGCTTTCAGTCCCACAAAATAAACAACGGAGCATCTCCCTCGCAGCTGGCACACAGATAACAGAAGTTCGGGTGTTCCCCCCAGGTAATTGCACAATTGTTAAGCAGATCAGGGAAGTGTCTTCAGGGAAGATGCGTGGAGTGTTTCCACGTATTTTTGCTCGGAGGACAGAACAGTTTAAACAAATAAATGCAGCCTTCGCTGCTTCTTATTCCCTCCTCAGCAAGCAGGGAGAGAATGCCCATGGGCATCCAGTGAGATAGGGCACTCTGCCTGTACCACAGCCTCTTCAGGACCAGCCAGAAGCCCAGGCGTATTTGGGAGGAAAAAGCACCAGGCTCTCCCTCCTGGCTGCCTGCAGCACCACTGCGGGAACAGCGCTTCACACCTTGGCTACAAGGACCTAGGAACACCCACAAAGGGAGCAACCTCGACCCAGATCCCAGTGACAAAGCAGGGAAAAAAGCAAACCAGGAGAGCACACACAGGTGCACTGCTCTTCTCCCTCAGTTTCTGGCAGTGCATCCTCATGTGTCGGTGACTGCAGCTCTTCCAGAGATTTAAATATTCCCTTGGGCACAACCCTACATCAAGCGAGGGTCATTTAAAGCAAACCAGCAGTTTGAGACTTTCCCTCTGGAACATATAAAACCTCAATGCCTGGCTGAACAAGCCCAGTGCCAAGCATTTTCTTCCAGAGGGATCTGTGGCAGGATCATAGACAACTGTGATAAACCTGACCCCAGGGAGAAGGAAGCTCCAGCAAGTTTTTGCATGAGAAATGAGCTCAACAGAGAAGATGCAGATCTGCCTTTCGGGGCAGCCCAGTGCTGGCACAAGTGATTAAACCAGCCCCAGAGAAGATCATTCTGGTTCAGAACCATGGGTAACACTGACCACTGGCCAGAAAAATATGTGGCTGCACTCAAGACCTGCACAGACTGGATTAGTTTGTGTTTGTCACTCAGTCCTGGGATGTACTTTTCTTGTGTAGCCTGCCTAAGTTGTGGAAATTGCTTGTCAAATTTTATGACATTGGAGAAAAAAGAAGTTAAGGGGAAAAAACCAATTACACAAATACTGGTCTGTTGACATTTAAAATGAGACAATGATGAGCATAAAAAAAAAGGTTAAAAAAAAATCCTGGGCCAGCAACCCAAAGGACCAAAGACAAATCACAAAATAGGATGCAATTAATTAGGCTGAAATGCCAACAATGTTCAGTATATCGTTCAAAGTATCTGCGGTGTCAGACTGCTACCGTGACCCCCAGTACAAATATGCCAAGGGGAGATGTAGAATAGGACTGAATCAGATAAGTTAAATACAAATATTTTAAAATGACATTTTAATTTCTACCTCACCATTTTAAGGTTTTCGAAATTGTTAAATAAGCATGTCACCTATTCTCAGAGCAGGCCAAATGTCAGATGTTTGTATGTATTATTCAGCTGAACATTTTAAGTACATAATCCTCCTCATTGCTAAACAGGTTGTACTATATTAACAGGTTATTTTCTCAAAAGGAACAGTGAACCGAAGATAAAGTGACTCCATAAAGTCATATATTACTGAATGTGGAGCCAATGCAAGGATGTCACTGAGCTGAGGTCTGTAGGCAGGACAGAACTTTCTGCTGTATCTACAACTTCCAAAGTACATTTCAAGGCAGAGTACTACAATTTAGTTGAGTTATTCTTAGAATTGTACACACCTGGAAAACAAACTTCTGTAGGCAAGTAAGTATTGCGTAAGCTCTGCATGGCAGAGAACATCTTTACAGTGTCTCATCCATGAAACTGAGCAGTTTAGGATTTAACAGTCAAGAACAGCCAACAGACCTAACAGAAAAAGCCTTGAAACCAAGTTTAGTAGATTCTTTATTGGCCATGCTGTACCTTTCTTTTTTGGAGTTGCATGTTGGGGTTTGTTGCTGCTTTGTTCCCCATGTTTCAGTGACAATTATTTGAGAGAAGTGGTGCACCCAAAAATAAAAAATTAGTGGAGCAGTACATGATCAGGAGCCCAGCCCTTCAACTTTCAGGAGGAATGGGAAACAGGCAGTCACAGAAAGGAAATAATATACAGCCCATAGCATATTCCAAATGTGCTTCCCAAACTTTGCTTTTAGAACTAGTACTTGTTTATGTTTCATACAGAATTTCCAATAGGATTGACTGCCTCTGGGGTTTTGAAGTGCAAGAAGCTGTTAGCATTTTTTTCTGACTGGTGAAAATTTGCAGACTGACTCTACTCTGCGTTATCTGAATACCAGCAAACCCACAACAACACTCCAGGCATTGCTTAGGTTGTTGTTGTTGTTGTTATTGCTTGTCACATCAAATAAAAATCTAAATCCCTGAATTTGATAAAGTTACTTTTCATTTTGTGAACATGAGGATAACACACAGTGAGTCCTGGAATGAAAATGAAATGCTTTGTCCATCATTCAGGATCAGCTGCAGCTGCACTGCGTGAAAGTAAAAGTGAGTTGCAAAAGCAATTCTCATCTGCTTTTGAAGCACAACCAACCAAGAAGTCACTAATGAATAGGAGAGTTTCTATTTCTCCTCCTAAATAAGTCCCCAGTAAAACAGAGCTTTTAGCTGCATTCTTCCCTCAAACGACACAACTCCTCCTACACGAGCCAGCTTTCGTACCCAGGGTGCTACCACGTGGCTGCTACACCAAACCCCTCAGAGTTTTTCACAGACACTTGGTATTGTATCGACAGGAAGAGTCCTGCTGTACCATCTGCGTAAAATCTGCCAGCTTAGACTACCTTTTCGTATTACCTCTCTTTCTCATTCTCAGGTTTTAAAAGAATTTAACTCAAATATCCACAGAAGGCGACTTGCCACTACACTGTCAGCTCCCTCAGGAAACAAACTAAGGAAAGCAGGCGAACTTTACCTGATAAAGACTTCGTATCTTCCACTCTGTCTGCAAAGATTGCTTTTATAATGTCCTCAATTGACTCATAACCTGGACCTACGACAAAACCTTTGTTTTCACAGCTGCCATTTTAACAGCTGAATAAATGTGGGCATATCTACTGGAAAATCGAGAAATGACTGCAAGATGTGCTATGCTTCATCTAGCAGTATGGATCCCTTTGCTACCACTCTTCACAGCTGGTATCACTCTACTGCTTGCAGTAAGCTAGCACAGGTCTAACGGCAAGTGTTAAAATCACACCCTCATGGTTTTATATCAAGGTAATTTGTAGTTTTCTCATCAGTTGTGGATTGACTATATAAATATTGAAACCACAGTCTCTATGGTTTGCATAAGATATCAAAATGCTTTTAATTTAGAAGAGTGAATCACAGATCATACTGCACAGCCATTTAATGGAAAGTTCTAGCTGGATTACAGCCATACACCTGCAGCTACACTAAAAAGCTTCTGTGAGAAGCTTCCCCCATGTCTGGTGGAGCCAATGCCAGCCGGCTCCTGGATGGACCCATGGCTGGCCAAGGCTGAGCTGATCAGCCACAGTGGCAGCACCTCTGGGGTAACGGTTAAGGGGGTAAGTACCCTGTGCAGTAGCAGCTGAGAGAAAGAAGAGAGAGTTAAGAGAAAGAAGCAGCTCTGCAGGCATCAAAGGTCAGTGAGGAGGGAGGGGCAGGAGGTGCTCCAGGTGCCAGAGCAGAGTCCCCTGCACCCCGAGGTGCAGCCCATGGAGAGGCAGCGGCACCCCTGCAGCCCAGGGAGGCCCATGGGCAGCAGAGATCCACCCACAGCCCATGGAGCAGCTCCTCCATGCTGGAGCTGGGGAAGAGCCAGGAGCCCTCCCCCTGAGAAGGACGGAGCGGCAGAGACCAGCCAGGGTCAGCTCACCCCTTACAGGTTCTTCAGCCCACCTAAGTTACAAATAAAACCCCACCTTCATTTTACTCCTGATCTCCACCAAAGCCAAGAGGGGCTTTCTGCAGCAGCCTCTCCCAGCAGCAGCAAGGACGGGGGATGAAGGAGGTGACCAGCTGTGCCAGCGGGTCACACGGCCCAGCAGGGCCAGCAGGTGCCGGAGGGGCCGCAGCCAGGCCCGAGGGGAGCGGGGCAGGAAGAGCAGGGGGTGCCAAGACCACGTTTGCAAAAAGGGAAGGTCCCAGCCCCTCTCAGCAGCACAGTCTGACCCCTCACCATATCCCACCACAGCTACCACAGGAGGTCGGGCACCCCTCCTCCCTCACAAACAGGATCCCCAAGAGCTCTCTCACAATACTTGGCTGAACGGTACAAAAATACTTGATGCTATCACAATTGTTTTTACTTTTTCTAACATCTAATGTGAAAGGTTCAAACCATAGCACCCATCAGTTATTATTACTGTACCTTCTGCTTGCAGTTTCTCCTTAATATGTCAATTTCTTAACCTATGAAGTAAGGTAATATACCTACTTTTTTTGTCAATAACTTGAAGATATAGAGCCCAAGAAAAGCTGTTTAACAAAAAGGAATGATTAGCTAAGGTTTTTAAAAGATGCAAAATACCACAGGAACTTCAAAGGATATCAACATTTAACGTTTGCACTAATCAATTCATTATTGCATTCAAATAAACACATTCTGCTTTCTCTGTATTTGAGAAAGTGAAATGATCATTCAGTGGAGAAAAACTTCTAAAATAATACAGTATCATGCACAAATATGCTGCTCAGATCAACCCATCAAATAAGAACCTGCATCACCCAAGGAATTGTGGTATTGTTAAGTTTTATTTTATAATACAGTGTTGGGCACTTTATGGTAATGTGGAATTCACCGAAAACTTCTACTGACGCCACAAACTTTGAAAGGAAAAAGAAAAAACAAACCACATCACACATCACAGCTCATTTAATGCATCTAGACAGTGCACTACTAACAGTAGTCTAAGGTCTGAATTACAGTTCTCAAGGTGGCTTTGAATAGTAGTCCAGAAGGTGCAAAAGCATGGAGTAAATTTGGCTCTAGTTTTGTTAAAAGTCAGTAACTAACTAAACTTTTAGAACTGTAAGGACAGTGCTGGTTGTTTGGTGTGTGCGTTTTTTAATCTCTAAATTAAAATTTTCAGTAACATCTCAATGTGTCCTGTACTTTATGCCTCTCCTTTAAGTACTAAAGGCTCACAATAAGGGACATTATTTGGAACAGTTTTCAAGAGTTATCAAAAAAATGTTCTGAAAAAAAAAAAATAGAAGCATCAAGATACACGATTTTGCTATGTTCCATGTTGAGGCATTTCTCATCATATCTGACACAGATTTTAAAATAACAAACACAAATTGTCAGTTTGCCAAACACCTAAGCATTTTAAATTGCCCTTCCTCCTCAAAAATCATGAAGTAACAGATGTGATGTGCTTGTGTGCAAGCTACACCAAGATTAGCTCTTCCACAGTGCTTTATTGCCTCATTCAAGTATATTAATTTAAAGAAGGTCTCAAGGAAAAAACAAAGGTTAAAAGAAAATGTACATCAATAGACAAAGAAATTAATTTACAAAAACTTAAAAGGATACTGGCAACATTAGTAGATATTTTAAGTAATGACTTACGATAATTAGGGATGTCACAAACTAAATTCTCGTGGT
This sequence comes from Platysteira castanea, assembly GCA_013397175.1. NCBI lineage: Eukaryota > Metazoa > Chordata > Aves > Passeriformes > Platysteira > Platysteira castanea. The sequence continues at coordinate 1,103,533 of VYXC01008615.1, read as the reverse complement.
CATCGCTATGAACTCTCACCTCATTGCTGGTCCTGAAAAGCAATGCTTAACACCTCAACTTTTTACTCATGATAAACAAGTGATCAAAGTATAAACTAAACATCATAAATTCTAATAGTTAACCTTAATTCAATTTAACCAAGTTTTACTTTTAAGAGTTAACTGGAACTACTGGTATGTGAACACTGGCTTAGGCCTTATTATTTCTACAGAATGTGACATCCATAATCACTCCCAGTCACTGGAAATATACATTTGCCTCATTAGAATATATTTCTTCATGTTTTTATCATACAACCATATTTCAAAGCTATATGTAATTTTACACATTTCTGAAATATACAATTTCATGGATCTGCTTGAAAGCAGACGCGCACTACTAAATTACTTTGAAACAAGGAGAAATATTGCACAAAATTCACTGAAGATTTCAAAGTCAACACATTTCCCCCTCCCAGCCAAGTTGCTCCCTTATTTTAACAGGATGTTAATTCACACAGAATTGTATAAAAGGTCAACGTACTTGAACTCAACTTATTTTCCAAATGCTAATACTGTTATAGGATTCTGAACACAAGTGTCGTTAGTATTGACCTATGTAATAGTACAACTTAATTTGAGTACCCTTTCCTGCAGTAAACCTTGGAGTGACTTCCAACTGTGTTACCTGCTTCATACTCCAACCCAGCAGAGGATGGCAATGGCCCTGCCAGCTACATGGGTTGTGGATGGCCCTCTAGACTGAGGTGGCTGTGGACTCATGAGGAAACTCTACAAGAACAAGTGAAGCAGCTTTCAGAAAGACCTGCCAAGTACTTTCAACTGGCCACTGACTGAAACTGTGGAACAGATATTGCAAAATAAATCAAGGAAGGTTTTGCACAAACAAACTGTTATCGTCCCTTTCCATTCCTTTATTTTCAACACCCAGAGGAACATGAATTCTAGGCCAGCTGTGGTCCATGCTCCTGGGGTGAAGATGAGGACACGTTCTAGTCAGCTCAGATTCTGCTAACAAGTAAACAACACCTGGCAGAGGCAGACACACCTAACAGCAGCAAAGTTACTGAAGTCACATCACCATTCATACTGGTTTTGCTGGTGCAATTATTTCTACATTCATTCTTCAAAGATTTACTGCGATACCACAGGAACAGCCAGCCTTCACCATTCTGAGCTTTGCAATACGGAAGCTGCTTGCCTCAGGCTGAATTTTATTGGCCAGATTTGTTTACCCTGAAATTTCAGGCTGTTGGGAACACACCGGCTGGAGTCTCACAGCACCTGGACTAGAGGCTGGTGCCAAGGGAGACGATGCTAACTCCTTGGAAATAAAGCTGCTCTTGAGCTCTCCCTGTGGACTCAGGGAGGTCCATGGTTAGGAGTTCTTCCTGCAGGACAGGGTACAGTCAGGATTACACAGGGGGCATCTCCAAAAGGGCCTCATGCTGGCACTTGATTATTGCATGAAATGTTTCTTCGATTACTTACATGCATAGAGAAAGTATTTTAGATGCTCCTAGCAATTCTATTAAGACAGCTGCACCAACCAAAGATTGTTCTGTAGGACTGAATGTGATTGACTGTAGGTGGATAAAGAGAAGCTGTTTTAAAAACCTGGTTTAACTGTTCTTTTGCCTAGACTTTACATCGGTTACAAGAACACGAGGTTGTAAACTAGCTCATCCTAAAACCTGAAAGGACATCTAAAACAGAATTTTAAGGTCTAAAACACTCTTCTAATAGATTGGGTGGGATTTTCAGAAGCACCCAGCACTTGTCTAAAACTCTGCCTGAAGTCTGTGTTACAATGCCTGAGAGGGGACTTCAGCCAGTGTCGAGAGTTTCTGATGATCCCACCCCAACAGCAGCAGCACCACTGAAATGCTAAATGACAAGGAAGGGTTCAGTCAACAAGTTCTATGACAACTCCTACAACTACATTTTTTCTTCAGAACAAGTCTATTTTTCAGCACTACATGATGCCCAAATATGTGAGATGGAAGAGCAAACCACTGCCTATTCTACACAGCCTGCCCTCTGCATGCATAGAGGGTGGGTAGGGATCACCTCTGCATCCACAGCCCTTCCCTGACAGCTGCAGTGTTCCACATTTCATCTCTACACACGTGAATGGGAAGGCTTTGACTGGGACAACATATCATCCATTCTGCAAATCCCACAGGACTTTGAAAGGACAGGCAATATTACTTTTGCCTACATGACTGAGCTGGAACCACTGTAACTGAGCTAGAACTGAAATCTGGATTTCTTCAGAGTTACTATCCCTCCTGTGGACTTCCAGGCTCTGCTTCACCACACTGCACTGGAACAACCCAGGAATCCCTTTCTCCTCCCACTGCCCTTTTTCCTCCCAAACCAGATGAGTGATACGGCTCATTTCAGGCAGACATCTATGCAAAATAAACTCAAAAATATTAATTTCAAGTCCTAGTTTGACTTTCTACATTGGAAATTTGTTCCTATGTGTAACAGACCACAAAGCTTAATCAAATGACCTGGTATCTCCCTTAAACAGGAGAAATGGGAAGATTTTGGAGATCCTGAAGAAAAGAGATGCCTCTGAAGAAGACCACAGGAGCTCTGACTGAGCAGAATTCAGTTCTCACCAGTAGCTGGTGATCAATGTTGATGATTTCCAAAGACACTAGAAGGATTCCCACAATTAAAAAGCATACAAGTATAAAACTTGCAAAGTACTGGACCTGGAATATTTATCTTAATATAGAACCCAATGTGGCAATAAAAATACTGCATATGTAGCCAATAAACAGTTTTATATTATCACAAGGACAGAGAACAAGAGTGTTGAACCAGAAATAGCAGTTTGGATTCTTATCTATTTGGTAACTGGCAATTCTATTTAAATAAGGCACAAATATCAGCCTTTTTAAAAGATCACTGATAGTAAGTGGAAAAGACTCTGTATATTACAAAGTAAAAAATGTACCTACAGTTAAAATCAACAAATATATAAAGACAAAGCTATTTCTGAACCCATACAAGGTTCAAAATGAAAAAAGACATACTATTTAATGACTGTAAACAGTCTTGGGCTTTGCAAATAGTAAGGAAACAATGCAGCATAAGCACAGAAGCATTTTGACTGAAATTAAAATAATTCTAAGTTGAATGTTACCATCTTTTATTTAATCTGTTTACTTCTTTTCAGCCTGCATTTGCACTCCACAAAGCAGGGAATTATTACTACAATGCCTCAATTTGGAAAGATTCCACTATCAAACTTTCAATTTTATGATCCTTATAAAAACTATAAGAATACTGGCAGTCTCACATGGCTTCCATATTTATTCCACAAAGCTGAGAGCGGGACAACCTATGTGATTATTTGTTCAGTGTCTAACCCTCATGTAAAGCCAGTAAGATTTATGCCTGTACTAGAGACTCATTTTTGAAAACCATTTTCTGGCAGCATTCCTGGACTTAGGTGTTGGTTTTGAAAGTAATGATGGCCATAATTTCCATTTTTTTTTCTATTTTCCTCCTTAAGTCATTGATACGGTTTATTATCTTTAATAAATGAAGAAAACAAAGCAACTTAGATTGAACCATGGACAGAAACATCATGTGAGATGCAGAGGAAAAGGTGAATCTTGAAATTCTCATCACAAAATGCAAGGAGATAAATAAGGAGGAGTGAGAAGTGCTAGAAGAACAAAAACTGGTGTATTGCCTGTCTTCTCCTAGACACAATTGCAGCACTGTGCTTGGGCAATGTTTAGCGCCAGCAAGGGAGAAGAATGGCCTCTATCAAGTCATTAATCCCAGCTTTAAACACGGAACCATGAGGTTGCTCTGGAGCTTTGTCATCTGAACAGCACATGAGCCACCTGGTCTGACCCACCTGGAAAGCTGCGAGTGAAGATTTTAATTTTTTTAATGATACTTTCGACTTTTAATAGTGCAAAGTATTTTGCCAAATAACATTTTTTGTTATTAAAAAAAGTCCACAACATATCATGTTGATGCACAAGAGGAAACCAAAGGATTAAAAAATAGTTTGGAGTACAGACTGCTGGATGTACAGCTGCTAGCTCTGGAACACAGAGATTCTCCAGCATTGCCCTCGGGAATGTTCATGCTTGATCAGACACAGATATTTCTGCAAGATTTGCACTTTTTCAACCTTTTAGCTTTGTTGCTCTGATTAAAAAAATTAATTCTGGAGGCTCATCCTCAGTGGCAAGTACTGGCCCAGCCCTTCTCATTCTGGAACAAGCTGAAACTTTGCACTAAGCCCAGGTCTCACTCTACTGAGTCTCTTTGGTAAGGTTTCAAACAGTGCCTTTGCCATGATATGGAGCAATTCCCTTAGGTCAGTTGTCTTATAAGAAAGCAGCCAAAAAACCCTTTTCCATTTGTATCAGCTAGAAAGAAAATGAGTTAATAAATCTCAGTGAGGCAACTGATATGAAACTCTGCTGCAAACTACTATTAAGGTACTAAAGCCCAATCTGATCCAAATACTGACCCCAGAAACGCGCTCACTCAGGCCTAGGCTGAGAGTAAGAGAAATCATTCATGCCAAAGAGGGAAAGAAAAGAAAAAAGGTTTCATGACCTAGAAGAGCAGCAGAACATTCTTCTCAGGCAGGGTTCATTTTATACCCATGTGCTTTTCTACCAACTGCACCACAAATATCCCTCAAAGCTGATGATTCCAATCTGCTGAAACTGATTAACTGTTTCTTCTGTCCTGAGCTGTTGTGGAGACAAGGTATGTATGGTGAGGTGGAAAAAGAAAAGAGGAAGAAAATTTTAAAAATGAAAGAGCTGCTCCATAGAGCATAAAAATGTTCAGACTTTAAATATCCAAATATTCATCAGGAACACTGCCAGAAGGAGGACAAATGCTTATTCTAAATACAATCTACATCAGGACCATTTATTCTCCTTCACTGAATTTAGAAAGAAGTTTTTGGTTGTTCAACTTGGCTAAAATGAGATCTGGATATATGCAGTCTCAAACTGAACCTGTTATTTTAGCTTTCTAGTGTTACAAATTAGGCACAAATTAGTTTTCCAACTATTAAACTGCAGAAAATAAAAAATAATAAAAATCTATCAATTCCACTTACACTTTCCTTTCCAAGAATTTTTAAGTGAATTAGTCTACCTAGGGAAACTGGATAATGTGTCTTTAAAGTGTCTTAGTTGTAAACAGAAGTCAATAAATGTCACATTATAATTCAGCACTTCATGTACTTTATAGAAGAGAGAAAAACACGTGCTACCTTTATGAAGTCTGGAAGACAGAGCCACAGTTTTAGTTTGGAGTAAGTTCCAAGTTATATCCACAAGAAATTCCTTAATCTAAAAAAAGTCTCCTTCCCCCCCCGCCTTTGCTGAAGCAAATTCCTGCCATGGAAAATCATTATTGCTGTTTTGTAGATTTGCATTCACCTTCTAAGATAGTTAAACCTCTTCTCAAAAGATTAAGGCAATTATTATTCATTACAAATATTAACATTTGTACATTTCAGACAAATCAGATTGCTTGGTTCATTTCATGCTTAATGGGATTAACATAGTACCTTCAAAACCTGGCTACCTTTAGGCGACATCCTTCCTGCTGCTTAGAGGAAGCAAATGCTAGGAAGCACCATACACTTGCTGTATTTTTAACACAGAGGCTAACTAGTACCTGATTTAAGAGTGCATTCATATATTTAGTTCCATTTTGTGGACCTAACTACAGCCAACAAATGAACTGAGTAAACGTAGAAGCGGACGTCCAATGGCAGAAAATGCATACGCAACTGAAGAGAATTCTTTTTATGACTGAAGTTCTCTTATTCCTTTTCATTTTTTGGTTATCATGTTATATGGAGTTACATGGAGTCCTGAGTAGTCTCCCCTTAACTTCTGATGGGAGTCAAGTTTCTCTTCTCACAGTTTTCTTACGTTTTATTTCCACTGCTTCTGCTGGATAAGCTATCCTTTGAAATATTTAAACCATAGTGAAAAGCAGAATTCAGTTTACATAATGACACCACTTCTTGAAGAAGTCCACCTTCTTCCGGAGTTTCATTTCCTTCCTTCCCACCTTTCTCCCAAGGGACCAGAACGGATGGCTGTTGAGCAAGACCTGCTGGGAGCTGATCTTCTGAGGTATTGCTTAGTGTTTCATTAGGCTTTGCATACTGACAGGAAGAAAAGCCTGCTTTGAAACTTTCTAGGGAAGTAAACTGGGCACTTGGTCGTCCTGGAGATGGGGATGTCATACTAGTGGTGTCCACCTTGTCAGTAGTAAAGGTTTTGCCACTCTTTTCTTCTTCCAGCCTTGAGAGAGATTCTCTCTGGCCACCAGAAGAAACTTGCTTCCTTGGTGACGGGGGGAGCTGCTTCCCATGGAGGACGCTGTCATCCTGGCCCAGGTTCCACTCTGCCTGCTCATTAGCACTGCTGCAGAGCAGGGTAAGGTTGCTCTCACTAGGTGCATTTGACTTGTTCTGAAAGAAAAACACATGTGTTTATAGTTTATAGTTAATGTCACAAGAAACATCTCTACACTGGCATATTTGAAACACAAGCACTGGAAGGGATTTTGTATGTTCCTAAATCATGGATCCCCTTTGGGGCTCAGTGTTACAAAACAACTATCCCAGACACAATGCAAGGCCAAGTGTTTTTACATTTCCTCACAGAACACTGTCTCTTAGCCTAAGGACTGCCTCTGGTACAGAGGAAGGATTTCTGTCTCCTCTGTCCATTCATTCTTGGCACAAGCAGTTTTGACAGTGAACAAAGACACACTTTTCTCGTTTGTACCCATAATATGAGAGGGAAGGGGACTAAAACTAAAACCAGATGGCATTTCCTCTTTGCTTAAGTAATTAATTATACCAACTTTCAATATTAAAGTTTTTTGTTCAAACAAAACTGGGCATTTTATTAATCTAACCCCTATGTGACACTCATAATATAAAATTTTACAAGCTTTATAAATATTTACATCAGTATTTGCTGCTCCAGTAACAAATCTTCTACTATAGGATCCCTTTCAGCAAAAGTAAGTGTTGGACAGCTGATATGTGCTGGAATTCAAAAACACTAATGCTTTTTTGGCTAATACCACAGCAGTGACTTGGTGAGGGTTTTAAAATTCTAGGCAAGCAGTGTTTACACTAAAGGAGCAGTGCAACTCTACCTAAAATAGGAACAAGGAGCCCTCTTAGAGAACTCTGGAGTACTATTCTAGCAGTGTTTCAGGTGCAACTACCACCTGGATCCCATGACCTAAATCAAGAAGGAAACATCACCATATCACAATGACTAGTCTAAGGCTACAAGGTGAAAATGAAAATGCCTTCTAAACTGCATTAAAAAATCCTAAACCAGCTCAAGGTGTAACAGCTTTAACAGCAAAAAAATCTATAAAAATATGATTTATATTATATAAATATAATATTAAACTATTTGATTAAGTAAATTATTATACTATTCACAGCTGTCTATGTGGTTACTGCTTTAAGGGAAAAATACTGTTCTAAGATGACGTAGTAACCTGGACGGTTTCTTGGCTGGTGAAAAGCCATCATGCAGTGGCCAGCAGGAGTATACGGCTACGTAGCCCTAGGAAGACACATCAGTAATTCTAAGGACTACGCTGCAGTGTCTGAGTTGCCCATTGTTCATTCCACAAGTGCAGGATTCCACTGTAAATGGACTTGGGTGGTTTTTCAAATGAAAGCAGAAGACTAACCGCAGCCTTGTAATCAATGTCATCCATTGATCTAAAGAAATCCAGGCTCTTTGCTCCTGAGAGTTTTCCTTGATCTGAACTGTGTGTGCTCAGCGTGTCCAGAATCTCTCCAAGCAAGTCCATTTCTCCTTGATGCTGAGTTATTCCAGTTTCACCAGAACCATCACTATCATAAAAGTAAGCAGAAGCTTCTTCACTGTCTTCTGATGATAACCTGAAAACAAAAACTTTTCCATCAGATAGGAACACAAAAGCCATTTTACTACAACCACTTCTGAAAGGACAAAGGAGAATGCATTTCAAGTCCTTGAAACAGGAACATATACCTGGAATATCTTTCTACTCAAGAATTTTCCTGAACACAGATGTATGTCATCGATGTAGATGCAGTTACCATTAGCTGCCTCCTGGCCCAGCCAAACACTTTGTTCTAGTGGCAAGACTTTCCTGCAAATCTTCCTCCATCGCCTGGGCAGACTTACTGGAGTACTGCCTATCTGCAGGGAGAACTGGTGCTTTTGCTCTTACCTCCTCTCTAGTTCATTGCAACACCCTTACCTCAGACCCCCATTCTACCACAGTCTTTTCCTGCCTCTGTCTATCAATACTGCTACAAAGGCTGTTTTCCATGGCTCACTGTTTTCATTAGATCCTTTTAACACGTCACTAGCTCCCTCTTCCCTACTATATCACAGCTTAAACTGCTTGAGTTTGCTTTCAATGTCCTTTCTGGCTTATATCCAGATGTTCATTATCAAAAATCGACTCCTGAATTCAGAAAATGCCTCAGTGTAGCATAAGCCTCAACTTACGGTTTTCCTTTAGTTCTCATATAGGAAGACCTTGATATAAAACTTCCAAGGCATTATTTGTCTTTCAGACCCTTCAAAGAATGTCCCATTGTCATGGCCACAACACAAGCCCTAAAGAATGGATTAGCTGAGGTCACTGCCCACCATACTGACAAATATTTTGCTGTTTCTTTGTGTATGTAGTCTTTTCATCTGGAAGCTGTGAAGACTGAGGATTATGTCCAGCTCTTCTGGACGCTATAAATAATGAAAAGATAAAATCACCTGTGCCTCAATTTAAAGCAGATTTAAATCCTAAACTACTCAACATCATCTAGATCAAGAATTGAGCTAGCAGCCTGGACAGGACAAAAACGTGTCACTTGAACTCCACTTTGCTGAGTAACACTTGTTACCCTCTCTCCTATACATAAATAGCACATCCAAACAGGCTTCTTACTTGCTTGTTCTCTCAATTTCATCATCATCATCTTCATCCAAGGCAAAATCCTGGTTACTGAGGCGCTGGTTGAAACGAGTCTGGAGGAAGGACAATTAACATTATGATTTTGTTTATTTTTTTCTAGTTCAGCATTACTTATTTGGAGATCAGCTCCCACTTTATTCATTAAGGCTTCTTAGGCAATTGATGAGGAAAACCACATATTGATCAAGTCTTGTAAAGGTTGTTACAAGTCCTCAAGCATTACCAGTTACAGAGAACCACTTCTCTTCATGGCCTATGGAGGGCCTCATTATTTATGCAAAGCCTGGAGTGCCTTATGCAAAGCATTGATTAGCAGAAGACTGGATATTGGAGGAAAAGCATCACTCAAGACTACCACCTACCCTTTCTTGAAAGCACATCACAAAAAGCACTGTGGTTTAGTACTTTCTGGTAGAAATATTTGCCAAGCTTCGGTTCATGTGGTCTATTGAGCATGACAAAAAATGGATTTTTGAAGCAGCAAATACAAAGGAAGTCGGGAGTCTCTTTACACAGCTATGTTTATGTTATGGTGCTGTATAGGACTGCAGAGGGAATAATATCCAGATCAGAAACCTTGCACTAAGAATGCCTTTGTGCAGGATAATTTACTGTGGATTACAGTTAACTCCAACCTAGAGCACACTCAGAGCACTCCATGAGGACTGTGCATGGAGGAGCTAGTGTGCTGTAAATTCACAGCTTCTGTACTAACCTATTACATTACATTGTTATTTAGCAAACAAAAATAAGCTAAATAATTCCACAATAATTGAAAAAAAGTCTCTATCCTGACCAGAACATTTAAATCAGGAATTTTAGTCACTTGCACTTCACAAATTACTGTCTTCAGGACTATACATCTCTTACACTTGTTTTGTACAAAAAACCTGCAAAGTTTAACTATACTGGCAATCAATGCACTCAAGAGATCATGAACCCTGGATAACCACCCATAATTTAAAGACATACGGATGGAATTTGTACAGAGGGAAAACAGCGCTAGCTAACTTTGAGGAAAATCATACGCAAGTAAGAAGTGCTACTGCCCACATCTCATCATGCAATTGACCAAATGCCTAAACCTGCAACAAGCCCCTGATGGGGAAGAAATATGGCCTTAATTTCAGACTACAAGGAGCTTGAAAATCTTGTACTGTGAGGATTTCAGTACATTACCTACTACACATGTTTTCAGTGTTCTACAAATACAAGGATGCTCTCTGTAAGTCTCCAGTCCCTCCATTATTTTCAGGAATGCCTCAGTATTCACTCTTTACAGACTGAGACATTTTTTCTTGTTCAACAAGAGAGAATTTAATTAAAGCAGCAAGTTTTGATAACACTTTCCACAGTTCTTTGCCCTCAAAGAGGAAACATATGGTTCTTAATGTGTTAAACCAAGTAATAGTTGACGGAAAATGATAGAATTATTAGAGAATTAAAACCCATCAAAGAATCCTAAGATTCATATTGAGCAAAAGGAGTAGGATAGAATACAGAGAAACAAACTATTTCTAACTCTTTCATATTTTTGTGAGTTCTTTGTGTCACTCCCATCACTGCTGCAATCTATCAATCATTCTCCTGTCTGTAACTAAAGGGAGGTGAGCCACTCTGTTAACTGATACTGGTCATTGGTTATCTTACTGATCCCAGTCACAACCACAGTCACTGGTTTTGGTTTAAAAGTTGCAGCTTTAAGTATTTATCTTACCGGGAAAATTAAAATACTTTGTTTCTGTAACACTGGAAATTAACCACTTCCCCAAGAAAATTCTGACATGACATTCATTGTAATTCAAGCTCTAACCTGGAACTGACTCCTGGAGGGCAAAACCCTACCTGCCTCTCCCATTTTCTTCGAATTTGCATCAAAATTAGATGCTGCCATCACATTTACTTCTACTAACATAAATATGAGATTTTGTAGGAAAGAAGGTTCTTTAAAAATGTTGAGAAACTGCAGAAAACAAAATGGAAACTGACACTTGTTCATCTGTAGAGGAATTAAATCTGTCAATGGCATAAACTCCTACAAGGTAACAGCTGCTGATTTGTTGAAATAATAAATAACATTTCAAAGAGCACAGATACCAAGCTTCAAGAAAAAAAGGGGAAAAAAGAAAAAAAGTTGTGTCTTTGAGAAACAGGAGCTGAATAAAATTAATTAGAATCAGCAAACACCACAGGCATTGGCCTGTGGTCCTTCAGAACATCTATGAACAGTAATATGCAAGTCTGTTAGTGAAAGCAAGAATATTCATATAAAGGAATGTAACAGAGAAGTTGATAAACCTAAAACCTCTCCCTGAAACAAGAACTCCTAGCTCCTGATGGTCAAACTCTTTGAAAAAATATTTTTGTTACCAATTTAAATGCTTAGGGGTATATTATAAAATTATACAGGGAGAATTTCAACAACTAAACCAAATAAAATGAGATTTGCATACCAAGAAAAAGATATGGGGGGGAAGGGAAGGAAAGGAAAGGAAAATATCTGGCTGTAAATAACAACCTTCTCCAGCCTTTACAGCTCTCTGAGCTAACCACGGAGACAACAAGCAACACATGTTTTTGAATTGGCGACTTTCCTTCAGGAGCTGTAATAAAAACGACTGCAAGGGAGGGGTATGTCCAGACTACTTTGCAAAGAAAGAAAAAGAAAGAAAGAAACCCTTAATAAATTCCAAAAGGAGAGCCATAAAACTTTTTCAATGCTCCACTAGGCAAAGTGACAGAGTATGTGCACCTGCAAAAGCTGTCAGAGTCATTTAAGAAGTCCTTCCATTACTGACGTACCCTGCTGTTTGCAGTTATTTAAGCTTTTAATTTCTGTCTTTTCTGCATTTTGAAGTGTGTAACCTTTTTTATGCCCCTTTATGAAAAAAGGACAGACTTCTGCTTCCTTCCTGATTAGCATTCTAATAACAACCAGACCATTTAAATTTATTACCACAAGAAATGATACGGCAACAGTCCTTTCTTGCTGCACCAGAACTTTATAAAGTCTTAATAGACTGCTGTCATGTTCTTTTCTATAAAATAAAGGAACGAACTTCTTGAAAGTACCTGGTTGTTTTGCTTCTTCCAAACAGTTCTGCTTAGATATTAAATCTATTACTTAATGTATTTACTTTATATCAAAACAAGAACAGGGATTCAACTTTTGCTGTTTCAAATTTCTCTCATCTTCCTGCACATGGCACCCCACGAACTCATCTCTCATCTTGCTTGGAATGTAAGAGCTGAGCATACTTAAACACAAGCTCAGGCTCTCCACAAGCTGGTGTGAGTCTATACATCCTTTTTGTATTCACCATATCCTTCCTCTCTGGTTGCTGCCCTGCTTCAAAATCTCCTTCTGCAAGTAGTCTGCAACCTATACAGGCCTGAACCAATGCTGATCACTGAACTGGGAAAAAGGAGCTGACAGTATCAATACAGCCAGAACCAAATAAAGGGAGAGTCAGTCCTTAAACTGTTCTCTTCTGCTTGCCAGTAGCCTCACAAAATGTACTACTTTGGAATAAAAATGCCAAAATACATGAATGCTAAAGGACTTAAATGTAAGATGGTTACATTCTTGATTGGGCATGAAAGTCAATCTTTGAAATGTCAGCTTTTTATATAATGCTAGACCTTTCAGAAGTCCAGCTTTTTGTAATGAGTGCTTATTGATTGATACTAAGGCAGGAAGTTTAACAAGGCTGCTGCTATTAATTACACTCAAAGTGAAAAACTAATAATCTTTTGATAAATGGCAGCACGAATATAACTTCACATTTACCGGCTACTCAATACATCAACACATATAAAGTTTCAAAACAGAAAAATATATACTAAAGTTTAAATCTATGAAGTACTGTTTCTTTTTTCTTAAAATTTTAGAGATTATTCATTCAGTATGAGAAAGCAAAATAAATACAAGCCCACTATTATTTATTATTCAGTATTTTATTTTACCCATCCTCCTCTACAACCAAATCACAGACAATTATGGCTCCAACCAGTAGGGAAGCAAAAGATCTCTCAATCAAAATTTCCAGTTAAACATAACGTGTCACCTTCCTTTCTGGCTAAACACTGTGACCTAAAGCCATGACTCACAGGAAGGTACTCCTCATTACACTCCCCAAGAGCTGAGACTGATGAAAGGAGGAAAGGAGAGACAGGAAAGAAGTACAGATTCCAAACAATAATGCTCTGATATCAGAACACTGTCCTGGCTATAAATTAAATAGCTGCTACCAGAAATACCTGTATGGGCACAGTGCTTTGAAATGCCAAGTACGCTGTAATGCCACGGAGATCTCCACTGACTATTGTGAAGTTACAGGAAACCCAGTACTTGTGCTGAGGGAGGATTTATTATAAGTAAGGATGATAAATTTGTTGAGATACTTAGTCATGGATAGCACATGGTAATTACTTTTGTTCTGAATTACTGTGGTGAAAAATGAACAAGCTCTCAGCTCCCTACCATTTATGCATGCTAGCCTCCTGAACACAGGTATCATTTGATAATGCTGCTTTTCCTTTTCAACAATTAATCATGTTTCTGCAAATATTTTTTTCAAAAACAGTTATGTTTTGCTCCAAAACAACAAGCAACCTTCCACTTCCCCTGAGGAATCGCAGACCTTTTTTTTCCTCAAGAAGCCTGAGCCCCCCAAATCCGCCTGAGGCCCCACACTGCCCAGAGTGAGGCATCACCTCTCAACAGCCAGATCCTGCTTTTCTCAATGGCACCAAGGCTATTCTTAGCAAAGCCTCCCGTTTTCAGCTGATGATGCACCGTGGCACCGTGCCACACACCGTTCTAGCTGCAAGGAGTGCACCATCCGAAGGCAGCCTGGCTCCACTTTAATTGGCAACAAGCAGAAGTGTTAGTCTTTTCAAATAGGAGATTTGCAGTGCCATTTGCAATAACTAAAGCCAGCAGCTCATTTTTTGTGGATGATTTTAAGAATCAGATTCATCTGGCAGAATTTCCAGTTACAAAAACGGAGAAATACATCATTTATTTTCCCTTTTGTGATGGTTATTAATGTCCTAATGTATACTCAATGATTAGATGGAAGGAAGATGACAGAATGGAGGGTTGAGGGGGTGACAGTGGACAGAGGAGCAGGAAGGTAAGGGAGTGTGTCAGGAAAGAAAAACTAATCAGTGTCCATATGCATGAAGCCACATGAACGTTTATATGAACAACACCAGAAAAGGGAACATGGGCTTGAGGCAGCAAGAAAGTCAAGAGACCTAGAAGTAACTCAGATGCACAGTGTGTGACTTTAGTGAACCAGAACAGCTGTAAATCCAGTTTATTTGGCTGAAATGTGCTATCTATTTGACACCATTCCTAAGCAGATAAAAGAGAGACTACTGGTTAAATTGATCTTTTGGGTAAAATGTGCATCATACCCTCCCATCAGCAGAACTATCTCATGGTACAATCACCACTGAGAGCACTGTTTGTTGATCATGTGTGACTTTCTCAGAGGAAAACTTATCAAAACTACATAAGCTAAAATGCACAATGTGGATGTGATTGTAAACACAAACATCCTGCGGCTCCAGACTTCAGCAGCGCAGAACCCTGTCCATCAGACCGACGGACTGTGGAAGAACCTACAGACTACTCACATTTGGAAGGAAAAAAAGACTGTGCCTTAGAAATAGAAATACTGACTCCAAGCACATTTCTACTCTGTCTAGAGATTCCGAACAGAAAAATTACCAAGGAGGAGTCCCTCCTCCTGTCTGACACCAGTAGGAGTCGTCTGCTCAACAAATAAGGTCTTTCTCTGCAAGGTGCTGTGGAATTTGCCTGGCACTTGGAGTTGGATGTTACTAATTTCAGCTATTTTAGGGCCCAAATTAGGCAATTAGCAGCAAGACAGAGGCATCATCAGGATGCAATCGAGACTCTAGGTGGGCTGAGCTGCCCTTCGGTCATGCCCCTCTCTCCACTTACTGCAGAAAGAGCCTAAGGCAGCACTGCTGCTAACTTCAGCATTTCAGAAGTATCTAAAATTAGAAAGGCTGAATCTGGACTCTGACATTCAGAGATGCTGAGATCCCTGCAGGAAAGGATCTTCTTGTTTCTTCTGCTTCTCCCTCCTTCTGCCCCCAGACAAACTTTTTTCTTTAATTGAACTTTTTATTCTTTTTTTTTCTTTTTTTTTTTTTCATTCTTAGGTACGGGAGTATAGAGAGGAAGAAAATGTTAGGGAACACAGAGTACTAGAGCTGAAGTTTTAGATGTAAAGTGTGCTCTTCAAACTTTCAAGCCAGAAGGCAAAAGCAACATGGAAGTTGGGACACAGGTTCCAACCACTGTCTGATGGCTCTCCTGGCTCTTTGTTTCAGTGGAGCAAAAATATGACTTGTGGAAGAGAGAAGATACACAGCACATGAAAGTAAAAGATACCACTGCCACATCAAGATGTCAATAAATTCTCCTGATGAAAAAATTCATCTGGTTATTTCATTTAAATACTAAGGACAGAAGGGTGCACCCAGTTTTGAAGATACTTTGCGAGACAGCATTTTCCTTTGAGATCCTTCAGCAAGAGGGAACAGTGGTAGACATACCGGTATGGTTCATTTGTTTGCAGAAGAAAGATCCTCCGAAAGGCTGCATTTCTATTTATTAAAAAACTTAAAGAGGGAGCAACAACAGCCAGGAAAAGCATCTGCAAACTTTTTGCTTGTATATAATTTTTTCTTTCAGTAAGATAAATCAGAGGTAGATATGCTGATGACTTTGCCCTGAAAAACCAAGCATTCCACAGGGTAATAAAAAATTTCAGAGCAATTTCCTGACCATTACCCCATCTACTTTTTTTTTACATTAAATTGGAATCATGGTAATTAGTGAAGAGATTTCTCAAGTGATTTTTACAGCAAAACTCCAAGACAAGCAGCCACAAGGCTGACACTAGTTTATGAGTGCAGAACAAACAGCACGGCTCTGCTGAGGACAGTCACTGTCACTGTTCAGTGGGAAGCAGGGGCAGGTTTGAGCAATCTTGTAATTATACCTCTACTTGGGAGCTTCTGTTCCCTAATCCTGAAAATAGTATCGTGCATGATAGGTGAAAGCATCTAAAAGCTTAATTTGCACAAAATCCAGGGACAATTCCAATACAAATAAAGGAAGTACTCCTTGATTTGTAAGGGGTCTTCGCTGTACCAAGCAAGGCTTGCACAGGCAGAGGGTCCCTGCGTGCTCCGCCACTTCGGAAATGAACCGGAGCCACGAGAGGGCACTCTCGTAATCTGCAATTTGAATTTTGGCTGCCTAGCTTTTTCATTTTTAATTAAAAGGAAATCTGACTGTTTTGCAGAATGAAGAGATCTTACTTGACACAAAAAGACAAAAGATTTTTCTTCAAATTAAAGGAAGCTAATAATATCTACAATATTTTCATATTACAACACATTAGCTAAAGAAACAGAATTTATTGATCAATCAATGCTTACTTCAAAACCGTATTTTACAGAAGCAAAACATGATTTACATTAAAAAATAGCTCAGTTTATGACATATGTCAATTTATAATATTTTAGTCAATGAGGGTAGAAGAAACCTCCAGCAACAGAACCAGTGTTACATGTGTTTGGTGGGCATATATGTGATCTCAAGCACATTGTCTGAACACAAGTACAGGTGAATGCCCTTAATCAGATTTATGTTTCTGAAACCATTTTAAGGCCAACTGTAGATAGTTTTTTTTAACAGACATTCAGTCATCTTATACAGAATATGTATATTCAGCAGTGCATTATCACTGCATTATCACAGTCTCTTCTCTTATTTTCCTGGAAAAAAAAAAGTCTTCAGAATAGCCCACTCTCACCACCTTTTCCAGGTTAGGAGGGTAATCAGTTACTAGAAGTCCTTTGTAGCTAATGATTATGTCATTTATTTTACTGGCCATTGTAGGGATATTGATAAATGGGGTACTCCTGAAGGTAAGGTTATTCTGAACACATCTTCCTGCCTGACACTTGCTGTCTTTGTTGAACAGATGCCAAGCACACTTACTGCAAGCTGAATTATATATTGCATAGTCTCTAGGACATACTTAAGTAAAAGTGAAAAAGCTCCATTTGCAATATGCCTTAAAAAAAAAAAGAAAGAAAGAAAAAAAAGAATAAAAAAACTCTCTTCCATTCGAGAACACCAAGAAAAAAGTTTAGTCTAACTTGTTTTTTATTACCTCACACAAAGTTTTTAAAAACCTTCTTAGACACTGTATTTGGATTCTGCCAAGTCATGGTGAGTAGTTCACTTGGTACCTTTTATATTGGAACATTTAAAGCAGTGCTGACACACAGCGCTTGGTAAATCCACCCTTAGCATCCACATGCCCATTTCCAATACAGATGGAAGGCAGCAGGTGCCTAAAGGTACAGGTAGTACCTACATTTTCTTAGAGACAAGGGGGCATTGCAAAATGTAATCAACTAACTGCAAAGTGAACTGGTAGCTCTTGTTTGGTATTCTGCTAATCTTCCAGAGCTTTTTATTCGCCATGAAATACATTATGACTGCTGATATCCTAACATGGTCCATTTTCAATAAACTACCCTAATACCTGATATAACAGTAAAATTACAAAGATCATATTCATGAAATCAAACAGATCTTCCTGGCATTCTAACCAGGATCATAATAAACATGCTCTCTTTTTCATTATATATTAATTTGGAACGATTTTACAGAGCTCCTACTGCATTTAGGTCCCTGTGCACCCAGAAATCTGCATTACCTGGGAGCATATAACAGAACAGAATTAAAGCAGATTATGCAAAAACTGAATGCTCCATAGTCTAAGACATGCCCTGCTGTACTCTGCTTATCAGTAGTTGAAGGAACTCAGCAGTATCATTCACAAGATACTGCAAACAGAGTCTAAGCAATCTCATGCTTGCATTAATTTTTATTTCAAAAATTTTAGCTGGTGATTTCTTGTACTTTCTACATCGCTAATTAAAGTAAGAGATGAAACATATCCGAGACACATTATTAGCTCTAGGCATGAAACAGTTAACAGCAGTGCACATGCCAAGGTTTTAATAAGGCTTAACAATAAAAAGCTTCAATCCTCCACTTTCACTAGATTTTGTTGTTGTGGTTTTCCCTTGCTTAGGGCAATCCATCTGTTAACGTTGACTTGCAATACAGCTAAGCTCGCACATGTCTGAGGAGCCTAGAACAGCGAACCCAAGCAGGAGCAAGCCCAGATGAATAGTGCAGAGAGGAACGGCTCGTCTCGGGCACGGATTAATTGTGCGCACACGCGCACGCACACGGGCACGTACCAGTGCACTCCCCTCAGCTCCTTCTTTTAGGAAACACTTTCAAAATACAAATTACACGACGGCAAGCTGATCACTTCAGTTTGCAATAAGGCATTTCATTATCTATCCACTGGTTAGGTTTTGACAGCTATTTTAGATGCTATAATTTTTTTTTTTTATTATTTACTACTGGGTTTTTTTAAGTCTATTGCCAATCTGGAAAAGAAAAAACACAACAAAGCCACTATGACAGCAGTGATAAAGCTTAGTAAATATTCATTGTTAAAAATGGCTCTGCACTGTGACCAGTGCTGGTATTCTCCCTGGGCCAAATTGGCTGTGTTTTCAATAAAACCAGAGAAGTATCCTTTCCCTTGAGCCCTGTTAGGCTGAGGCTGCAGTTGGAACTGTCATCCTCACACAAAAGCAAAGGGGTTGGGTTTTACAAACGCAAAGCCTAATTGGGAGATCTTCATGGCTGTACCCTTGACATTTATTAAAGCCTCATCAACAAAACAGGAAATAACCGTACTAATTAGCAGGCCCATATACAAACTCCCGCTTGTTGGGGTAAAAGCGGACTCACTTCCTATTGTAAAGGAAACGTCCTCTCAGACCCCCAAATCCTGGTATGAACTGATTTTTAAATTGATCTTTCTCAGTAAAGCAAACTTTCACATCATATGTAACTTTTTGAAGCAGATTTTTTACAGCATCTCAGGTAACTCATAGTATTTAACTGTTTCTAAGAAGTGGGAAAGGAAAAACTCAATGCATGTATCTAACATGACATAAAATATGACACCAAATTCTTTGTATTTACAATTTTCTAAATGTTTCAGTAGGGGAGAGATAGTAATAAAGTGCAAAGGTGCCTCTTTTTTGGAAGCAGGATGACCATTAGGAGCAAGCTCTCTCTCTTGTTCATTGTTTATCTAGGTTTGTGGTGGGTATTTCAGTATGCTGACTTGACTTAATCAATATTTGGTCCTTACTTTAAATATGTATCAAATTGCCTGAACTCCACATTAGCACTATCCTTATACTGATCCAGCCAGTGGTGGACATCATTTTAGAAATCTGGGTGGAGAGCTTCATTTGCAGGATAAAGAATATCAGAAAAAGGATTAGACCTGACAATAATAGCACCCTGAATTTCACTTCTTTTAAACAGCAGATTCAGTACTAGATCCAACAGCCTCTCTCATACACACACATTGTGAATGCAAATATATATTTTTATTTGGATGTAAATTTTTAAATCAGCACTTATTAATAAAGAATTTCTGTTATCTTATTCAAACACCAAGACCAAAAATAAAAACAAGAGTAGCAACAGCAGACTATTATTCTTCAGAAATCTTTTGGGTTGTTTGCTTTTGGGGAGGAGGAAAAAGAGAATGGCATGAGTGAGAGGTGAAGGAGTTCTCAGAGAGCAATCCCCACGTGCTCCTTCCTGCCCACTGGGTTCATGTGACGTTTGGGGCAAGAGCTGGGGCGAAGACACCTTTGGTTTGCAGCAGGGCAACACCGTGGGGCTCTCAGTTCCCAGCTTTGTTGCTAAATACACCCTACACAAACACACGTATATGTCCGTGTGCACACATCATTAACTCACGTGTGTGTGGATGCATGTAAACAAAGCCAGGCACACATCTGCACTCCTGCCTTGTTTGCAAAGCTAAAAGACAACTGGTAGAAACAGCAGTGATTACAGGATTTAGCACTGTACAGCTGCACGAACACAAAAACACAGAAAAGTTCAATTGTTCTGTCTGAACACACGCCTTCAAAAGAAATCTTTAATTGTACCAAGGTGAATTATATTCCTTTGTATCCCTAGGCTCCTGTACATAACAATAGGCAGCACTACCATATCAGTGAAGCAGAAAGTCTTTGTATTATTTATAACCCTACTAAAAATAATGACTTAATACTAATGTACAATTTCACCATCATTTAGCAATCATCTGCATCAGTTCTATGTTGTGTCTCAGAAACTTTGTATTTTTTACTGATAAAAACTAATTCAAAATCAAATTGATTAAATAGACAACCCAGATTTTTACTACTGCAATATCTAGACAAAAAAAAATAGTGTTGTTAGATCAGTTGAACTGAATTTATATACTTAATTCTCATATTAGGAAGATACAGGCGTTAAAAATCCACATTATTAAAAACATGCAATAACAATATATTGTAAAAATAAATACCCTTATATTAAAAATATGCAGGTACATATGCAGGTAAATATTTGCAGGAAAAAAAGTGTTAGAAAAACTACTTTGTTGATATTTTTGAAATAAAACTGTCAAAATGAATCCAAAAACATTAAAACACTTGCCAAAGTTGAGACACTGCACCTGTTACTTCAAATCTAGACTAGAAAAGATTAGAGAACAAAAGCCAAGACATTGGCACTTCATTAACTAGTTGACTTATTAATAAAATAATAAATCATAACTATCTGAGCAAGCTTAAAGGCCATGTGACTGCCTAAACAATTTACTAGAAATGCAAAATTAATATGCCTTACCATAAGAAACTAAAAAAGATAGCTTAATACAGATCTGTAAATAGGTCAGAATGTATTTTTGTGAGAAGCCTTTCTCAAAACCAGAATTTATGAACTAAATCTCAGATCCATACTTACAGATCTCCTGTTCTTTCCCCTCTCAACAGGGATGAAATACAAATTGCTTTTTTTTTTCTCCATACAAGCAGTGTAGCGGTATTTCTATAAACATAGCCTTTTAATCACACTATCCAAATATAGACAGGAAAATCATTTTGCAAACAGATTCACCAGCACACTACTGTAAAGCAGCAAAAATTTTCCCTTTATGTATGTGAATACAAACAGAAGTTTCGGGTGTCTTACCTGTGCCAGTCTTCGTTTTTCTGAGCTTGTTCTTTTGTCATAATGCGATGTGTAGACGGGAACAGGCTGTACTGCACCAGCACTGCAAGTTCCATACTCTTCCTCACTCTCCTATGCAAGAAAACAGATTTAAAGTCCTTTATTTATAATCATTATCTGCAAACATACCCTCCATATTATGCATGCAGAATGCATTCAAAATTATCTTGCCACAATCTATTACTGTCATGAAAATACCATCTGTAGTAAGAAAATTAAATTTAGCTTTTCAAAACACTGGGTTACCAACATGGTCATTTAAAAGTTGAATTGTTCAAATGTTTTTGACATTTTTCTTGAAATAGCATAATAGGTATCCAAAAAATGGTTCCTTCCCTGTAGAGAAAAATCTTATGTGGAAGCAGAATTCCAAATGGGAAAAGCAGCTGCAAAATGCCTAAACCATCTTTTCTCATAGTTTGTGATGTTGCTTTTGCAAAATGAAACTATGCATTCATCTTGAAACACTGCTATTGTTCACATATCTTATGGAACTAAAACTGGACAACTGCAGCTCCTGAAATACACTGTACTGCAAGACTCTCCCTTCTCAAATTCTCAGCTTGAAGCAAAGGCTTCGATTGTGATATCAAAGCAATCAACTTTATGAAAACATACATCCTCTTAATGTATCTTAGAAGACCTCTGTTGTTCTATGATAAAATATGCAAACAATAAAGAGATTATTCAGTGGATGCATAGAATGACAGATAGTTGCCAGAGGGCTCGTTATGAAAAATGTATTGTTGAACAAAGGGCTAAGCATATTTCAAAAGTCATTAAAAACACAAATCTCACGTGATTTGTAAAGTATAAGCTTCAAACTGATACAGGAAGCAGTGTAAGAAAGTAAATAAAGTGTACTACATACCTTGTGTTTTAACTTACTCTTCACTTCTTTTATTCCTTGCCTTGCCTGGTTTTTTGCCTGGAGAAATAAAAGGACTTAAGTTGCTCTGCAAGACACTGGCTGTAGTCACAGAACATGCCTTATGATGCCATACTTTGCCCTTTTTTTTAAACATCTGGTGATATAAAGAAGGGTAATAACCTTTATCACAAATTTCAAAAATGCACTGTCACTGTATTTTTAAAATTCATGCTTTGTCCACATATTTAAGGATTTTTTACAGTACACACATGCCAACGCTGTGAAAACATACACACTAAAAAATTATCCATTATTACTAGGGACAGGCTAAGAATGGTCATAAACGCATCACTCCTTTACTTGAAATGCTTCCTTAGATTTGAAAGGGTATTTTAGCAATAAAGCATGTTGAAAAAATGTTAAGATTTTAAAGATGACTGCTACAGTGTTCCAGTCTGGCAACTTGCAGGGCAACATCAATCTTAAGAGAAATGAAGTGATTTCATATGCAGATGGAGATTTTGCCCAGTGTTGCTGAACAGCACAGTGCTGCTATTTAGGGGAGAATTCTGTATGCATTAAAAGAGGCAGACAAGAATCATTGTTGCATAGAAAACAGCCAAGAATATCCTTTAATACAGAAAGGAATTATCAATATGGAATACTATGTTTTGCTAAAAAAAAGAGGGAGAAGAGAGAGAGAAGTGGGGAGAAGGAAAAAAAAAAAAGATGGGGGTACAACACCAAAACCCTAACAGAAAAAAAGGTGTCTTTCCTACACAAATATGGGCAAAAACTACAAAAGTTTTCAAGGTTGTCTTGCAAATAAGACTTTTAAAATACATTCAAGGGCATAAATATCTGAACACCACCTATTTTTCTGTGGTTTTCTGTACATGGCAATTCAGCGGGAAAAAAATCATTTTCTTGAATCAAGAGGTCACAGAGTCTTTTTGATCCTTAAGTCATACATCCATAGCTCAGTAACAGCACGATGGGGTGCCATGTACCAGATGCTAACCTGAAAGCCACTTTAAACTTTCCAGATCCTGCTCACAGCATTTGGATGAATTTCCGAGTGCTTTGTTCTAACTCTGAGGGATGGCACCAAGGACATTACTCAAAGCTCCCAACCAGTTATGTGGCAATTAAGAAATGCATATTGCACTCCTCTAGTAGTAGGCTCCATAAAGGCAACAATGTAAGAAAATAAATGGGGTATAAATCTGGCTACCATGTACACATAGATCCTCAAGAGTTTCCTGGCATATACAGAAGTTCACTTTGAAGAACCTTTACTATCAAGGGCATAATTATCAAAATTGAAGGCTGGGAGAAGACCATGTAACCACAGTCTAAGACAGTGCAAATGAAGAAGAATAATTTGCAGAGGAACCATTTTTTAAATTATAAATGAGTCCATGAATATGAAGTATATTTAATTTATTTACCTGTTTCTCTCCACGACTGCTATGTTTTTCAAGTGATGTAAAATTAAAAATTCTGTTTGAAAACTTTACTTAAAATACTCTAGCACAGACTGATTTACTGATTTATTCAGGACTATTTATAATGCATCCAGCTAGTGAAACATTTGGAAAAGCAAAAAGGAAGCCAAAAGTCTTTTCCCATATATTATAAAAGCAACCTTAAAATACTTCTCACTTCAGTTGTTTCTACTGCTGTTTTACCATACTGCATAATACAGTATAATCTCACATGCTTCATGGGTTAGGCAGTCTTTGAAAACAAGATCTTTCAAGATGAAAAGTATAAGCATTAAACCCAGTTAAACACGAGTATTCCAATACCATCTGTAAAGGAGCAGATGATTTGCTGCACACATTACTGAATCTTTACCACATCTCAATAGTGCAGCACTTACTGCCCAAGTGAAATTACAGCTGTGTATCAAATACCTAAATTACATTCAAATAAACTTCTAGTGCATATTAGGACTGAAAGAAAACCAGCACTCTGACGCTTTGATAAAGTCTGTTTTTATGTACCAGCTATCTAGAAGATTCTGAATCAACTCTAAATCTTCAAGACTCTAAATCCTAGTGCTATATGAGAAAACAAGTGAAGCTAACACTTTCTACAGGCTGAAGTACTTTTCTGCAATTTATTTATAAAATGTTTAGGTGTTTCAGCATTCGGGGAGAATGAGAGGTTGTAGGAAATTGCAGTATTTTTATATATCATTTATTTGAAATAGATGATCTTACAAATTTATATGCTGTTTTCACAGCCGGAGTGGCTTTGGTCATTGCTGTGTTGATCAGTGCACTGCCTTTCTGAAATACACAAAAAATGTATTTTAGTAACATTTTAACACAAGGCAAACCCTAAAACAACAGCAAGGAAAAATGAACAGCGTGCTGAGCAGAAGTAACAACCTTCCTTTGAAATGGGTAAGACCAAGCACAGCTGTGTTTCCTCCCCAACCTGCTGTCTGCAGCTACACAAGGGTTACAGTACGTCATTCCACAGCTGACACACTTATCAAGGCACTCCAACAGAATGATGGATTTTCAGTCTTCATTCACTGTTACCATTTCAAAATCAATTCAGAAGTTAAGGCTATTTTTCATGTGTTCCTATTATATTTATTATGCAACTAAAAAAACACTTCGACCTGACAGGAAGAACCATCTCATTTAATCACACAAGAATTCTCTTAATCTAAAATAATATATTTTACTAATGCCACAGAATAACAAGGTTATACCAAGGGTCTTCTGCTAGCCAAATTGCACAAATTCATATTAACAAAATTGCTATTTACTAGAAGTGATAAGCTTCATATCAAATTGTCACACCTAATTCAGAGTTATGGAATGTAACATGATACAGAAAGCAGTGAAATCTTTGACTATACAGACATTAAAACCTTATGCATTTTGGCATTTGTTTTGTGTATGGGAATTTTTTTTTAAATCTTCAAGAAAAAAATTCACAAAATTATTGCATATACTAGAGACTTGGTATTTCTTATAGAATGTACTTATATTTTTCTCACAAATGAACAAACTTTTACATAGAAGTAAGGAAAAGGATGGAGACTTAAAGGACAGGGTGGCCAGTATAATTACTTAACCAAATTTGTACCTTCACTGTGTGCATCCACTGCTGGTAAGATCTTGAATTCCCTGAAAGAGAAATGTCAAATATAACACAATCAAACATACATTCAACATTTTAAATGTTGCACCCCTCTTTGTTATCTGAATAAAAAAAGTACTTAGAGGATTACCTATTCAATTAATCCTTTCCAGATAGACAAGGAATGTGAAGATAAGAATGTGTAAACTAAGCAAGAAACCTAGGAATCTCCTATTGTTTGTTTTCTATCTCCTTTGTAAAAGTTGATGTTTTCACCACACAAAGTTTTTAATTCCAATTGAGGCAGAAAGAGAAATTAAAACTATGATAAGGTAACACATTCCTAAAACATATAAAAAGCTAAACACTAACTCAAAGAGAAGAATACTACATTAACTGCATTCAAGCAAAATGACCCCTCTGGGTAAACTTTTAAACACAACGATGACATGGACTGCAGAAGGTTATGGCACAACTATGTATTCCTGTGCAGAAAAAATCCTTTTAAATTATTAACTGTATCTACTTTCTTTCACAAAGAAAAACCTCTAAAGGCAAGTGAGAGCTACTGACTTCTGTAGGACCACCGAGGACTAAACCAGCCACAAAGGCCCACGCTCAATTCTACTTGATGAAGAAGTCAATACTACTTCCCAAAGGTGCTTCAGCTGAACAACAAAGATGAGGTCCATGATCCCTGAGAAAGCTTTAGAGCGCATCAGTCACTCGAATACTCCAGTACTGTGAACTGCTACTGACCCCATACAAGACATTCATTTTGACAAGAATGCTCCCGTTTCAAACAGAGTTTGACCATTTTGAAAGGACCATACTGATATAATGTTACAGACTTTTAACAGGACCTCTCAAAACTCCTCAAGTGTTACAATACCCATTAATTAAAGCCTGGCTAGAATTATGCCACTGGCTAATGAAAGCCAAAATACTCTCCTAGAACACTTCCAAGAACTAACTTGATCATTGGAAAAGGTATTCCCCATTTTCAAAATGAGGTGAAGAAACATGAACTGTTTCGACTCATATTAGGCACTTTTACCCATCCCACTCAGTTTTTTCACAAGCAATTTTGAGACAGCCAGACTCTCAGGAAAGACGGCACAAGTGAAAGCAATGCTTGCTTAGAGAGGAGAGACCCTCATGATGATTATGATCCCATCTTCACTAAGAATGGCAAAGAGCAACCTAAAGGAAAAAAACCCCTCGTTTTTCACTTCTTTGATGTGGCTCCCTAGAACTGTCAGAGAAGGAAGCACACAAATAATATATATAAGGTGAAATCTAACCACTGCTGGGGTGTTAAGGATATTGCATGAACCATAAATATTTTCTTTAACTGACATTCGTAACTTCAATTCTTGTCAACAATGTTCATATATCACCTGTCTTGTGGTGTACTTAACAGCGACTCTTTCCACAGCTGAGCTTTCTCTGTCGCAGCCTGACTTAAACAATTAACAGAAACAGTAAATGGGATCACAGCAAATGACCAAGTTTAATGGTCATCTAGGTATGTGGAGAGACTTCAGGGAGGGCAATCAAGAAAACAGATACTAATCTACAGAGGCAGCCATGCTAACACTGCATACCCTCAGCTAAGAGCTGAACCTCCTGAAACCATAGCAAAAAAAAATCTGATTCCTTAAAATGAATTATCATTACAAGGGACTTTCAAATTGGTTTTATTTTTTCAGTTTTCTATGTGTTAGCACCAGTGGTATTAGACCAATGGAAAAAAAGACTGCTGTAGTAAAATCCACGTAATTAAAAATTAATTAATATATTCTACAAGAAATCTGAGTACTAAGCCAATCCATCGATAGTCTTGCATTGAAAGTTACATAAAACTCTTGAGAACAAATATGTCCATAGAATAAAATGTAAGAGAAAATAAAATTTTAATTATAAAGTGCAAACTATAATGAAGATGTCTAACAAATTTATTTTCAGATGCAGACACAGAATTTTCTTTCCTGGTTTAGTTAAACTTGCATATGTAGAAAAATGCAAATTTAAAAAGAGATTACTTAAAGAAACACTTTTCATTTGATTCAGAAGTTTTTAAATTATACTCTCTACACTAAGAATGTGTTCACCTGTCCTTTTAACAGCTTATAGCTTAACACTAACTTTCTGTGACTTTTCTGAAACCTGGGTTTCACCTGTTTTTTTCAGACCTTGGGCTTCCTGATAAAGTTGACGGGAGTTAAGTCTGCAAAGAGATCATAGTTCTACCCCATTAGCGTCACAGAATGTCACCTTCAATTGCACACATATTGTTAGCCCTGCACTTCATAACAATAATGAGACAGCAGTTATGTAAATACTGAGTATGTGCCCTAAGCAATTTGTCCACAGCCTGGCAATATCAGCTTGTCTGACTTGAAAAGTACACGGGCAGTGCAAGCCAGCCCAGCACCGCCAGCAGAGCTGAGTCCCTCCTGAGCAGAGCCAGGTGAGACACGGTTCACAGCCTGCCAGAGCACAGCCAAGAAACAAGCTTTATCTAACTTCTGCTGCAGTTTTATTGCAGCCTCCTGACCCCTAACTGCAGTCAGCAAACGAGCTCTGAATACTGACAGCACCTATCTGAATAATGGATGCTCAAAGTCTCAAATCTGTTTACAGAGCAGCGTAATTTACCCTAAAAAGGCAGGGAAGTAAATCTCTTTATAACTAACTACACTTTAATCAAGAAACAAAACCACAAATTACATGCTAGATCCTAGCACAAGACACAGAAGACAGGAGAAAATCTTGAACAAAAGGAATTATGCACTTTGAGTATAAAAAAATTTATGTTTTTAGGAGGTGCAGATGGCTCTGCAGCACTTGATAGCTTCTCTGGGGGGCCAAATCCTCTCCTCGATGTGCCCCAATCAAGGACAGTCTTGCAAAGGAAGCCCATCCAAAGCTGCCATCTGCAACTCAGTGGATTTGTTTAAATGACATAACCTCCATCTACTGAGGAAGCTTCTACACGACTTTCAAGACTGACCATAAAATAGTATTTGTGCTGTCGTGCATATTTTGATTCCATCCTTTGATGCCATCTCTTATACCCGTGCTGGTTTTGGCTGCAGTAGAGCGAGCAGCTGCGTGGTGCTGGCTTTAAAACATGACAACACCTGAAATAACAATACACCTGTCCTAAACGTTAAACACAAAACCACCCCATAATCCTGTAAAAATCAGCACTGGATTCAGGATGCACTCTTCCACATGGGTTAAATGATGTGAAAAGTGTTGTAACAATTGTCAGTGAACACAACTGAGGCAAACAACACGAGGAGTAATATTTTTGTTTATGAAAAAGATGAATTTCCGTGTCCCTTCTCAGATCATATATAAAAGTAAAAAAAAACTCTCCCTTTTTTAGAGAAACACATTCGCTGAAGAAAGCAGATTTCTCCTAACATTCAGGAAATCACTGTGATTTCTACATTGCAGAAATAAGCAGATGTGAAAAGAAAATGAAGTGTTTATGGAAAACATAATTATCCAGAAGTGAAGCAGCACAAATGTCAAAATGATTTTTGAAATAGAGTTTACACAGAATGCATCATATTATATAAATATGCAGTTAAAAATGTAAACACTACTGTGATATCCCATCCTATACTGAAATCTAAGTATTATTTTACAGGATTAAACAAACGTATCTTCATTTAATGTAGTGTTATAAGTAGATACTTAATAGTATGTGTCCCAGCAGTGATTTGTTAAAGGCTAGAACTTTACCAAGAACAAATGGAAACAATGAAAAAGCACAAGATGAATGACTTCTAAAATTTACAGGACATCATGAGGACATCATGAGGACATCATGTTGAACAGTTCCCAAAGAAGTGTCAATGAATACATCCAAATTAATTCTGTACCTCCACAAAAGCCTCCTGCTGTGATTTCTTCTTCAAAAACATCAGAGAATCCTCTTCCTGCATTTAATTTTGACAGCCGACCATCAATAAACTGCAGGTGAAAAAAAACAGGGTCACACACACTTTCTTGTCTCTTCTATTGCTCTACAGTGTTAAGAGTTTTAAATGTGTCCATTCAAATGGAATATGTATGTTCAAGATAATACACATCTTAAGGATAACACACTGCTTTCAGACGGACTTTGCAAGAGCAGTTTTAACTATGAGCAGCAGGAATACTGAGTATAGATCAAGAAAATTATGTATATTTTCTATATTTTTCTAATGGCAAGAACAGAAAAGAATTTCGTTCCTTACAAATAGTAACTCTGGATATGTTATC
Source organism: Platysteira castanea (assembly GCA_013397175.1). Classification (NCBI taxonomy): domain Eukaryota; kingdom Metazoa; phylum Chordata; class Aves; order Passeriformes; genus Platysteira; species Platysteira castanea. The sequence continues at coordinate 1,074,017 of VYXC01008615.1, read as the reverse complement.
AAAACCATATAAAGGTCACCAAGTCATTCCCTGATGTCCTGTTGTGAAATTGTGGGTCTTTTTAAGCAGTAACCCTTAGGTGCATCTCCAGATGCATATTGGAACAGTTGTCCCTATGCAGAGGTTAGAGCTGCATGACCACGTGGATTTGCAGCCACAGATAAGTGTATATACAAAACCTGAAATGATCCAAATGTGTCAGAAAGTCAAAATTAGAAAATGAATGATTAAACCTCTCAGAAAGGATAAATACTTTTCTCAAGAATTATCGGGCTTCAAGGAAGTACAAACACATTCCTATAGATTTAAAATTCTTTCAAGAAGCAACCCCTCCCTTTTTGTTTTGAAAAGGCTAATTCAAGTCTGAGAGATAAAGTGAGAAAGCAATTTTCCAGTTATACACAGTTCATCTTCTAGAAAGCATTATGAGTTATTCACTGGTACTAAACAGTACATAGGAATGAACCAGAATTAATTATTTGGCTGCATCATTTTTTACCACAGATTATCCAAACAGTGTCAGTGACAATCTGATGCTTGCCAATGAACAGATTAGTGACATGAAAAAACAACTTTCTCAGAGTACAAAAATTCCAGAAACAAGAATAAGGTAAGCACGAAGATATTTCTCTCTTCTTGGTCTAAATTCCTTCTTTTTTTTCATTTCACTCCAAGTTGGCCCTTTTCCAAATAGGTTGGTTCATGGTCAGACCACTGTGGGATCACTGGATAATTTCACAGTAAGAAAAAGAGATAAGAGCACCTTTAGCTACTGCTGTGAAAAAACCCCCCAAAAACAACAAGCCCCACTCCCATCCCTTCCTTTGAACTGTAACACGTTATCTCTTTGGGGAAAGTTATGAATTCATGCCATACCACAAACTAGCATAAGATTTATGGACATACTCATCATTTGGTAAAATCATATCAACAGAAGGCTGAGACACTGACTGAATTTAAGAGGGTCACACCAGCTGAGTATTTAATGTAAATACTGACAAAGAGAACTGTTAGCAAAAAGATACTGGAAACATTATTTAAAAGAAATGATAAGTGGTAGTAGTGGTTGTAGTAGTAGTAATTACTTTTGAGTAATTTACTGTTAATGGTTGCACTTAAACTGCTACATGAAAAGAATAGCACGTGGAATTACACATAAAATTTATGGGTTTTCTCCTTCCATTTTTCAAACCCACACTCTCTTGAAAAATCTGGGCCTGATATTTCAAGAAATGCATTCACTCTGAGATCCAAAGAGCCCATGGGTGACTACCTCTTCCAGTGAAAAACTAGCAATTCCAGTGTTACTCTTGGATTTTTAAGGTGACTAAAGACATTATCCGCAAGTAATTTTGAATTCTAAAACCAAAATAGAGACCACATCCACTTCAGAATATCCAAGTAATTTTTTCCATCATTAAAACCCAAAAGTTCTTAGAAGCAAAGAAAACATCATAAATGTGATTTCCACAAAATAAGAGCTCGTATCTCGCAAGAAGAGAGCTCAGCTCACAAAGCTTGTAAATGAAATTCGAATTATTAACAATTTTCAAAGGCTTATGATTCCTGCATTCATTACTAACTCTTCTAAGTAACACTTTCCAACATGTTAGGAATAAATCCCAATAAATGTTGCAGATTACCTTGCTGATACGATGACACTATTTAAGGAGATAGTCTGGCATTAGGCTTCAGGCTACCTCTAAGAGTGAATTCATATTTTCTCTGGACACTCATCAGAACTATTTGACACGTAAGATGCAATTATTAATTGCTTATGTTTGCAGCTTTATATAAAGATTAGTTACCTTCCATGCTACCCTAATTAAAGGGACAGAGGAGGGATTTCATAGAACAGCACAAACAAAGCTCACTTGTCAGGTATGGCAAAAAGGGTGTGTTTAAAGTACCAATTTTCTGCTTGGTCTTGGTTTAAGGCTGCCTCTAAGAACTATTTTCTGCTTAAAAGACTGTCAGAACAGAATAAAATAGAGTTTGGTCTCTTTGAATATAAACAATTTTGAAAACAGCTCATTTGTCAGTGGGAAAAACTGGAGAAGATGCAGCTGGGCTGAGGATTAACTGAAAAAGTAGGAGTAACCTTTGCAACAAAAACCAGAGGAATAAAAAAACCTATTACGACTACTAAACCACACACATCATCAAAATTGTTACTATTTCCTAATCCTCTATTATTTCCTTCAACTGAAATAAAATTAGAACAAGCTATAAACAAACTGTAAACTGATTCTGTTTAATTGAACACATTAAAATGTAAGGGGTAAGTACAGAGCCAGCCCATTCATGGCAGCTGAAGGCCTTGCTTCAGTACTACCAGTGCAACAACAATTTAGAAACACCACTTGTAAGCAGCTTTTTATTAAGAAAGTTTCATGCTACCTTATCACATGGAGATATGCAAAATGTAAATCACACTTCAACCCATTTCTTCTTCCTATTTCAATCCAATCAACCATACTTCAGAAGGTTTCAAATTTCTTATTGCTTATTTTATGTAACCACAGTAAAATTAAAGTAGCCCAATTTAATGATCATATTTTCACAGGACTTCTATAAAACACCATCCTTGCACAAATCTTTAGACACCATCCTTTGATTAACACCAAATGGTTTTTTAAAAATTAGAAGATTCTACATATAATGGACTTCCCTTATCTATCATGGTTGTATATCTTCAAAGAAGTCCCTCTGATTACTTATACACGAACTCTTGTGTATCAATCATTCCAGGCATTTTCAGGCAAATATATACTTTCATGAATCCTGTGATTTCATTCATATTTTCCTTGATTTTCATAAAAATCTAGTGATAAGTTTAACACCATTTTCATGCAATGGGGTCATTTGATGAAAAGGGAGAAGAGTTACAGAATAAAATCAGAGAACAAAATCCATTTCAAAGATTGTAATCAAACCATAACTGAGCTGTGTCAGACATTCCAACAATTTGTCCTCTATTAATTCAAATTCTGCATTAACGGATAGCTAGAATACTGTTCAGGCCACCCCTACAGCTCAGGTTTGTGACATTCTCTGTCTGCATTCTTCAAAAAGCCTAGCAAAGAAAACTGCAGTTGTAGAATGAATCCAGTTTTTAAATAAAACACCAGTGAAGTCCAATTTAAGTAAGCACTCTGCTGTTTAGGCTCTTTGGGCATGAGCCAAGAGAGCTGAAAACACAGTTCAACCATCAAGATGGGAGATCCCTGATTTTTCTTGTTTAGCTGGGTTGCTGACTGGCTCTGAAGAGATGCTGCACTGGCTCTGCACCCTGAGGACATTTTTTTGTTCAGTTTCACCACCACTCCTTTTAACTATAACTGCAGATATAAAAATACAACAACTTGGGGATGACTGTCCCCAAAGTACTTGTATTTAGATTTTATCCCAGAGTTTCATAAGCTGACAGAAAGGAAAATGTATATAAATACAGATACGTTTTAAGAGAAAATCATTAAACACGGGCCATTTACCGTCTCATACCTGTTTAAACAGTTGAAGATTAACAGCTGTTTCCAGGAACTGCTTAGTTGTACTGGAACGATGCTTCACAAAACTGTTCTCACAGAAAGTTATAGGCTCTCCCTAAAAAATTGAAAAGAAGAAGTTAGGATGGTGAGTATACATATATCTATTGTAATTCAGTCCAAAAATATGTCTACACAAAATAATTTTATATTTATTCCAACAAGACATGAGAAGATTGATAAATACTTTGCTGATTTAACAAGAAATTATTGAAACACACATCTATTTCATTTTTACAGAAAACAAAGGCTACAAACTGAAACATGGGTCTGAAAAAAGTTTGGACATTAACACTCAATACAATAAAATATATTTTCCCACATGGGAAAAGTGCACAGCCTATGGTTACCAGAACCCTTGGATGATGAAAGAGGATAAGCAAGTATTCATTGAAAAGTCAGAGCTTGTTGAAAAAAAACGTTACTGAAAACAACACCCATTGTAAAAAAGAGATATTAATGAGAGTATTTATAAACAATTCAATTCATTCCTCTGTTATTCCCTAACTTCATTTAAAATTTGCTGTCTTCAGTGTGCACAGACCACTGGATGCTCCTGAGGAGCATTTCCCCAATTTTGTTATTCTTGTCCATACTTTGTGATAAATACTTGAAGCTGTTTGGCATAACTGGATAAGTAACAGAAACAACATGAAATTTGTGTGGTAATCAAGGTACACAATCAGATTTCACTGTACAGCCGAAAGGCCTCTCACCCAAGTCTACAAAACCAAAATGATCACCAGGTTAGCAACAATTACCAAGGGTCTCAAAGACAGAAAATCTGGAATGCAACAAACTGCCGCACCTAAATCCATCACTTGAAATTTTACTACCCAAAAGCTGTATCTCCAGTCCAGTCCCCCAACAGAATAAAGGATACCTCAGCCATTCAGAAGAAGAAAGATCAAAGGCAGCTCCTATACAGATCTTCACAACAGCTCCAACTGGCAGCCACTTTAAAGACAAATTTATTCATGGCCATGATCACCGCAGCTTTGTGCTCCTAGCCTGTCGCTATAGGACAAGAGAAAGAACCACGCTGGTACGCTGAGCTGAGTTGGGCAAAAAGAGGGATGAACTTTATTTGTCCTCCTGTATTTATACATTTCTCAATTAGACAAGGGATTGGAAGGATGGTGTCTCTTCAATCCCACTGGTAAAAAGAACTGTTCATCAAACTTTTCCCTCGTCAGAAAGGAATGAGAAACAGAAAGGACAGTTAAGTAAACATTGTCTATTATTTACATGAAAGTGTGTGAAAATCTCTGACTCCAAGGTTACAAACTCAGAAGGCTAACAAAAAACAGGACAACACCTAGCCCTGTTTAACTCCAATGGCACACGGCACTTCCTGCACTTCCCCATCATTCCAGCTGACTGCAGGGAGGTGCTTCCAGAGCATCACCAAGCACTTTCTCCATGAGACCTAGGTGAGTTTGCTGGAGCAGCTGTAAATCATTTTCAACTGTTCCTTACACCTCACCCTTTGTTTTTAAATGGTTCAAGTGTGACCTAAGGGACTGCTGCAGTAAAACTACTACAATGTCATTTTAAAATCTATTCTTATTCTATCAAAACGTCCCTCTTTTTGAGTCTTTCTTTTCAGACTCAATCCGATTCAGCAAAGTATGTAAGTTCAACAACATGTTTTACATCCTTACTTCTTTATGGAAGCTCTGATTTTAGAAAAGATCTCTCACTGGAAGAACTAGAAGCCTTACATTTGCATAATCCTTGCCCCATCCCAGGGTAGCTGCAGTGCTCTGAGACACAAATCCAGCTCACTACAACACACAACACTGTTTCCACCAAATCTCCACAAGCACACAAGTTATTCCCACTACTCATCCCAAAATCACTGATGAACACTGTACACACGCAGGACATGCTGGATCTGCCAAAGAGCCTGCAATGTTTGTGGTACTTTAAATAGCACTGCCTTCCTGACCCACTTTGCATGAGCTATTCTTGAGCTCCTAAAGACTCTTGTCTTAAGAAGATGACCCCAAGCTACTTAGCAAATCAAAGTGCATCAAAACAAATGGAACAGTCTCCAGCGAGACATGGTGGTATAAGACGTAGTGCTCCTGCGGGCAGATTCTCTTCTCAGTTCTGTTGTTCTTCCAAAAAATTTCAAGGCAGCAAATTAGAAGAGCTCCCTATATATACATACACACACACACACACACACATCATATTGATTTAATTATTTGTTGTTGTTGTTACACAAAGAAAGCACTTCTGGAAATACAGAGGCTTTGTGGGACCGCAGCTCTGACTAGATGATGGCTCATAACATACTAGGAAACACTAAATTTAGGACTAAAGAGAGAAAATATTTTCAAAATAAACTATTTAATATAATGAAATCTAAGCTATGCTTCCCAGTGCCAGCCTCCCAGTTGTCCTGGGAAAGATGAAAGAGAAAAAGGAGAGGTTATCTCCCAACAGGAGAGAGGACAGGCATGCTTGCTCTTTCCTTTCACACCAGCCAGGGAAGAGAGAGCAGCCAGACAGTTTTCCTGATGGCATTTCTCGTGGTGGAGCCTTCTAAGAGAACACCAGGAAATGATAGTTCAACACACATTTTTAGTGCATGGCTGTGATATTTTCCCAAATACTTTCCTTTAATCACTGGATGTTTCAGATACCTAGTAGGAATGCATGCACTGGTGCATCTGTTCCCTTATCAGTACAGTTCAGACACAGAATAACCAAAGCTATTTCTTTGCTGAAAATTCATTTAGTTCTATAAGGAGTTCACACTCAAAAGTCATCCACGTTATTTGAACCTGCTGACTTTGAGACTGATTTAAAAATTTAAGTAGGTTTAAAGCTCCTACCTGTTCAGCACATGACAATGAGAAAATCTGTTGAAACCTGCAGAAATTCCACACTGAAGCTCTCTCAGGGTATCTATGGTAACTTTAACAAAATTGCATTAAATAACACAATTAACTCCTAGCTCTTTTATTTGTTCAAGGCTCTCATCAATAAAATTGTTTTCCAAATAAAACTTCAACGAATCTTCAAGACTATTACTGCAAACACAAAGTCTTCTGAAGTGCTATTTAACAAGTAAATTTTTGAATCACTACAAACAAAACAAGCTCTCGATGCTTTCATACATAAAGCTTGTAAAATTCCTGTTTCTGCAAATATAGCTGACTACCTTTAGAAACTGAGTTTTGGAGGATTGCTGCACTGATATTTAACTACTCGACCATCAAGTGGCCCCTGTTGTATTGATCTACAATGTACTTTCAAAACAAGTTCGATCAAAACCCAGTGGGGACTCTGTACTGAAAAGTAGACAGCTAATACTCACAACAAACAACCTATGCCCAAACATGATATCTATCCTTCTAACAACAGTTGCTATAGAATTTTCTTCCCCTTTCATAGCTTGCCATACACAGCAGGAATTTCTTACTCTAGCTACATTCACATTTTAAGCAAGCTATTTATACAGACCTCAGTGGAACATGAAAACTGAGCTAAAGCAGTGTGATCATTTTAAAAGGAAAGAAAACCCCTAGATTTGAAGGTGTGTTTGTGCTTTCAGGACCTAGTGATATTTAATTTGAACAAGAAGTAAAAATACCTTTTTATTACAAGAAACATCGCCTCACTTTAGCACGAGATGACTCACACCAACTATTAGTTCTGTTACAACAATTATTATCATTTCATTTTGATATTAAAATTCCTGTTTTTAAAAATCTCTGTCATGACATTCAGAGATAAAGGCGAAGGGATAACCGAGCATGCACTATTATTCTTCTCAGGAAGGTACCATTTATAAACAAATCTCTCCAAAATGTGTAGATTTCTTGCAATCTGCCAAAAAACCCAAAGAAGATTCAGATATACTGATATTTCTTACAGTCACAATTATACCCAAAACCAACTCCTATTAACACAGTATCTATATTCAGTAATGGACCACTAACAGTCCTTGAGACAAATAAAACACTATGGTTTTCAACATGTAAAATAGAATTCTTATGGAAGTCAGATACATAGTCGTAACAGATATTACACAGGGTGGTTCTGGATCAAACACCAACTTTGTTCTGCCATTTCATTACTGCTTCTGTACTCTGATGTACTTTTTATATCTAACTCTTGCGGGAAAGGTAAACAAGTCAATATTTTTTTAAGAGATACCTGTCCTTAAAAGGTTTCCTTTTCAAACTCAATTATAACCATTCATTATCCATGCATCCTCAAATAATTCAGGTGGATTCTGAATCTCAATTTTTTTTCCAACATAAATTCTATTTATTTTATTTTATTTAATTAATTTATTGTATTATTTTGATTTATCGTATATTGAATACAGCATCTGTTGAACAGCTGATGTCACTGCTTGTCAATACTGGCCCAAAGCATCCAGTTACCATCCAATTAAAGAGAGGTCTGACAGGCTGTGCCACCTTCACCGTGAAGGTTATCCCGGCCCTCTCTGAGGTCCTACTGCTGAGCATTCCAGAGCAAGCCAACAGCCTTTGTCCTTCATTTCTTCATTTCTGATGAGTGATGTTACAACCATCATAACTTGAAATGAAGCTATTCTGGAACTTTTCTGGATTCTTTTCTTTTAACATCAAGAGCTTCAAGGACATTTTCCCCAAAAGAGGGGAAATTAATCTCTGTCATGGTAAATATTTTTATATTCAATATTTTTCAACTCCTTCTTCCTTCTCTTATCTACCACTCCCTCTCCAGACACAGATTGCCTTTTTAAGAATTCTTTACATCACATACTATTTTATTAACTGACCATATTGTATATGATTTATGAAAAACATGTACTAGTCTTAGCTTTCATCTGCCCATGTACATGCAGGAAGAACACGTAAAGTAAAGCAGCTGGGAAAAACAGGATGTCACACATACACTGATGACAAAATGACCCAGACACAAATTCACAACTGCCGTATTTGTGTCTATGTCCCACCTATGCCTACAATCTGAAACACGGAACATGCAATATTATCCAGGAGAAATCCCCAAATGATGGACTACCAAAAGAAATTAGGAGCAATGCAAGGTTCAAGGTCAAGTTGTGAGCACCCAAAGTAAACAATGTCTCAAAATGGCTTGCAGGCCTCTCTGTGAACCAGACCATATACAAAACCATTGTAATTCACCATTCCACTGATAATACTTTTTTCTGGATTATTTTTTGGTCATTTATCAAATGACACTGAAGCAGTTTTTTCAGTCATGCCCACCTACCATGCATGAGGTGGAGTCCTTCTGGATTAAACTAAACAGACTTCCAGCTAATCATGGGTATTCAGCATTCAACACCAGATGAAAATCAGAACCACAATGAAGGTACAGACGCACACTGTGAATGTCAGGTGCTTAGCACTAGCTGTGCTGTTTTGCTCTATGGATCCACTCCTATTACACAACATTTGCTAATGTAAAGTGCAGCATATTGAGAAGTACTCTTAACAGTTTTATCAATTTGACACATTAATTTAGAAATTATTAAATCAGAAAAAAAGCTATTTCTACTTTTCTTGGAAACTTTTACTGATTAAGTGTTTTATTATCATTTAATACACACAAAAAATTACTATAAACTTTCTCTATAACATGTCATATTTCCTGTCTGTATTAGAGTAGTCAGATTTTCCATATGGTCTTTTGGAGGCCCACGAACTCTCTGCAAGACCCCTGAAGATTCCCATTTTGCCTTTCACCAATCATTTTTTTCAATAATTGCTAGACGTTTGTCCAAGACATATTGCTATATCGGGGAGAATCTGTCCTGTGCTGCAAACAAACAGTTGCACAGAACGAGTGTTCAGTGTGATGAACAGCGTTTGGAGTGGAGAGAAGTGTTGGATGAGTACAGACACTATTAAAGCTGTTCTTTACTCAAAGTGAATATTAATGACAGTTGTTTCATGTTTCAAGTTAAAATCATACAGGACACACTGTTGCAAGGAAAATAAGTCACTTAGACACGTTTTTCAACTTTCAAGTAATTGATAACTGTCCAAATACATTATTTTATTTTTCATCGGAAGGTTTGAGATCCTCAAAAGTGTACCCCAAAATATCTCAGTTCTTGATTTTGAAAATATGATAAGCTTATTTATAGCAAAAGTATTTCAAACCCATATGGAAAATATTTTTATTTAAGTATTGCCCCCACAAAAATTTCTATACAAATACTACTTGAGCTCCTGAAAGAATGTAAATAAAGTCCATAGCTGTGTTTTAAATTACCTTATTAGACTTGGCACCACAGACTCCAAAGCAAAGGGAAGTATTTTTGCAATAGCAGTTATCAAGCTTTGAGACTCTTGACAAATAGGCCTAATACAGTCAAATGTGATTTGATTTTTTTCAGCTTTCCAATTCACAGAGGAAAAGGCAAATGCAGAATGAGCTGAATAATCATGTGAAAATCCTCTTAATTTCTACTCAAACAGAGCAAATTCAGTTTTTCTTTCACAACAAAAATTCTGTAAAATACTGAGTTAGTTAACACAGCTCAAAATAACAGTTACAAGGGGTTATTATTTATTTTTAAATATGCTTTGTCTTTGGATAAGTTGATATCAATCCAAGATATGCTAGTATTTGCCAGCAGACTTCTGCCTGCTAAGATATTTTGAAATAACATGTCTTAAAAAAAAAAAAAAAATCAGGCCACAATGGTTTCATAAATATCTTCTCTTATATGCAATCAGTGGAGCCAAGAAAAGATAAATCTGCAAAAGAAAATAATGCAGAAGAAAGACTTCAAAGGTCATTTTGACAAATGTTTGCCAGTTGAAATGATGCATAGTGCACTGTTTCCAATACAGTGCAAATGTATATATCTCGGATATGCCAACAGCTAAACTGAAATAAAGTGGGAATCAGTTAAAAGGAGAGCTCATTTTTTCAAAAGAGGTGCTAACCAGGATGCTAAAGAACTTGCACACTCAGTTCCACAATTACCAAAACAAAGGACTGACTGAAGCTCATTTCTGGTCAGAACAGAGCTAAGGACATCAAGCAGACTGACATCCTTCTGTTTGCACATATCCTGTGTAGACTACAACACCTTTTGACTTAACAGCTCTTCCTGCAAGCTGCCAGGAGCTGGCATGGACTAGTGCCCTCACCTTTAGACTAAGGAGCGAATTAGATTCAGGCGAAGGCACAGTGGAATACAGGACAACTATCTGTTTTGTTGAAATGATCTGTTTTACTGAAACAAGCAGCGTGTTGAAATCCAGTGAGTTCTGAAACAGGTGCAGCCCTTTCAACATGGAATGCAAACGGGCTTTCCATACCATAAGAGAACTGCTGAACACAAACACCTAAACTAAACTTGTACCCAACACTTCACGCCTGCATGCGTTACCTTCCCTCTCAGTAACAGCGGCTCTCAGCGGCACAGAGAGCTGGTGTGCAAAATGCTCATGGCAAAAAACACTACCTGAAGAGAACCACTTGGGGAGATGAAAACCCAAGTGCCAAACTGTATTTTGAAGTTCTCTCCAGTAAAAGCTCTCATCTGGAATTAATTAATGACTATCCTATCTACTTCCATCATGGAATACAATAAATCCTTAGAGTGCTCTTCTCACCCCCAAACAAATATCCACTCATGTTCCACACACTCACTCATCTTTACAAACTTGACTCCCCAAGGGAAGATGATTTCTCCTATCAAATATCCATATTTATTAGAATCCATCAGACAACCAAACACTGTATCCTCAGAATCCAATTCAACCAATGTAATCTCAGTGCATTTGATCAAATCAACTACTACCAGTAGTTTGCAAGAAAAATCATCCGGACTGGTGGATGAAATTAATATCTAAGTTTTTTCTGATAAATTATTTTATCTTCAACAAGCTCAATATGTGCCACCCTCATTATTTAGAAATTATGAAACCCCATGAAATATTAATCAACTGACTACCAGCAAAATGTCAGAAATAGAGATTCTGAGGTTTTGGTGAGATGAAATGGATTTTCATTTCTCCTAAGTGTAATCAAGATAAGTGTATAATAGGAGAGATCCATGTTTGACTGGTATCTGGCTTCTGCTAGGAAAGAAGCTTCTGCCCTCCAACACAGCAAAACTTCTGGAAAACTGATGGAATCCGAAAGGCACAGCCCCTTCAGTTCTTTACCACATTAAACCAGGTGAGCTGTGTGTAAGCAGCTTCCTTAATACAATCTGACTTTATACTAAAGAATAAAACTGATACAAGTAAGAAAATAGCTGACTTTGGATGAGTATTTATTTTTCAGTACAACTCACTGTCGAGAGATGGTGGTATCTTCCAGTTCCTTAGCACAGAGTAAGATTTAAAACAGACTGTTCCAGACCGGGATAAAGCATTTTAGATTTTCCTTGAAAGAACGAGGCCATGCTCTTATAAATTCAGGAAAAAAGGCAATAGGGAAGCCATCTTACTGGTTTGTATCTCAGTGCATCTCTGTAGGATCCAAAGAGTGCTGCCTGTGCCCGCAGGAAGGCCTTGGCCACTCCATCGCCCGTAGCTGTCGACTGCTTTTTCAGTTTATTTTTCAAGGCCGAGACCTGCGTGACAGAGTGGAACAGTTAAATTAACACCTCAGAAATTGGTACAGCGAGGTATGAACCCAATCAGCAGGCAAACCAGAGTGTCTATAGGTCAGCCAAAAATTCATCCTCCTCCTTGATAGCTTATCTTTTTAACTGCAAAGAGCACCTGCTGGTCTGTTAATTGAAATGAAGGCAGGGGATGATTGTAGAGTGCTAATGCAGATTGGTTCATGCTCTCTTTTTTTTCCCAAGGCCTCTTGACATAAATAAGCTTAATTATTTTACAGTAAAATGCATGTGAGTCACCTTTTTGCAGATTTTTTTTCTGGCATAACATATATTTACTTGTTTGAATGTAGACAGCTGGACCCGTTTTATTTAAGCTATGAAGGTTTACTTTTAAGGACTCTTAATGGTCACTTACTATTCAGTGTCAAGGAACATCTCTTAAATAATGCAGTAGGTCAAATCTCTAGGTCAAATTCCTATCTTACATAATTTCTCATGTACCATGGGAGTACCCGCTACCACAGTCAAATAGTTGAGAAAAGTTTTGGTAAATTCAGTGTTACACCGCCTCTAGAGTTGTCCTTGAAGATAAAACACGTGAAAGGGAAGAAAATAAAAACAATAATTAGGAAGGGCCTGCAGGTTAGAAGTAAAAAAAAACAACAAAGAAAAAAAAGACGATTCTGATTACAGTGGTTGACTTTTTTTAAGGAAGTTTGTCTTTTTTTTACTTGGCAAATAACAGCCACTGGTTAGACAGAATTAGAGGAAAAAAAAGGAAAGGGGGAAATTTTAATTTAAATAACTGTTACTTGGGCATACTTTGGAGGAAAATCATATAATTCTGGAATTATTACAAGATATGTTGAATTCTACCCAGATATAGACTATACTCTCCTAATTTCCATCATGAGGGACATCTGGAAAATAAGTCTACTTACATAGAATACACATTTCTACATCCCTTTGTATTGCAACATACCCAACAGAGCATTATTTAAGTACCTAAATGAAGTAACATTCGGAGGTACTCCTTAAACAGAATATTATGAATACAAATTTATCACCGAAATAGCTTTCATTCTTTTGGAAATATATGCAAGAATGAGTATCTTTTTGTTTCTTTATGCAAGCAGTCCTGACTGCTCTTGTAGATGATGATTGTAATTGAAGTGTCAACCTAATTAACAACTAAACTTTGAATAATGCTAATGAGAACTGAACACGGCATCAGAGAAAAGACCAGCTCTACAGGTGATAAACCTTCACAGTAGTGACATTTTCCAGTGTAAAGTCACAGTTACTGTGATCTGATCAAAGAGAGAGACCCCCATTGGGTCCAATTATAACTATAGTTTTGGAAAAAAAATTATTGAGTTATGATGTTCATAATCTATGCAGAAAGGCCTTTACAGTATAGGTCTTTTCCCCATAGCTGTGATCTTTTCAATTTATATCCAAGCTCTACAGATCTAGATAAAAGTTTGGAGCCTGATTCGTTTAGCCCATGGAAAGCACATACCAAGGCTCATTTATGGTTTTGCCTTACACCTCAAAAGGAAAAAAAAAAAGTACAAGTCTGAGTACAACAACTGGTTAAGAAGTTCAAGGTTGAAAAAATAAATGCATGTCTTGGTTTTGTGGTTTGGCTTTTTCTTTTGTTCTGTATTGTATGATTATTTTATACTTATAAAAAGTAAGATTTCATTTTGGGGAAAACAAATGCATACAAGGAAGATCTGCCTGCAGACAGTAGCAGAGTTTGACTAAAACAAGAGCAATTAACATGAAGTAAAAAAAGAATTGTCAATGTTAAAATTTTGTCTCTGTCATGATAGGCAAAGCATCTTCTAAATATAAGGAAGGGAAAAGGCAGAAAAGTATCTACATTCTTTTAAATCTAAGTTCTTCTAAATAATACCTTATGATTTTAGAGAAATTATGGCAAATGATAAGACATGGTAAAAGATGAAAGGGGGTAAAGTTAATGCAGAGCAGAGGGATTACATGACCAAGTGGTGAACGTGAAAGAAAAAGGTATTTTCTAATTTTCTCTGTCCCGGCAGACCCTACGCACCCTACCGTAAGCTTGATTAACAGGATGCTTTAGGCAAATGTGTTTAAAAGAACAATAGAAAACAACCACTCTCCTGCTTGGCTGCCATATTGGTGTGTTGTTAGCTCAGCAGTATTAAGAACCTCCAGTGGGCTGGCAGTTTGGAGACAGGGTCTCCGGACAGATGCACATTTTCGTGCTTCTGTCCTGCAGGGACTTTGAGCCTCAGAAAGGCAGCGCTGGAATTCAAAGAAAGCTCCTCCAACTCCTGCTTCTCTCAGGGGCCAATGCTTAAAGGCAGGAAGAGCTCCATCAGATTATTCTGCAGAAGAACCAGGAGCACAGTGCTCTTAAGAAGAAGCCTGCAGAGATCATGTGAGCCACAGCCCTGACTTGCCTGCTGTCCCCGGTGGAACCCTGGCTGCAGCACACTTGAAGTGCCCTGGGGACCTGCCTCGGCTTCCTCCAAGCTGAGGCCAGTGAACAGGCAAGCAGAGGACAGTGCTTACTCAGGGCTCAGCCCAGCCACGCTTGGGTAGGCTGAGGACAAATTCTCCCAGTTCCACATTTGAATCAAAGATAGAGTGGTAAGAGTGATGAAGCAGTTATTACAGCCAGGACAGCAGGTATAGGGAAGAGACAGGGTGCACTGAACTCCTTGGAAAGATTGTGACTGCTTAGATCCATGCACCTCAGACCGAGGAAATGTGAGACCCCTTTGGGTGACATCATTAATAGCACTTAAAATAATTATAAAATTACACGATTCTGACACCAAGCCAAAAAAATACCAAGCAGCATCTGTATCAAAATCTTTTCCTCATATACATTTTAATCCATCTACCTATTTATGATTAAGAATGCCAAATTTTTTCTCCTTGTATCTCTTTTTCAGAAATAGGCTTTTACAAACTTTAAAATTAAAGAATCACAAACAACAAACTGCAGGGGTTTGAATGCTGTTAAAATTTATTTCTGAAAGACACCAGTGATCTGCTGCAGAAATGGCATTATTAATTTACACTAGAAGCAAACTGTTTTTATCTTCTCCTAGCAACAGCTTCTCATAGGAAGGTGACTTCATTAGACTGCTAAGCACTGCCAGTGAAGAGCAATCAGAGGTTCAGGAAGGCTTAAATAAATACAATAGTTTTTCAGAGATACAAGATTGGTATGTAATTAAGTGTATCTAAAATGTAGAAACATACTGTGTTGGTCATTGAAACATAAAGTATCATTCATTTAACTGGTCACCATACGTCCATTCTAGGACTCCTAAAATCTAAATATCTGATAGAAAGAAAACATGACTGATATGTCTTCAATATCCATGTGAATAGAAGAATCATATAAAATTAAAAAATAAGTTAATAAGATCACATTACCATTAACCAAAGCCTTTGTTCCCACAAAAACTCAAACACACATATACGTTTAGGCACATATAGAAGAATTATGTTTGTATATGATTGTTGTCTGAGAAATATAGAACCATGCACTGAAGTTTCATATGACTATTAGGTCTCTAAAAAAAAAATATATTCAGCTATTTCTCTGGTATCAGCAACACTTGTTATGTTTTAAACTACTTTTCGCTGTTCTCCATCAGATGATACCACTATAAAAGTAAGTAGAAGCTCACTCTCAAAAACAAGAAAGTACAAGAAGATCACAGAGAAAAGGAACAAAACAAAAACCCTCAAACTAGAGTCTCATACTTAAATCAATATTGCTAGGAAAGGGCTTCTATGTATTTGATACTATCTACACACACAGGATTAAGGCATCTCAGAGAGACCTCCTGCACTTAATCACTATTTCCTCATTTAGACAAAAACAACTACTTAAATGCAAATGTTCTCAAAACTAGGTGCATTTTTTGATCTAATATTCTAGCTTCTAAAACTATATCAAGCTTCAACAGAATCTCAGCTCTAAGAATTTGATCACAATAAACAGTTGCCTCAACACGGCAAACACTGCTGACCACTCTGAGTTTCTAAAATATATTCATAATATTTTTGGCTACTTTCTGATGGAAAAAACATCGTAAATTATGCCATTTATATTTTGCAAAAAATCTTTTAAATTGCACTGCTATACATTGACGTTAATTTCTTTATAATACCATTAATCATCATATTTTAAGAAATAATTCGCACCTCCAGTAATTGCTGGATAAAGTAACCAATTTTCTACATGAATTACAGCCTACTTCTCAAACGCTACTTTTAGAAAAGTAATGTTCATATGCCAAATTTATGGTGTTAAAATTCTCTGACTTTAGGAATCTCAAAACTAAAGCTCTAAACCCCAGTTTAGATTCTGTATTGCATCACAGTGTGTAGGTACCAGGCTACAAACACTACATGTCTTTCAACAGCTCTGTAGCTTTTGCAGTTGACAATATTTAACAACCACAGAAGATGCTAAAAGCCTATAAACTCTGTTGTTTTCTGAAGATCATATTAATAAAAGTTCTGCTCAGTCTGTGATCTCAAGTCAGTAAGACTTGGTTGCTAAAAGTCATGCTGTCAATTCTGCANATTAAAAAATAATAGACAAATTCACAGTGAAATGATGAAATTTAAAAACAAGCTTTCTTGTCAGAAGAGCAAAAAAAGAGGGGCTTTCCCCCTTCTGAGAAAACAAAGGATTCCTGGAAGTCTCGCCCTGATTTATTCTCCCAATTTTAAATACCTTAGGAGTAGCGGAACTGCTACTGGCATGGTAGTATTTCTAACAGTCAATAAATCTAAAATNTCATATGCCAAATTTATGGTGTTAAAATTCTCTGACTTTAGGAATCTCAAAACTAAAGCTCTAAACCCCAGTTTAGATTCTGTATTGCATCACAGTGTGTAGGTACCAGGCTACAAACACTACATGTCTTTCAACAGCTCTGTAGCTTTTGCAGTTGACAATATTTAACAACCACAGAAGATGCTAAAAGCCTATAAACTCTGTTGTTTTCTGAAGATCATATTAATAAAAGTTCTGCTCAGTCTGTGATCTCAAGTCAGTAAGACTTGGTTGCTAAAAGTCATGCTGTCAATTCTGCAAGCTGTTTGGGGAAGTGTTCATATCTGAGCAAAGGAGAAGTCTTCTTGTCAGAGTTAAGTGCAAGCAGGTATTGCAGACTCAGGCCCAAAATTTATAAATTTCAGTCCATGGTCATGAATGTCCTTCTAATGTCTGACATTATTAAAGTGGTGATCTCAGTATTATTCTATTAGGAAATTTACTCCCAGAGTAGTAGGTCCTTACTTCCTTTTTTTTTTTTT